>CAMAPF010000068.1:1200000-1800000 GCA_945859915.1 Cuscuta epithymum
ACAAGAAGTTTAATTAAAGCAATGTGATTGCTTATAGCCTGATTGGCAGTAGCTGCAGACTGATGTGCACTTTGTCGTGTGTGCACTCAAAATAAATTTAATACTAACACTAATACGTAGTATAGCATAGTAGAGTTCGTATCCACAGGGAAATGAATAACTTTCTTTTTATGTAAATAGTAAATAAAGGGGGGAGTTTTGATTGAGTGATTTAATTAAATTAAACACGAAGATGAACGAGTTATGTGGGATTAAAATCAAGAATAAAAGGGACTTGGCATTGCTATTTTCCACTTGTTGATATATTTTAGTCGATCATTGTTATATCTATAACTTATCTCCTCTCGAATACTCAATCGAGGAGTATATCCAATTCATCGAGGATAGTTATTAACAACGACCGTTCATTAATAACCCTTACTATTAGTCAAGTATAGAACAACGCCATATACCGACTTGATAGTAGCATTTAATCTTTTAACTCCTTGATGAAATCAATTGAGATTGATAACCTCAACACAACGGTTTCGGTTTAACCAACAAAATTAATCCCTCTTAAGTTTATTAACCACGATCGTGCATTAATAAACCGAAGTTACTTACTTGTGAAACTATCAACGATTAACCATCGGTTCGTTGATCGTTTCTAGTAATAATTAATATATGAAACAAAACTAGTTGAACCTTTAAGTAATGTTCAAAATATTAATATGAAATATGAATATGAATTAATTAATACTCAAGGAAGAATATTAAATAAAATGAATCCTACTATAGTTAATATCAAGATGTTAACTAATTGTCATCTTAGTAACACTCCCCAATATTAACATAGAGGAAGGAATAGCTATTACTAAGATCAATGTCAAGATGTTAACTAATTGTCATCTTAGTAACACTCCCCAACATTGATATTGAAATAGTATTTAAAGGAAGAATTAATATTCAAGTAAAGAAGTTAAGAAAATAACTCACAACTTTAATAATCAACAAGCTTCAAGAGCAATACCAAGAAATGGAAGTTTAGCTCCTCATTTGGAGACTAAACATACTAAAAGAAATATAAAGAAATACTATTCTAAACTGAGCTTAAGAGTATAAAGGAATTGGTATCTAATTGTGAAGGAAAGGAGGTGTATTTATAGGCCTTTTGGGGGTGCAGGTCGGGTACTCGATCGAGTATATTCAGATACTCGATCGAGTATGTGTAGAAACTCAAATTCGATCCATACTCGATCGATATTCGAGTAAAATTTATAGCTATATGACGTGCACTTTGTCGTGGTGTGCACTCAAAATAATAAATACAATACAACACTAATACGTAGTATAGTGAAGTAAGGTTCGTATCCACAGGGAAAGGAATACTTTTCTTTTTATAGAACCAGTGACAAAATGGGGGGTTTTAGTTTGATTTGGTTTAATAAATTAAACACGAAGATGAACGAGTTATGTGGTTTAATTAATGAGAAGAAGACTTGGTTTTGCTTTTATCCACTTAATGAAATGTTCGTCGATCCCGGTTATATCTTTAACTATCTTCCTCTCGAATACTCAATCGAGGAGTATATCCAGTTCATCGAGCGTAGTTATTAATAACGAGACGCGTTCATTAATAAAACTTACTACCGAGTCAATATAGAACAAGCGCCGTATATTAACTTGATAGTAGCAATAAAATCAAGATGAAAACGATTGAGATTGATAACCTCAACACAAGCGGTTTATTGGTTTAATCAATATAATTAATTCCCCTTGGCTTATTAATCATGAGAAGCATGCATTAACAACCCAAGTTTACTACCATTGAAAGAACCGAATTAATAACAAGCGTATTAACCGATTGATTCTAGTAATAATTAATATATGAAACAAAACTAGTTGATCCTTTAAGTAATGTTCAAAATATTAATATGAAATATGAATAGGAATTAATTAATACTCAAGGAAGAATATTAAAGAAGATGAATCCTACTATAGTTAATATCAAGATGTTAACTAATTGTCATCTTAGTAACACTCCCCAATATTAACATAGAGGAAGAAATAGCTATTACTATAATTAATGTCAAGATGTTAACTAATTGTCATCTTAGTAACACTCCCCAACATTGATATAGAAATAGTATTTAAAGGAAGAATTAATATTCAAGGAAGAAGATTAAAGAGAATAACTCACAACTTACAAATTCATTAAGCTTCAAAGTAGCAAAACCAAGATGGAAGAGTTTAGCTCCTCATTTGGAGACTAAACATGCTATAAAAATATAAAAGAAATACTATTCTAAACTGAGCTTAAGAGTATGGAAGAAGGGATTATTTTTAGTGAAGGAAAAGTGTGCTATTTATAGGTGTTTTTCAACACCTTTGGTCGAGTACCCGACCGGGTAGAGTATCTACCCGACCGGGTACCGGTCCGAATCAAATATTTTCCACGTTCTAGTGTTCTTCAGCACGTCGGGTTGTCTTCGGTCAAGTCTCACCCGACCGGGTGAGGTATAGGGCCCGACCGGGCCAAGCAATTTCCTGGAGACTACAAATGTTAATTCAAACCCGACCGGGTGAAGGTTTCTACCCGGTCGGGTTTATACTTCTGGGCAGCATTCTCCTTGTTTTTCTTCCTTTTCCTTGCCAACAATTCTACCAAAACTTCCTAACCCACAAATAAAAGCTAAAAACACTTACAAATAAAAAGTGAACAAATGTTTACAACTACACACAAATGGTAAACAATCCACACAAAACAAGATATAAAAATACACATTTATGCACTACTAACTAGTGCATATCAAATACCCCCACACTTGAACTTTTACTCGTCTCGAGTAAAATAAATCATGTCCATGAAGTCTTCAAAACAACAGTATCAAAACAACCACCATAAAGTGTATCTAGAAGCAGAATGATTACAAAAAATATCCCCAACATCAAGAGGTCTTCGAAATTGGTTTTCTCACCAACGAACTCCCTTTCATCATCACCCTTAGGATCCTGCAAAGTCAAAAGAAATAATTTCTCTCATTCTCTCATTTTTGCCTAGGTGCCCTTTCGGGTTTTCATCCCAGCTTCCCACATTTTTCTGTTTTAATCCTCACAAACTCACTCTTATTTTGCTTATTTTTGCTTAAGTTGCCCTTTGTGGGTTTTCAACTTAACAAGCTCTTTTTTTTTTTTTTTTTTTTTTTAATAAAAAGAAAATAAAGAGTGTGAATGTAAGCTTACCAGAATAGTCTCCCCCCAGCTGAGTCATTGCACTGTCCCTAGTGCCCGCCCATACCGCCACCATGGTGTCTGTCCTCATCCATGTGATCACCGCCATAACCACCATCATCGCCTCCACCACCGGAACTCGAGCCTCCAAAATAACCCCATGCAGTGGGATCATACCAAGAGGGTGCGGGAGGGGGAGTGGTCATAGATGCAAATCCACCCTGATGCGCCATATAGGAATAAATAGGACCATAGGTCCTCCGTAGGTCCTCCTCATCTCTCCGGCGGTCTTCCTCATATCTACGCCAGTCTGCCTGCCGCTGCTCCTCCATCCTCTCAAAGCTCTGCCTGTGCTCCGTACGATATAATCCAACTTCATTCCGAAGTTGGGTGTAGTTGTTGTTGAGCATGGCCATGTTATCGAGCATTTGTTGCTCGAAAGGTGTGTAGTGAAAAGCTTGAGGTTGTGGTTGTTCAGGCATTAGTGGGGGTTGTTCGGGTATGATTGGTGGTTCTTCATCATCTTCATTTTGGATGGGTTCTTCATAATGATCCGGGATTGCCCCGGGAAGACAATAGTGATGACCATCCCCGATTTGGTGATCGATGATATCCAGGGGGACATCGGCCGAGGGTATTTGGAGGTAGATGGAGGTGCGTGGGAGGATGCGCCAATTATAGACTTGTGCCCCGGTTGGTGTTTTGTGAGAGGATACCAAGTCTAGGGTCTTTGTTACAAGCCATTCAGTGCAAATAAGTTGTCTTGAGGTGATGGGGCCGTGGTCTACAAAACCATATAAAGTGGCTATATGTGTGATGAGGCCCCCCATCACAATTGGTCCTGTTGATGTTGCCACGTTGTAGAAATGGGTCCATAAGATGGTGGCAACATCAACTTGATCCGGGCCAGGCAAAACAGCTTGTGCTAGAACGCACACATCCCAAATCCGTGTGTGATGATTATTTGGTCTTCCGAGAAAACAATTGGAGCAGAATTTTAAGAATAGTCGGAAGACCGGATGTTGCACACGGTTCACGCTCAGCTTAGAAAGATCAACCACAGGTTTTCCTGTCATTCTCTTCCACAACTCATATCCCACAAGAGAATCATATGTACGTGCTTCATCAAATAATGGGAGGCCAAAGTGTTGAGCAAATTCCCTTTTGGTTAATGAACGATTTTCATTTAGTAAACGAAAGGTGATGATGTCATTTGCATGATCATCCACATCTTTCGTATACGCAAACGAGCTAAAAAATTCATACACCAAATGAGGATATGTAACATATTGCATTCCAAATATTCTAGTCATTCCAATTCTCGCAAATATGTCACGCATCACAACATCAATCCACAGTAATGCTAGAGTAGTTAAGCACATGAAACGGGATTGTTTTACCTCCCTCTTTGTTTGGTTGATGAAGCTTTCCCTTTGACCCTCCGTAGCCAAATCCACATTCTCGTAGCCCGGCACCGGTGGTATAGCTCGGTTACCCCTTGAGGAAGAGCCTTTTGATTTTCTTGGAGCCATTGAATTTGATTTTTTTTGGTTTTTTCTTGAAGGATTTTCGGACTTTTGGCTAGGGTGTGTTTTGGAGAGTTTTTATCGGTATGGTTTGGAAGAGAATGGTGAGGAGAACAAGGATATGATATTGGTTGGGGATTTTGGGTTTGATTTTGGACCTTGAATGCCCAAAAATGGGGATTTTCGGATTTGGGGTAGGGTTTTGTGGGTTTGGTGTAATTGGTGGATTTGAGATGGATTTATGGGTATAGAGTGGAAGAGGGTGAATGGGAGATGAAGAAAATGATTTTATTTGATTGATTTGGTGGAGAAATGGGGTAGATTCGAAGCTTTTGGAGTGTAAAAATGGGGGATTTTGGGGGTTGGTTCGTAGGAAGAAGAAGAAGATTGGGAGAGGAAGAGGGTAGCCCGACCTGGTATAGGGGTGTTTTCCCGTTCACCCGGTCGGGTGGGTTAATAGACCCGGTCGGGCCTTTCGATCCCGCCTATCCAGTAGCTACTGGAATGAATACCCGGCCGGGTGAAATAAAGTACCCGGTCGGGTATTAGTTAATTTTGACTATTTTATTTTATTTTTTTGTCCGGCCGGGTATGTGGTTTGACCCGGTCGGATTTGCAAAGCAGTGGTCTGGTACCAAATAATTTAGTTACCCGGCCGGGTTTGTTGGAGTTGCCCGGTCGGGTAAAAAAAAAATTTCGAAATAATTGTGACTTGCTTCGGTCGGGTGGAGGTCTGGTGAAAATATTTTTCTGCTAGATCCGACCGGGTTCAAAAAGTTACCCGGCCGGGTCTGGCCTTAATTTTTTTTTTTTTTTTTTTTTTTTTTTGAAAAGGTTTTCTCGCACACAAAAATAAATGAAAATGCTCAAAATACAAACTTGGGTTGCCTCCCAAGAAGCGCTTGATTTAACGTCGCGGCACGACGTTATTTTTATTTTATTTTCTATTTTAAGTGGGATCGTGAACAATCTTGTTTGGCCTCGTACTCATTTTGTTTTTCGACCTTTTCCAGTAAGGTCGAATTTTTGTTTTTATTGCCTCCTCAACCGCAGATGATCCCCTATTCTTATTTTTTTGAAAAATTGGGATTTTATTAGATTCCTTCAAGGACTTTGGTTCTTGTGGTCCAAAAACAGTTAAAGAACAAAGAGATTGGGCTTTAATTTGTTTTTTCGTAGAGTCAAAGATGTTGAACTCTACTTTTTGGTCATCGAACTCTAAAGTTAATGAACCACTAGACACGTCAATTTTTGTTTTTGCGGTCTTTAAGAAGGGTCTACCCAAAAGGATGGGTGTTGTTTGGTCATCATTTCCCATTTCAAGGACATAGAAGTCAACAGGAAAAACCATATTTTCTACTTCTACTAGCACATCTTCTATTATACCCTTCGGGTAAGTATTAGAATGATCCGCTAGTTGAATCACTACACCTGTTTGATGTAGTGGGCCGAGTTGTAGGGATTTATAAACAGAGTAAGGAATGACATTTATAGATGCCCCTAAATCCAACAAGGCCTTAGAAAATGCGGTGTCCCCTATCTTGCAAGGTATGGTGAACATGCCCGGGTCGCTACATTTTTCGGGAAGTTTCTTTTGAAATAGAGCCGATACATGTTCACTAACCTTGACCTCTTGCTTTTCTTTTGACTTATCCTTTCGTTTTGTTTTGCATAATTCTTTTAAAAATTTAGCAAAACGGGGAACATTTTTAATTGAGTTAAGGAGCGGAATGTTTACCTCACACTTGGCGAATGTCTCATAGATGTCAGTATCTTTCTCCAGCTTCCTTGTCTCCATCAGTGCCTCGGGAAATGGGGCTACTGGTTCATACGATGCATATGGTGGAAGTTTCGCCTTTGTGGTTCCCTCCTCAGATTGAGCTTCTTCTTCATGATCAACCTCCTTGATCTCTTGGTCATTTTTTTTTACCCCCTTCAACATGATTGCATTCACATGTTGTCTCGGGTTTTGCTCCGTTTGAGATGGGAGTTTACCCGAGTCCTTTGCTTCAAGACGGCTTACGGCATTTGAAATTTGGCTAACTTGGGTTTCCAAATTTTTAATGCTTGACTTCGTTTCATGTTGGAATTGTATCATGGTTTGTTGAAATTGACCCATGCTTTGTTGCATGGTAACCATGTTTGAAGTCAAAGCTCGTATCATTTCATCCGTTGACATATTAGATTGAGAGTTTGAACCTTGATTGTCAAAAGATGGTTGAGAAGATGGTTTGGATTGTTGGGAGTTTCCATACCTCAAGTTTGGATGATCTCTTAATCCAGGGTTGTAAG
The DNA here is from genome assembly GCA_945859915.1 of Cuscuta epithymum. Lineage (NCBI taxonomy): Eukaryota > Viridiplantae > Streptophyta > Magnoliopsida > Solanales > Convolvulaceae > Cuscuta > Cuscuta epithymum. Next base: position 1,207,029 of record CAMAPF010000068.1, read on the forward strand.
AGTTTGAGAATGGATCGTACCTCCTTTGTTGGTGGCCTTGGAAACCCAAGGCATTGACTTGCTCTGTATCGTTTTCTTGAAGAGTCGAGCATGAGTCAGTGGGATGCCCTTGTTGCGTACAAATGCCGCAGACCTTGACTTCTTGGGTCTTGGATTTTAAGAGGAAATCCTTAACCAAGGAAGTCAAGCCGGCAACTTGACTCTCCAGTGATGATGTCGATTCTGCCGCGGCAACTCTACGAGTTGAGGATCTGCGACCGAATTGCCGTGAGTTCTCGGCCAATTCCGAGATAAGATTTATAGCTTGTGAAGGAGTTTTATTAACAATGCCGCCTCCACAAGCGGCGTTCACCATTCTTCTATCATCATCAACAAGACCATCATAAAAGTATAAGATGAGGTCTTGTTCTGAGTAGCCATGATAGGGACAGCTAGCACATAGCTTCTTAAATCTTTCCCAAAATTCATATAAGGATTCATCATCCTTTTGCTCGATGTTGCTTATTTGCTTTTTGAGAGAAGATGAGATGGAAGCAGGATAATACCTATCGAGGAAGCACTTCTTCATTTGTGCCCATGTGTTGATGCTTCCCGAAGGAAGATAGAAAAGCCAATCCTTCGCAGTATCTTTCAATGAGAATGGGAAGGCTCTCAGTTTTATTTGCTCTTCTGTGGCACCGTTTGGGCACATGCTTGTGCAAACGATGTGGAACTCCGAAAGATGTTTATTCGGATCTTCTCCTCTCATGCCATGGAAAGATGGCAATAAATGTATGAGCCCAGATTTCAGCTCAAATGTATTACCTTCATCAAGAGTAGGAAAGGTAATACATAATGGTTGTTGATTCAAGTTTGGAGCTGTGAGCTCCCTCAAGGTCCTTGTCTCGAGAGCCATGTGGAATGACTCTTCGGATTCGCTAGAGCTAGAGCTAGCGTTTGAGGATTCCTCCGAGGGTGTGTGCGGAAATAAATTTCTCAACCTCTCGAAGGCTTGTTCTATTTCGGGGTTTGTTTGGTAAGTAAGTTCGTTTATAGAACGGGTTTTTACCATATACTCATGTAAACTCAGAAATAGAAAAAGTAAGAGCGCTTTATATTTTATTTATTTATATTTTTTTTCGATTTTTCTTAATTTAAAATAAAAAGAAAAATTATTGCCTTTCCCCGGCAACGGCGCCAAATTTGACGTGCACTTTGTCGTGGTGTGCACTCAAAATAATAAATACAATACAACACTAATACGTAGTATAGTGAAGTAAGGTTCGTATCCACAGGGAAAGGAATACTTTTCTTTTTATAGAACCAGTGACAAAATGGGGGGTTTTAGTTTGATTTGGTTTAATAAATTAAACACGAAGATGAACGAGTTATGTGGTTTAATTAATGAGAAGAAGACTTGGTTTTGCTTTTATCCACTTAATGAAATGTTCGTCGATCCCGGTTATATCTTTAACTATCTTCCTCTCGAATACTCAATCGAGGAGTATATCCAGTTCATCGAGGGTAGTTATTAATAACGAGACGCGTTCATTAATAAAACTTACTACCGAGTCAATATAGAACAAGCGCCGTATATTAACTTGATAGTAGCAATAAAATCAAGATGAAAACGATTGAGATTGATAACCTCAACACAAGCGGTTTATTGGTTTAATCAATATAATTAATTCCCCTTGGCTTATTAATCATGAGAAGCATGCATTAACAACCCAAGTTTACTACCATTGAAAGAACCGAATTAATAACAAGCGTATTAACCGATTGATTCTAGTAATAATTAATATATGAAACAAAACTAGTTGATCCTTTAAGTAATGTTCAAAATATTAATATGAAATATGAATAGGAATTAATTAATACTCAAGGAAGAATATTAAAGAAGATGAATCCTACTATAGTTAATATCAAGATGTTAACTAATTGTCATCTTAGTAACACTCCCCAATATTAACATAGAGGAAGAAATAGCTATTACTATAATTAATGTCAAGATGTTAACTAATTGTCATCTTAGTAACACTCCCCAACATTGATATAGAAATAGTATTTAAAGGAAGAATTAATATTCAAGGAAGAAGATTAAAGAGAATAACTCACAACTTACAAATTCATTAAGCTTCAAAGTAGCAAAACCAAGATGGAAGAGTTTAGCTCCTCATTTGGAGACTAAACATGCTATAAAAATATAAAAGAAATACTATTCTAAACTGAGCTTAAGAGTATGGAAGAAGGGATTATTTTTAGTGAAGGAAAAGTGTGCTATTTATAGGTGTTTTTCAACACCTTTGGTCGAGTACCCGACCGGGTAGAGTATCTACCCGACCGGGTACCGGTCCGAATCAAATATTTTCCACGTTCTAGTGTTCTTCAGCACGTCGGGTTGTCTTCGGTCAAGTCTCACCCGACCGGGTGAGGTATAGGGCCCGACCGGGCCAAGCAATTTCCTGGAGACTACAAATGTTAATTCAAACCCGACCGGGTGAAGGTTTCTACCCGGTCGGGTTTATACTTCTGGGCAGCATTCTCCTTGTTTTTCTTCCTTTTCCTTGCCAACAATTCTACCAAAACTTCCTAACCCACAAATAAAAGCTAAAAACACTTACAAATAAAAAGTGAACAAATGTTTACAACTACACACAAATGGTAAACAATCCACACAAAACAAGATATAAAAATACACATTTATGCACTACTAACTAGTGCATATCACTATACCCGATCGAGTATGTCGGTGTACCCGATCGGGTATAGACATTCGATCATGTCAAAATCTTCCCTGCATGTTCCTTTGTTTTCGGATCCGATCCGATTTGAAATTTCAACAAGATACCCGATCGAGTATAGATGATACTCGACCGGGTATAGACCTAAAATCAGGATCTTCCCTTTTGTCTTGTGATTTTGCACCTTCCTTCCACTTTTGGGATTCACCAACTGTCCTTTGAGTGATAGTAGACCTGTTTGAGCTCCGAATAAACCTAATCTAAACAATTTACAAGAATTTAACAAACTAAACTATTACACCAAAAGTGTGTAATTTCCGAAATACTAAACAACCAAAACTAACTAAAAACGTAAATAAACACACGGAAATTACAAGCGTATCAACTCCCCCACACTTAGTTCTTTACTCGACCTCGAGTAAAATAGAAATATCAAACAGTTTAAGAGTTTTCCAAGAGTTCAAGAAAGAAAGAAACTAAGACCACGAAGGGGAAAAATGAGTTTTTACAACAACATTCTTTCTTGGGTTTAATGATATTCTATGCTCCATCTTCTTGCCTCTTTTTCTTCTTCTTTTTCTTTTTCTTCTTCTCTTCTTCTTCTCCTAAGAGATGAAATGAGTGCCTACAAAAACACATATTTCTCTCATATCTCTCATTTTGCCTAGGAGCCTTTTCAGGTTTTCATCCTAGCATCTCTTTACATTTTCCATTCTCCCCACTCACTCATTTTTTTTATAAGCCCTTTTTGCTTAGATTGCCCATTTTGTTAGGTTTTCAACCTAACTAGCATTTCTATTCTTTTATTTATTCTATTTTTTTCCTTTTTTTTTTGTTTACAAAGAGTAAAAGAAATTCATGCATAGTAAAGGGTAAAAATAAAGTGTTATACCCATGATGAGTCTCCTCCCCCACACTTATGTGAAGCAGTGTCCCTAGTGTCCACCTTCTCCGCCGTAGAAGCCGCCTCCAAATCCGCCTCCAAAGCTCCCGTCGCCCATGTGAGCATCCCCGCCGTCCCCGCCATCATAACCTCCACCCCCGGAGCTAGATCCTCCAAAGGTACCCCATTGAGTGGGGTCATACCAAGAGGGGGGTGGGGGTGGTTGAGCCATGGTATGGAAGGAGCCTTGATGCGCCATGTAAGAGTACATAGGTCCATAGAACCTACGTTGATCTTCTTCGTATCTCCGGTTATCTGCGGCCCGTTGCTCCTCAAGTCGTTGAAATCCCACTCTTTGTTCCTCCCGATACTTTCCAACTTCGTCGGTAACTTTGGTGAATCCGTCAAGTAGTTGTTGGAAGTAATCGGGTGGTGGAGGGACTTGGTTCTGCTCGGGGATGTCTGCGTCCATGGCTTCATGATCATGGGGTCCGACATAAGGCTCGTCCTCGGGTTGGTCTTGTTGAGGTTCTTGGAAATTTGGTGGAAGGGCGTGAGGGAATAGGTAGTGAGGCACCTCGAACTCCGGTCTGTAGAGTATTTTGGGGATGTCTAGGCTTGGCATAAGGAAGTGTTGGACAGGTTGGAGGTGTATGATCCAGTTGTACATGTTTTTCGGTTGATCCCCATCATACACCGTATGGGAAAAAGCGGTGCATCATGAGCGGCCTAACCAACCCATATCCATCAAACAATAGTCGGGTATAGGAGAGTTATCCGTATACCCGAACTTACTCGCTAAGTGCATAATCACCCCACCCACAACAATGGCCCCTTTCGCTAAGCTTTTTTTTTTTCAAATGTGCCCACATGAGATTGCACAGATTAAAGTCCACATGACGACGGAATAAGGCCACAGACATCAAACACACGTCCCCGATCCTAGTGTGGTGGTTGTTGGGACGTCCAAGCAAGCAATTTGCTAAAAATTTCAAGAACAACCGGAGGACGGGGTGTTGGACATGACTAATATACATTTGGGAGGAGCTAAATTTCACTTCTCCGGTCATCTTTGTCCATAGGAAATGCCCGAAAATAGTGTTATCAGAGATGGCTCTTTCGTAGGGAACGGGGATGCCAAAATGTTCGGCAAACTCAAGTTTCGTGATTGAATAGTTTTGGTTAAACAGACAAAACTTGAGTCTATCATCCCTAAAATCAGCCTCATCACTTTCAAATTGCACCGAACTCATGAATTCATAGATAATTCGTTCATTAGAGTTGTATTTCATTTTGAAAATACGGTCCATGCCCAACTCATGAAAGAATTTTCTACAACTCTTATACACTCCTAATTCACGTAGAGCATCATGCCATAGAAAACGGGAAGGTTTTGCTTGCCTTTTTATTGTTGAGAGGAGTCTAGCTCGGTGATCGTTGTCGGCGGGTATGAGGTCCTCGAAGCCCGGAATAGGTGCCATGGTGCTTGAGCTCTCTCCCCTATTCTTCCTTGTTGCCATTGTGGATGATTTTGAGTTTGAAATCCAAAAAATTCGAATTTGGAGGTAGTGTTTTTGGATTTTGTGGAAGTTTGGGGAAGATGGGATTTATGGGTATGAGTATGTAGAGGAGAGTGAGGGGAGTATTTTGGTGGTGGAATGGGTTGATTTGGTGAAGAAATGAGAGAGAAATGGTAGAGAGAAGGTCCAAAAATGGAGTTTGGGGGAGAGGGGTTCGAAGTTTGGGATGATTTTTGGAGAAGATGAAGTGGGTTGGGGTTTTTTGGGGGGTTAAATCGCAGGGGTACCCGATCGAGTACCCTGCTATACCCGATCGGGTACTGGAGACAGGGGCTGCGAATGTGGCTTTTCTGCTGATACTCGACCGAGTATTAGAGGATTACTCGATCGGGTCTTCAAGACAGGGGTCTGGTAGGGTTGATTTTAGAGACATACTCGACCGAGTATTGAATGATACTCGATCGAGTATGCTTGCATCTCTGAAAAGATGTGTTGTTTCGATCGAGTACTGAAATCGGTTCCTCTTTTTAACCTGTACTCGACCGGGTATTTAATTATACCCGATCGAGTATGTCTCCAGCTGCACAAAACCTGGATTTTTTTCTTTTCTTTTCCAAAAACATGTGGTTAGTTCCCTCGCTCCCTTTTCTCTCAAATTCACACAAAAAGAAAATAAAATCTAACTACTTGACTTGGGTTGCCTCCCAAGAAGCGCTTTATTTAACCTCGTGGCACGACGTTTTATTTTTTATTTTATTTATTTCATTTTATGTGGGATCGTGAACATCCCTTCCCTTTTTAACAGCCTTGTTTGGTTGAGTTTCATTTTTCTTCTTCGGCCTTTTCCAGTAAGGCCGACCTTTCTTCTTTGTTCCCAACTCAATTGAAATATTTGGTGTTGGTGGTTCAAAAACATGCAAAGAACAAAGAGATTGATCTTTAATTTGTTTTTCCGTAGAGTCAAAGATATTGAACTCTACTTTTTGGTCATCGAACTCTAAAGTTAATAAACCACTATACACATCAATTTTTGTTTTTGCGGTCTTTAGGAAAGGTCTACCCAACAGGATGGGTGTCATTTGGTCATCATCTCCCATTTCAAGAACGTAGAAGTCAACAGGAAAAACCAAATTTTCTACTTCTACTAGCACATCTTCTATTACACCTTTCGGGTAGGTATTAGATCGATCCGCTAGTTGAATCACTACACCAGTTTGATGTAGTGGGCCGAGTTGTAAGGATTTATACAAGGAGTAAGGAATGACATTTATTGATGCTCCTAAATCCAACAAGGCCTTAGAGAATATGGTTTCCCCTATTTTGCAAGGAATAGTGAACATGTCTGGGTCGCTACATTTTTTTGGAAGTTTCTTTTGAAAGATGGCTGAGACATGTTCACTAACTTCAACCTTTTATTTCCCCGTTAATTTATTTTTTCTTTTTATTGTGCATAGTTCTTTCAAAAACTTTGCATAACGGGGAACACTTTTGATTAGTTTAAAGAGTGGGGTATTTACCTTACAATTCGCGAAGGTCTCGTAGATGTCCCGATAATTCTCTAACTTCCTTGTGTCCTTCAATGCCTCAGGGAATGGAGGGAGTGGCTCATATGATGATAGCGGAAGGAATTTTGTCTTCGTTGACTCTTCCTCTTTGTGGTCAACCTCATCTTTTTCTTCTTCAACTTCCCTTGTTTGCAATTCTGGACCACTCCTTATCATGACGGCATTGACTTGTTGCCTTGGGTTTTGCTCAGTTTGGGAAGGGAGCCTACCCGAATCTTTTGCTTCAAGTCGATTTACAGCATTCGAAATTTGGCTAACTTGAGTTTCCAAATTTTGAATGCTTGACTTCGTTTCTTGTTGAAATTGCAACACGTTTTGTTGCAAGGTGCCCATGGTAGTAGCCAGAGTTCGAATCATGTCTTCCGTAGACATACTCGATTGAGAAGGTGGGTTGGCTTGTTGAGGGTTTGAAAATCCCTCAATCCGGGATTGTACGAGTTTGAAAATGGGTCGTACCTCCTTTGTTGATGTCCTTGGAAACCCAAGGCGTTGACTTGTTCTGTGGTGTCTTCTTGAAGAGTTGGGCATGAGTCCGTGGGATGCCCTTGTTGTGTACAAATACCGCAGACCTTGACTTCTTGGGTCTTGGACTTTAAAAGGAAATCCTTAACCAAAGAAGTCAAGCCGGCCACTTGACTTGTCAAGCCGTTCACTTGACTTTCCAACGAGTTGTTGGATTCCGCCGCCATAACTCTACGAGTTGAGGACCGTCCGTTATAGTGTTTAGAGTTCTCGGCCAACTCCAAGATGAGATCTCTCGCTTGCGAAGGGGTTTTGTTGACAATGCCTCCTCCACACGCTGCATTCACCATGCGACGATCTTGATCCACAAGACCATCATAAAAGTAGAGAATGAGGTCTTGTTCGGTGTATCCGTGATAGGGGCAACACGCACAAAGCTTCTTGAATCTCTCCCAATATTCATATAGAGATTCATCATCTTTTTGTTCAATGTTGCTTATTTGCTTCTTGAGTGATGATGAAATAGAAGCGGGGTAGTACGTGTCAAGAAAAGCCTTCTTCATTTGTGGCCATGTAGTGATACTTCCCGAAGGAAGATAGAATAGCTAGTCCTTTGCGGTATCCTTCAGAGAAAATGGAAAGACCCTCAGTTTGATTTGCTCCTCGGACACACCATTGGGGCACATGCTTGTGCACACAATATGGAACTCCGACAAGTGTTTGTTTGAATCCTCCCCTCGTAAACCATGGAATGATGGAAGGAGATGAATGAGCCCAGATTTTAGCTCAAATGTGACCCCCGTATCAAGAGTTGGAAAAGTGATACATAGAGGTTGTTGATCTAGATTCGGAGCCGTGAGCTCCCTCAATGTCCTTGTTTCATTAGCCATAGTAATTGGCTCTTCGGTGTCGCTAGAATGAGAACTAGCACTGGATGATTCTCCCGAGTCGGAGCTTGAGAGTTTATTTTTCAACCGCTCGAGAGTTTGTTCTATTTCGGGGTTTGATTTGTAGGTGATTTCGTTCAGTGAACGTATTTAACCATATACTACAAAGCTCAGAAGAAATAGAATTCTTTATACTTGAACCATCTATTTTTTTTCTTTTTCTTAAAAATAAAAAGAAAAATTAATTGCCTTTCCCCGGCAACGGTCGTTGTTAATAACTATCCTCGATGAATTGGATATACTCCTCGATTGAGTATTCGAGAGGAGATAAGTTATAGATATAACAATGATCGACTAAAATATATCAACAAGCTTCAAGAGCAATACCAAGTAATGGAAGTTTAGCTCCTCATTTGGAGACTAAACATGCTAAAAGAAATATAAAGAAATGCTATTCTAAACTGAGCTTAAGAGTATAAAGGAATTGATATCTAATTGTGAAGGAAAGGAGGTGTATTTATAGGCCTTTTTGGGGTGCAGGTCGGGTACTCGATCGAGTATATACAGATACTCGATCGAGTATGTGTAGAAACTCAAATTCGATCCATACTCGATCGATATTCGAGTAAAATTTATAGCTATACCCGATCGAGTATGTCGGTGTACCCGATCGGGTATAGACATTCGATCGTGTCAAAATCTTCCCTGCATGTTCCTTTGTTTTCGGATCCGATTTGAAATTTCAACAAGATACCCGATCGAGTATAGATGATACTCGACCGGGTATAGACCTAAAATCAGGATCTTCTCTTTTGTCTTGTGATTTTGCACCTTCCTTCCACTTTTCAGATTCACCAACTGTCCTTTGAGTGATAGTAGACCTGTTTGAGCTCAGAATAAACCTAATCTAAACAATTTACAAGAATTTAACAAACTAAACTATTACACCAAAAGTGTGTAATTTCCGAAATATTACCGAAATATTAAACAACCAAAACTAACTAAAAACGTAAATAAACACACAGAAATTACAAGCGTATCACAGATGGCTGATAAGTTTATTAGGAGCGTATAACAGAGGCCCTCATCTTATTCGGCTTCTGTGCCCCACCTCTGTTGTTCCGCCAAGGAGCCGCTCCTGCCTCCCGGCCTGCCAGGTCGTCGATGGTTGCTTCGTCGATAGAGAAGAGAAAGGGAATAAGGCATAATAAATTTAGGGGCAAACCTGGAACACAGAAAAAATTAGGTCCTATTTAGGAGTTAAAAAAGTCAAGCTCCTATTTAAGTATATATGGAAACTTTAGGTCCTATTTGGCACCATTTCTCTTACATGAAACAACCTCCTGGTTTCAATGATGGTTCTGAGAAAGTATGTCGTCTACGCAAATCTATCTATGGTTTAAAACAGGCACCTCGGGTGTGGTATCAATCTCTTAGTGGATTTCTTCTATCCCTTGGGTTTTATAAGTCAATCTTTGATGCTAGTCTTTTCATATTCTAGTCTCGTCATGCCTATATCTATGTGTTGGTGTATGTAGATGATCTCATTGTCATTGGGTCTACACCTGCATTGGTTCGACGGACTATTGATTTGCTAGCACAAAAATTCTCTATTAAGGATCTACGATCCTTACATTACTTCTTAGGCATGCAGGTCACACCTACACCAACTGGACTCTTTCTGGATCAACACAAGTACATTAGATCAGAGATTTATTACAGGTGTTGAAAATGGACAAAGCTAATCTTGTATCCACACCCTTGTCGTCCTCTTCTTCTTTAACTCTATTTGATAGTCCGGGCTCTTGAGATGTGACTCTCTATCGTCAAGTGATTGGATCATTTCAATACTTGAGTTTCACCCGACCAGACACTGCCTTTGCCATCAACAAACTAGCTCAGTTTATGCACAAACCCACGGTCAATCATTGGCAGCTCGTGAAACGCCTCTTGTACTGTGATATTTTCAAGGCACTGCTTCTCATGGTCTCTACCTTCATCGCAGCTAATCTCTTTCTTTACAAGCTTATGCCGATGCAGACTGGGCAGGGAATCCAGATGACCGCTCATCTACAAGTGCTTATGTCATTTTTCTGGGTGATTAATTTATTTCTTGGAAATCATCCAAAGAACAGACCATTGCCAAATCTTCCACCAAAACAGAGTATCGGGCTCTATCTACTGTTGCCTCTGAAATTCTCTGGATTGAATCTCTTCTTCATGAGCTACGGCATCCACCTCCTTCTCCTATGTCCTCCTTTGTGATAACAAAGGTGCTACTACTTCTTCGGCGAACCCTATCTTCCATTCCCGTATGAAACATGTTGCAATTGATTTTCACTTTGTGCGGCAACGGGTGCAGCGTGGACTTCTTCGTGTACTTCATATCCCCTCTTATGATCAGTTGGCTGACGTTCTCACCAAACCGTTTCCAAGACAGCGCTTTACCCTTCTCAAGGACAAGCTCAAGATTCGCGGGTGTGATCGAATACCTGGTTTGCAGGGGCGTGTAGAAGAATCCAGTTTCTAGGATTTCAGTTACAATTATTTATTTATTTCAGTTACAAATCTTTATAGTTAATATTGTATTTATTTAGTAGCTTACCTTATACACTCTCTACATATATGTAAATATACCACAACATATTATGGAATAAAGTATGGAATTCAGCCTAAACATTCTGATCTATCCCTTCTAAATCTCTTTATCTTAATAGTTCTTCCATATATAATACAAACGACACACAAATTAAGAAATTGTGTATTCTGTGGTGGAGAGTTGTGCATTGGAGAAAGAAATGTGTAAGAAATGTCGTGAACTCTAAATTCTTTACCAAAAAGGAAAAGTGGAAATAATTTTGGGACATATGAGAAAGGAAGGTTAGAAGTCCTTTATTAATAGTTAACCTATCTTTCAAGTCATGAATAGACAAAATTTCAGTAATATACTCCCACTTATCTAAGTGGGAGTATATTACTGAAATTTCAGATAAGTGGGAGTATATTACTGAAATTAACAGAGTATCGGGCTCTATTCATAAAATTTTAGTTACAAAATTTATGCTCGGTGCATTAATTTCTAGACGTTCAAACATGTGTTTGTATGAGAGAGACTATTTTAATACTTTTTATACAAAAATCACAATAATCTAAAATCATGATGGAGAGAAAGTTAGGAATATTTCATATCATTTATGATTTCATATGTGGTAATGATGTGGCACACAAAAAAATCGTTCATTTGAGTATCATCAATGGAGTTGCTCTAGCATTGACAGTTTATTTAACAATAAAGTCACTCAAAATTAACTTACACGGAATGTTATTTTACACTCTGTAACTAAAAAGATCATTTTTTCTATGTTTCAGAAGTATTATTTTCCATCATTTGTAATCGAGTCAAAAACACTATTTTTTTAATTTGAGAGTAAGATGGAATAAAGAAAACGACTAACTAAAATTGTATGTACTTCTTTCTTATGAATCAGTGGTCAGTCCGTGCAATTTTCTACGCAATTTTACCATGAGTCATCTAAAAATAGTCTCTTTGTACTTTAGTACATAAGTAAAGTTGCGCACATCCAATCCCCTTTACCCCACCGTAGGTGGAACCTTTGCGACACCGGGTGATTTTCGAAGTATTGTTAATTTCTAATACGGAGTATTATTTAAAATATAAATATAAGCTTTGATTGTTAACCTCCATTATTTTGAAAAGAAAAGAAAACAAGTGTTTAACATGAGCACACCAGTGCTGAGCTAGGGTTGCCGCACAACGTCTTCTCTCTAGGGTTGCCGCAAGGCCAACCGCTAGCTTGGATCGTCTGCTATCGGCTTAAGCCGAGGAGCGGGGCTAGTTTTTCGACCATCTATTTATTTTCGACGTAGAGGAATCGGAAGGAGGGGCGACCAAGGAGGCTGGTGAAGGTATTTTGGTTCGGACCGGCAGTTTGTGGTGTTTCTGACGGGCGAATTGAGGAGACGAAGTAGCGAGCGGAGGAGAGATTTCCAGCAGAAAGGCTAATGGCATGGATCAGGAGAGACCCTTCAGAGAAGATTGAAGCTTCGGTCCGTGATCCTTCTAAACTGCCGCCACCATTAAAGGAGTCACGAGGGCAGTTTGATGATGAGGAGGACACAACGTACTTTGGCCAAGAGATGGAGGCAACTCAAGGGAAGATCAAGGCGATGAAGGAAGAAGATGAAGTGATAATGATCCGACCCTAGGGATGTAAAAAAAAAACCGACCCGCAATGACCCGCCCTGGCCCGAGACATTTGGGGCGGGTCCGCCCCGTCTTGCAAATGGGGCGGGTCCGCCCCGCCCCGCCTATACAATGGGGCGGGTCCGGGTATTAGAATTTACCTGTGCCGCCCCGACCCGACCCGCTCAATATATAAGTATACATACTTTTTCTTAACTTATATTAGAAATATACTTCAACATACATATGTGTGTATACAATAAATCATAAATTCTTTGATCTTATAATATATATTAGAATATCAATGTCTTCTTTATATATAGAATTTTAATACATTTATTCAATTATTAATATAACTAATTAGATTAACTATTCAAGTTTGAGTAATTTTTCCTTATTTTTTGAAATTTTTAGCATATCATGAATTTGATTTAATATATTGATTTTTAATTATTATTTAGAGATAAACATTATGTAGATTCAATTGGTAGCAACTTCCCACAAATAAAAATACAAACTAGCTAATTAGGTTGCGGCGGGACGGACCCGCCCCACCCCGCATGGGGCGGGTCATGGGTCAACAAGTTTGGACCCGTGCAGGTCACGGGGCGGGGCGGACCCGCCCCGCCAAGTCACGGGGCGGGTCTGGGTCTTGCAATACCCGCCCCGCCCCGACCCATTGCCATGCCTATCCGACCCCCTCCTGAACCGCCGTCGGTGGTTCTTGGAAGGCTGAGTGAAGAAATTTATTTTTTGGCTTTTATTTATTTTAATGGTCTGATTTTGTCTGTGTTTGTTTGTTGTGTTATCTCTTTCGATTGTAACAATGTGGTTTTGGATTTGGATGTGGGTGATGGAATGATTGCGATAACCTGACTCATTTGTGCCCATTAATGGATCAGCGAGTTATATTGCTAAGGCGATAAACTCTGAGTCTGGTTCGAGGGACGGCGGTTGTCAGTAGTTGTTTTGTCGGATTACCTACTATCTGAATGATGTGTTATCAATTTAAGTCGATTTCTTTCAAAAAAAACTTTGATTGCTAAAGATGAACATGTGCGTAAAAGTCATATTCAAAATATTTTGGATGAATGCATCTAGTAAAAAATACGGAGTAACAATGTTCTAAATTTGCCTTTTTTACTTGTATAAAATATTTAAACTTGTATAAAATATTTTGAGAATTCCATGATTACTGAAAAAGTAAATCATATATTTAAACTTGTATAAAATAATTTTGCAAAAAAAAAAACTTGTATAAAATATGTTGGATACCTATTTACTTTTTGTATATATCAAATCAACGATCTAAAGAACATAGAAGAATAGAACTCAGATTCAATAGCAAAATAGTTTAGAATTTTGGTACAACAAATGAATGCTCAAGCTCTCGTTTCTCTCTAACGCCTAATGTGCGTGAATGTATTCTATGCTTAGTTAGGGTTACGAGACTCAGCCTCAAACTTTATATGTAAATGAGGGTAAATGGGCTTGCTGCAATGGGCTTGCATAAGGGTAAATGAGCCTCTAAACATGATTAGACATCATAAAATATTCTCCAACACTTTTCTTATATTTTTTTTCGTTCCGGAAGGTAAACCACTAAAATGTGTGGTAAATGTCGGGGAACACTTACTAAATTTATTAATAAAAATGATAACAAATTGCAACGACAAAAAGCTAATGGTAAAAGAGACTAAGGGTTGGTTTGCAACTGCTTTTAAAAAAGCACTTCTCAGCTTTTGGTTTTAAAAAAGAACTTATTTTCCCAAACACTACAACTTTTATTTTTCTCGGCTTCCGCGTCAAAAGTGCTTTTACTTTTTCTATTACACAAAAAGCACTTATTTTACCAAACACTACCCACTTTTACTTTTCAAAATCATTTTTTTCTCAAACACTATCAACTTTTATTTAATCACTTTTCTCCATTTCATTTAAAAAAGCACTTTTTTAAAAGCAGAAGCTGTTGCAAACAGACCCTAAGGAAAATAAGGTGCAAGAAGATTAAGCTTTCAAGCGCGATTGTGATCTAGTTTGCATAGATGAAGCTTGAATAGCAAGTTTTTTCTTATTACGCCGAGAAATAACTGGAGTGAAAGAGCAATCTTCAGTGACCTCAATTAAATCCTTCTGATCAGCTAAAACTGGAGAAGTTGTTGTAGAAATAAATGAAGAAATTATGACCTCCTGAACCAAAGACTCATGTTTCATCTTTTTGTCTAAAATCATCTTATCAGCCTTGAATTGAGTGATAAGATCTTGGAGAGAAGGTAAGCACTAATATTTGGCCTAGAGATCAGAGTTCTTACCAATTGCGTTTCGCTTGGGAAAATAAACATTTTCTACTTCGTTTACATTCTCCTTTGAGCAAATATTTAGTTCCCTCGTTTCATCAGAAGAAGAAATCATATAAGGCGATGAGGACAGATCCACAGGGATTGTCGAAGGAGAAAATGCCTCAATATTTGCCTGAAAAAGACTTTTCTAACACTAGTGCAAAATCTGCTATTAGAGGCGTTTTTTTGCTCACGTGTGGCGCTTCTTTGCTGAAAAGTGCCATATAGTTTGTGTCAAACAAAAAAAGAGCCTTCATATGTAATATATATAAATGTGTAAATAGGAAAGTGTGTACAACTAGAATGGTCATAAATACTAATACAAGTGCAACCATGTGTCCCCATCAACCCTTCAAATTGTGTAGGCATGGTCACAATCCTTAACATATCTTAAGCTTTTGGATATAAGTTCACCCCTCTAATTTGAATTGATCTGATATTCAAAATTAGAGGAATGATTTGTCAAACCGACATGACAAGAACCGCTATCCGACCGTCTCTATTTGAGAAGCTTTGTGAGAACAAATGGGAGGCTTACCAATGTGGTAGCCTGGATGTCATATATATAAGAAAAGGTGTTGTGGGTACATTAGGAAACGTAAGAAATATGGAAACCTAATTAAAGTATTAATTACTCTATTAAGCTTTCGTGTTAAATTCTGTGGGCATATTTTTAATAAAATTTAAATTATGTTAATTAAGTTTCAATAAACAATTCCATCTTGACAACGTTGCACAATTTTTTTCGCTTTTACAATGTTAAATTATACAGAGTAAAATAATCTTTACTTTTATTAGGTGAAATATCTCCTCGGAGATGACAGGTTTCAAATTTGTAAAACAGGCACATAAAAGTGTAATCAGGCAAATGGTGAAATAATTTTTCAAAAGGAGTATCACCATTTAAATTTGAAGTAGGGAGACGATTAATAATATAGGTAGCTGTAAATACGGCATCTCCCCAGAATGTAGCCGGCATTTTTGCTTCAAAAAGCATAGTGCGAGTTAATTCAAGTAGATGTCGATGTTTACGTTCAGCAACCCCGTTCTGTTCAGGCGTGTCAATACAGGATTTTCGAAACAAAATACCATTTTGAAGAAAAATATCCCGCATGCCATAATTATCAAACTCACCCCCTCCATCACTTTGAATTTTTTTAATTTTTGAGTCAAGTAAATTTTCAACCATTGTTTTAAAAACTTGAAAGTGCCGTACTACCTCACTTTTATGACGCATTGGGTAAAACCAAGTAAATCGAGAGAAATTATCAATAAAAATAACATAATATTTAAAACCATTCGGTGAAAGTACAGGAGACTGCCAAACATCATAATGAATTAAATGTAATGGAATAGTTGATTTATGCCACACTTCTTGAAAAGGTAACCGGTGTGATTTTCCTAAACGACAAGAAATACAATCATGAGAAAAATTCGACATACTAAAAGTAGTTCCAGACTTTTTAAGCCTATCTAAAATACGTCTGCTACAATATCCCAAATGACGATGCCATATTGGTCCAGACGCAACCTGAGAACTCGGATGTCCCAAATTATACTCCTTCCGTCCCTGAATGTTGTTCCAATTGCGGATTACGAAGGTTGACCGACGATAAAGTTAAATGATCCCTGTGAAAACTCGGATTATTTTTAGTAAATAAAATTTACATATTCTGAAACTACATTAAACCCGCTACAAAGCCTGCAAAAAAAAAATCAATTTTCATAAAGTTTTGATACAAAAAGTAAGAGTTTAAGAGTGATTTAAGTTGACTCTCGAAAAGCGAAATGGAAGTAAATTTAGGGACAGAGGGAGTACTTAGTAACATATTCTTTACTTTTATTTTCTTTAAATCAGTGCGAAATCCATCAGTTTTTTTCTCAATTAATGCTAAAAAAATAACTAATTACAAAAATAAGGTTGAGTTAAAATTATTTACCAATGTACTGCTACTTTAAACTATGGTTAGTAAACACAGAAAGCTGTCCGCAGCTTGGATTAAGGTGGAAGACCTTAGATTAAAAAAATCCCCTTTTTCTTTAAACTGGTATATCTTTTACAATTTTGTTCCAATGTTTTTAAAACATATACCAAATTTCATAATTTTTTATAATCTTTCATACGACACCAATATTATATATATAAAATTTTTTTAAAAAAAAATCTGAAGACCGTATAGAGTGAAAACACTTGTTGCATCCATGCTCCGTCACTAAACTTAATTGTAAACCATTTTTTTTTACAAAAATGGTAAGATCTAATATGTTGACTTAGGTTCAAAATTTTTCATTAATAGATTAATTGCTAAAGTTAAGATCTCATAGCTATTTTTAAAATCGTTTATGTATATTTTTCATCTGAAGTAAAGTAAAAATATATTCAGCGACTCGATGACGCTAGTCGTATGGTAAAACTTGATTGATGGGTGACATTTTTCATAAAATCTAGAACCGTCAATATATTCATCAAACATATATCTTTACTTTCTATTAAGAAATACTCCATCCGTCCTGTTAGAAGGTTCCCACTACCTTTTTTGGACATCCCGTTAGAAGATTCTCATTTCCATTTTAGGAAACAATTAACAATCTTAAGTGACAAATTAGTCATTAAATTTTAAAAATAATACATTTATAATATCACAGTTATCAATACTAACACATTATCATATATACCTATTAAAATTATTTCTCAAAATATACCCGAAGTACTTTATTTAATTATCACCTAAATAACCGTGGCGTTTTGCTATGGGAACCTTCCAGCGGGACGGAGGTTGTATCTACGAGGTAAACTTAACAATGATATATAAAAATTTTACATTTAGATTTGTTTATGAAAACTTTGAACTGAAATTACTAATCGGTTTTTCATATTTTTGAAAAATACATACTACGTATTAGGATGTTTTTGTTTGGACTAAAATTTGCTGATCTGGTATGTAGTTGTTTTGTCTGAACTGCTCTGGACTGGAAAATGTATGGTCTCTGTGTATTTTATAGTATGAAACTCTGGTCTCATCTGGTTTGTTAAAATTTGGTTTAGTCTGTTTAAGTTTGGTCGGTCTAAGATTGAAAATAGTTAAAGTAAACAATATTCTTAGTTTAGAATTATGTTTATTGACGGATCATGGTTGTAACGGGCCTTATCGTCTTATATGGCCTACATATTTTTTAAAATTTTATATATCCAATATTGGTGTTATATGAAAGATCATAAGAAGTTATGAAATTTGGTATATTTTTTAAAATGTTTCAAGCAAAAATGTAAAAAATAGAGCACTTTAAAGAAAAAGTGATTTTTTTAATTTAGATCCCACTTGGCCATCTTATCTCCTCTCCATAGCAATAGGCCGTGTTTCTATTCCTTCTGGCGCTCACATGTGGGAGGAAAGTCGTCATTTGGTTTGGCGATTCTTCCAACTATGATTAATTTGAGCACTATTCTTGTAAATAGTTTTAACCTTGCAGCAATTGTGTAAATAGTTTATTTTTGAGTAAAGGGTAAGTTTAGTCCTCAAAGTTGCAAAAAAGAGGTCAAATAAGTCCTTATATAGAAGATTCTGTCCGGACGTGCCATTTTAGGTGGCTCCCGGTGGAATTTTTGATAAAATTTTTTGAGCATCTTATTCATTAAGTCTAGTTTACTCATACCAAATTTCAGCTAAAAATTCAATCGGGGAGGCATTCAAATGAATTCTTGAAGATAACTGCGCTTTTAACAGCACAGTTATCTTCAAGAATTCATTTGAATGTCTTCTCGATTTAATTTTTATCTGAAATTTGGTATGAGTGAACTAGACTTAATGAATAAGATGCTCAAAAATTTCATCAAAAAATTTCACCGGGAACCTCCCTAAGTGGCGACAACCGGATAAAATCTCCTATATAAGGACTTATTTGCCACTTTTATGCAACTTCGAGGACCAAACTGACCCTTCACTCGTTTATTTTTTAGCATTAATATGGAAAAAAAGCTCGAAATCCATGTACGTATATGTCTTAAAGATGAATCAAGCTTCATGATTCACAATGGAAAAAGAGATGGGAGAATTATGATTTTAGTACGGAGCAATACAATTTTCAACCTCTGTGTGGGAGTGGGAATGAGATTTCTAAAGGCCGCATTCTTCTTCATTCTTTTCCCACCGTCATTCTCTTAACCCATCTGCAAACATAATAATTACGCGACCGATAAACTCACCTCCTCTAAATCAATTTCTTCCATTACAAAAACCAAACTCACTCTCTCATAAGCTTCTTTTTTCTCTATCATGTCCTCCCCTCCGCTTCTCTCTCTACTCCGATTCCGCAACCCGTGAAGACAGAATGGCTTCCCTTCAGCACCCGAACAACAGCAACGGCGCCGCATCGCCGATGCCGAGAGTCCACCCCCAGTTCTCTACGGTCTCCGTTCAGAAGCTCCGCCGCGCCAACCTCATCATGCTCGTCTTCCGGTTCGGCGCCTTCTGCTTCTCCCTCGCCGCCGCCATTTTCATGTTCTCCAACTCTCACGGATCCGGCTCTCCCAGCTGGCACAATTTCGGCGCATTCAGGTAGGATTCGCATCTAAGATTTGGGGAAATTTTGAATTTCGACTGATTCAACTGCGCGTACTCAGGTTTGTGGCGGTTGCGAATGGAATCGTGGGCTTGTATTCTCTCTTCGAGGTCGGAGCTTCAGTGTGGGAGATCTCTAGAGACGCGACCGTCTTTCCCGAACCAGTCCAAGTGTGGTTCGACTTCGGCCACGATCAGGTTCTCCTTCTTCCCAGACCTAATTAGGCAGAGTTCCATTTCTGATTGGAAGCAAATGTGAACATAGCGAGTGCGCCGTCGTGTTTTTTGCTTTGTGTAGGTTTTCGCGTACATGCTGCTGTCGGCGGGGGCGGCGGGGGCGGCGTTTGGCCGGACGTTGGCGAACAGTGAGACGTGCACGGAGGAGAATGCGTTCTGCATCCAATCGTACATCTCGATCGGGTTAGGATTTGCCGGGTTCATTTTCCTGGGTCTTGCATCCCTGATGTCCGGGTATCGGGTTGTGTGCTTCGTACTATACGGGTCTCGATATCCGGCTTGAGATAATTAGTGGGCCAGTAATGTGTAGATGAGCGCTAGTAGGCTTTGAGCCTGGCCCATACCACAGGCTAACATTCTTTATTATCAATATCGTAGTGGTGTACATTATGATTGGTAGTTGGACAACCCGCGTTGTGATTTACCAGTATAATTATACTCTGTACTTCGTAATAAATGAATGAATGTCATAAAATGAAATATGGCTGCTTCAGAGCGTGCTGCTTTTTGTCTGTGCAATTAGAACTGCCCACAACACAGGTAGCGTGAATTCATTTGCATCAAATTAGTTTCAACTCGAATTGCTTTCCTTTTTCTTGATGAACGTTAAAAAGTAATTATACCTGTAATTGACATCATCACATGGGGAATACCCCACCCACCTAACCAAATATGGAAGCTCTCGAGTCTCGACCCACATAACAAGCTTTTTCTTGCTTACTGATCAAACCATTAAAGCCCATCGTTTCAACTAAAATAAAAAACTACCAAAAGAGGTGAGTAAATCAATCAGTCATACAAAATTGGGAAAACTGTCAAATAGGTCCTCGCACTTTCATTAAAAAGTCAATTAAGTCCTTCTATAGGAGACTTTGTCCGGTCGTCGCGATTTGGGGTGGTTCCCGGTGGAATTTTTTGATGAAATTTTTTGAGCATCTTATTCATCAAGTCTAGTTTACTCATACCAAATTTAAGCTAAAAATTTAATCGGGAGCGCATTCAAATTAATTAAAGAACGCAAAAATGCGCAGTTATCTTCAAGAATTAATTTGAATGTGTTTCCGATTGAATTTTTAGCTGAAATTTAGTATGAGTAAACTAGACTTGGTGAATAAGATGCTTAAAAAAATTCATCAAAAAAATCCACCGGGAACTGCCCCAAATCGCGACGGCCGGAAAAAACCTGCTATAGAAGGACTTAATTGACCTTTTTAAGAAAGTTCGAGGACCTATTTGACAGTTTTCCCTACAAAATTCTATAAACCACCACGTTAATTTGTTTTACCTTGAATCAAGTTAGTGAAATTCAACTTTGCAACACATGTTTGGAATGATATTTGACTTTGCATTCTAATTTCAAAATCTTAATGTGTGCATCTCAATTCACTTTAAAATCATTTGAGTTTGCATTCCACTCATTCACAATATTTGGACTGATGAGGTGCATACATTAACGATGAATTTTTTTCACTTTTAGTCCTCCGACTATTATGTCATTGACAATTTTAGCACTTGACTTTGATTTTTTCCATTTTTAGTCCTTGACTATTGCGCTAGAGACACTTTTGGTACCCGTCTTTGAAAATTTCCATATTTAGTCATTCAACTTTCATAAAAGTGACACTTTTGGTCCTTCAACTATTATAATAGGAACTTTTTTAGTCTTCCACTTATTGTGTCAAAATCATAATGAGAGGAATAAAAGTGTCAATTTGACCATACTCGGGGACAAAATGTGGGAAACCTTGAAGTCGGGGACTAATAGTGTCTCTAGCACAATAGTCAAGGTCTAAAAATGGAACAATTAGAAGTCGAGTACCAAAAATGTCATTGACATAATAGTCGAGGGACCAAAAATGGCAAAAACTCCATTAACGATTTTGAAAATAGGGTGTAAAGTCAAAATCACTTCACCACATGGGCTCCAAAATCAAATTCTCTCTTAGTTTTAATACCTCCAAACACCTGATGCATTTTACGGAAAGACCTATCAGCGCCGCAAATCAGTGGCATATCCTTAGCTGATTAAACAGTTAATTATGGAAGGATAATAGTTTCCTTTGCAACAGATTCCTGATTTATTGTTTGATTGATTTCCTTCATTAGACTAGTTAATTGCTTTCCTTAGTTAAGATGATCTGTAGCTTTATTACTTTTCCATCATTAGATAAGTCTATTTTAAGATTTGATTTAATGCAATTCTCTTCTTCCTTAAGTGGTTCTTGTATCCCTTACTATAAGTAGGGACTCTTACTTTGAATAATAAACAAGCCAGAATTAAGTCCTATCAAGGAGAAAGGAACTCCATAAAATTCCTGAAGTTTTTATCCCCTTCTCTGCCTTCCTTTATTTTCCGTTATTACCTGCAAAAATAGAGGGATCCCATCTCCCTGTCCTTTATTTTCCGTTATGTTCCAGGGCTCTAGCCCGGGAACATAACATTTTGGTTCCGTTGTCGGGCGTCGACATGACACAATTAAAGAAACTCCAGGAGGATCTCACCGCCACAAATTAAAAGGTTGACACCCTTACTCTCATTGTGAATTCCCTGACTGATGCTGTGAAGAACTTTGGTAGCCTTGCCAAAGTAATGGAAACTTTTATGGAGAAAAACTCTACTACTCAGGTAACCCCTTCCACAACACACACAATACATGTCTCTTCCACCACCGTCCAGCTTGAAATTAACCCCCCGACCCGTTACACCAAACTGGAGTTTCCTACTTTTACGGGCGCAGAAGATCCACTCGTTTGGCTGCGTCGTTGTGAACTTTTTTTTTTGAGAAAGTTCCATTCTGATTCTGAAAAAGTTCACATTGTTGCATATTACATGACTGAGATCGCTTAGTTGTGGTTTACCATACAAGATGGTGAACAATTCTCCTCGCTCCAATTCAAGAAGGCTTGCATCCTTCGATGGTTGCAGACTCCGCGAAGTATTAATCCCCTGGGGGAACTTGCAAACCTCAAACAGCGGGGCAAACCTATCGATGATTATATTGCAGACTTCCAAACACTTCTTTCTCGTACTGATGATGTCCTCTATCATCAACAAGTTCCCCTCTTCACTCCTGGCCTAGATGAAGCACTTCGTATTGATGTTGAACGAATGAGACCAGATTCGTTGGATGAGGCCATCAATGCTGCCCGAGATTATGCCCACAAAGGCCAACTGTTGCGCACTTCGGCAATCAATCGACATGCTCATACATTCTTCCCAGGATCTGCAATCACCATCCAACGGTCCAACCAGTCTCGCCTTGCCCGCATTAAGAGACTGTCACCAACAGAGATGCTAGAGCGCCAAAAGTTGGGGCTTTGTTACAACTGTGATGACAAATGGATCAAAGGCCTTTGTTGTAAACACCAATTGTATATGTTACGTGTTCTTGAAGATGAGGCATCTGAGGAAGATGACGTGGGCGGTTACGGAGAGCTGGAAATTTCCCTGAATGCCATAAGAGGCCTTAACCATTCACACATGATGAAGGTTCGCTTAATTATTGCGGGCAGCCCTATAATTGCTTTAATCGACACTGGCAGCACCGATAACTTTATCAACCAAGCCACTGCGCAGCTTCTTCAACTGCCTATTATTTCAAAAACAGGCCTCCAAGTTGCAGTTGCCAATGGGGAACGCGTGCCTAGCTCCGTTTTCTACCACCGAGTCCTCTTACAGTATGAGAAATTAACTTTTCTCACCACCTTGATTGACATTCCCTTGGTAGGTGTTGAACTCGTCTTGGGCGTTAAATGGCTTCCTACATTGGGCCCATTTGGTGGAACTTTGAGACGCTATAAATGTCTTTGTGGAAGGGTGAAAGAGTTGCCTTATGCATGATACTACCTTCTCAACCCTCCATCACCTCCAACCACAGTTGACAGAGACCTATGTAGCACCGATACGGGTACGCGGAAGCGTGGAAACGCGAAAACGGGTACGGGGATACGACAAAACCAAAAAAGGTAGGACACGGATATGGGGCCATATTTATAAATATTAAAAGTTATGGGGGTATATTTATAAATATTCAAAGTTATGGGTGATGTATATTTACAAATATTAAAAATAATTTTTTTTTTGAAAAAAATATACTTTTTTTGAAAAAAATAGACATATATTATCCTTTGACGTCTACTCATTCATGACATTAAAGCATTTTACATTTTCAAGATACTTAGAAATAAGTTCATATTTTATCTCATATACACTAGTGCACTTCGAAATATAAATATAGTCAATAAGTCATTAATTTAAAATGAGAAATAAGTCAAACAAGTACTATTGGGGTATTGGGCCCAAGCCCAATACACCCGGCCCAAAGCATAAAGAAGACCCAGAGAAAACATGAAGCCCAACGAAATCGGAAAGGTCCAAGACTTCCCGAACAGCATTCGGGTAGATTTGTTCACTTGAGACAATCAAACAAAGTACTGGCAACTCAGCCCTCGACATGTGGGGGACTGAGGAACTGCCCTCGGCAAACACCAGAGAGAAAGTGGTCAATGGAAGGAATCTCCCACAAACGAAAGCGCCTTCGGTAGAACAACCACATTTACTCCTTTTCCCTCAAATACCTTTCGGCAAAAGGAGTGGGGGACTCCTGATGGAGTATATGGCTCACGGACCCCCGGCTCACAAACTCCTACTTCTCCTATACAGGCCCATCAGGCCCAATGGGAACGCAAAGCCCAAACATAGCAGCCTAAGTATGAAGAAGCCCACGGTGCACATATAGGTGCCTTCGGCCCTATGGCCCAGGGCTCCAAACTCCAGGGGGCAGCTAGGTTTAAGCATACGAAACTACTGGGAGAAAATTGTAGAAAATAGGAGCCCTCGGCCCCTACGCGCCCTCGACACATGGGTAGCCTTCGGCCACACAGAGCCTTCGGCCACGGGACAGGCCTTCGGCTATAAAACACTCAGTGAAGATTTCTTTTTGAGACAGACAACCACCGCATTCAATGCGGCGTCACATCCAACCACCGCATTTAATGCGGTGCACATGCAGATGCCGGTGCCACTCCGATTGAGGTGACTCTCGGCCGTTAGATGATCGACACATGTAATCGTCTAGCATTTATGGCTGCTATAAATAGCAGTCCCTTTCCCCTTGTACACGATCCCAACATCTCGAGTTCATTTAATACATTTGGCTCTCTCTTACTTATAGCTCTGACTTCTCTCTAGGTTATTCCCGTAATAACCCCTCAGATAAGCTACCCCCCGGATACACTATCCATCATATAGCTAGACCTCTTGCCTTGCGAAAAAGAGAATGGGAGACTCGGTCAAAAAGCTTAAGTGTTTTGCATAATAAGATGAGACTTGGGGATCTTTCGAAAGATACGGCGTTCTTGTTCCAACATGAAGAGGAAAACTAAACTTTTTGAAATTGAACTTGAAGACTTTTGCAAAATTAGCATTAGTCCTTCGTGTACTTCAAGTATACGTAAAAGCACTAATGTGCAGCGACAGTTTAACTTAGTCGTACACCATGTCTACTCTTTGCATAGGTTTAAGTGATAGTTCCTAGTTAGTGTCTTGCTAAGTTCCTTGATCCTAAGAATAGCCCTGAAATTCCCGAGTACATTGAGTCCCTGTTAGGTTGTTCCAAAACTCTCAAAGAAGAGATCTTTCACCATTCACCACCACCACCTTCACAAGTTCTTCTAGTCAGTAGTTAGTTTATTAGTGTTTGCTGCAATTACTTTAACGATATTGTGTTTTATTTTGTCATTAATTTTAGCCAAGGTGTAAAGAGGTAGTTTATTGAAGAATTTTCTATGTTTAGTCAGCTTCTTTGTGAGTATCCCTCAAATTACCTGTTCACGCTAATAGTCTTAATTTCGTGTGGTGATTATCGTAAATCCCGATGTTCAGTTTGCTTGAGGACAAGCAAAAGCTTAAGTGTGGGGGAATATGATAAGTCCGTATTTAGACACGCATTCGATGCATGTTTAGATCGGCTTTTGATGGTTTCCCTAATTATTTTGTGTCCCAAGTCTCATTTTTAGCTCAAGTCATAGTTGTCGGGTGTTGGTTCGAGTTTTGTATTGTTCAGAGTCAAAATCAGGGAATTTAAGCCCAGCACCGACGCTTGAGAAGCAATCGGAATTATTCGATATGCATTGGAGAATGAATCGAGAGCTTTAGAGGTCACCGGAAGGTTTATGACAAAATTTTAACGACAAAAGAGCTCTATGAATGGCCACGGGATCAAATGAAGACGAATAGAGCTTGAAAACGGCGATCAGGATGACCTTTTGTTAATCGTTCAAGCATATTTTTTTGTAGAAACATTGAAAGGATACGATTCAAGTTCAATATGAAATCTAACTTCAAGGAATACAAATCATACGAAGACACCATTGCGAGAATCTGAGAGGAGGAAGGTGAAAACAGACGAAGAAGTCGGATGATCGCTGTTGCGATTTCAGAATGCGACCTTCCACCATTTTATTCATATCTTTTGATTGGATGATTCAAATCCAGTTTTGCAAGTTGTGGTGCATAAAGTACTTCACTATCTACATCTTTCATGAAGGAAGAATCGTCAAATTCAGATGGGCACGGTCGTGCTTGGCAGATAGGCACGCCGCACCTGTATTAGAAAAGGAGACCCAGCTACTAGAGGTCAGGCACGGTCGTGCCTGCCAGGGAGGCACGTCGTGCCTGACTCTGATGCGCGACATTGCTTCGCTGGAACGGAGGGAGGCACGGTTGCGCCTAGGGTCGTGCCTGCATCGGATTTTCCAAGTTTCAGCCAAATTGAGTTGTTTTCTATAAATAAGACCTTCATGCGCCTATTTTGAGGGGGTGGGGCTTAGGGAGAGTGCCTGACACGAAATTTAAAGAGCTTTTGAGCCTTGTTCATCAATGTCTTGCGATTCTTTGTAATTTCGATCTTTTTAATTAATGACAATTAATTCTTTTTATTCCAATTCTATTGATTCTTCAATTATGTATTATGAGTAGTTTTAATTAGAGATTTGAGATTGATGAAGGGGTTGATCATGATGTATGACTAGTTTCTTGATGGATTAATTTCATGGATCTTTATTTAATTTGTGTTTGAATAATTAAATTGATATCTCTTGTAACCTAGAACAGCTGCTAGGATTATAATTGAACATAGAATAAATTAAGAGAGATCTAATTTATTATAGGACACCTTCACACACACTTAATCGTTCGCTAAGAGATTAGTAGCGTTTAAGGGGCCGTGCGCTCTCTCATTTTGGCAATAATTTTAGATACCTGTCGAATGAGAGATCAATCTGGTTCCCTAAATTATTGTACTCTACGCCGCGAGAGTGGTTAGAACTAAGTATTGATTAGCGTTGCTCAACTAATTAATTTTCATGTGATTGAGGCTGATTTGCCAGAAATCTGATACACTGGAATCATCTTTGTTCCCTTCTTCATTAATTAGAGAGACCCCATTAATCAATCTTGCACGACGCATTTTTATATTTAGTTTAATCGCTGAATTTAATTAATTCTTGATTCCCTTTTTCTGTCCCTGTGGAGACGATACTCGTACTTACACCCTATACTACTATCTATTTTACGTGCGGGAAAACTACATGCAATCCCATATTCCCATCTCACCCACAATCAATGTACTCTTGAAATTTATAACACTTTGTATGACAACATTTCTTTACAATATGGTTATGATAAACATTAACTTTACAATTATTATTTATTATTTTGTTATAATACTATTTACTTTTTTTTTTATTATTATTATTATTATTATATTAACGCTACTATTAGTATTACTTCTACTTTCATGAGTTTTTTCCTAAAATATTACGGAGTACTAACATTAAATAAGAGAAAAATAAAAATCTCAATCCAACTTTTGAAATTAAGAATACTTATTAGTTATGTGTACACCAATTGTTTTTACTTATTAGTTTGTACTTTTATAGAAGTATTTTAATTCATATCAATAAATACTAAAACAAATGTATAATCATAAAAAATTATAAAATTGAACTAAAAATGTTTATATTTTAAGATATACATAGTATCAAATTTATTCCTATAATTTATGAGTTGTCTAGATGCTAGAGTTCGGATTGAATAACTAATTAAAGCTCGTTAAGCTCGGGGCGTTAAATTAGATTCGAAATCGCGCTCAAACTCGAGTTGTTTAAAAAAGTTCGGTTCAATAACAACTCTAAACTAATTAAATCTTTTGTGTGTAGTGACATTTTTTTTACAACTTAGCTCATCCCACTCTTCATTCCTGAAGGCTGGATCTGCCCCTGATATGGGGTGAGGGGTTTATTAAGCAGTATTATAAAACATAAAATGTATATTCTAAACATATATTTATCAAAAGAACTTTATTGGAAAAACTGTCAAATAGGTCCTCGAACTTTCATAAAAAAGTCAATTAAGTCCTTCGATAGGAGACGCTGTCCGGTCGTCGCGATTTGGGGCGGTTCCCGGTAGAATTTTTTGATGAAATTTTTTGAGCATCGTATTCATCAAGTCTAGTTTACTCATACCAAATTTCAGCTAAAAATTTAATCGGGAGCGCATTCAAATTAATTCGAGAACGCAAAAATGCGCAGTTATCTTCAAGAATTAATTTGAATGTGTTCCCGATTGAATTTTTAGCTGAAATTTGGTATGAATAAACTAGACTTGATGAATAAGATGCTTAAAAAATTTCATCAAAAAATTCCATCGGGAACTACCCCAAATCGGGACGGCCGGACAGAACCTCCTATAGAAGGACTTAATTGACCTTTTTATGAAAGTTCGAGGACCTATTTGACAGTTTTCCCAACTTTATTTTACCTACATTAATAAGTTAAATGTGAAATTAATTGTGATGTAAAGCTATGTTAATAAGAGTCCGTTTGGTAACACTAAAATCGGCTGAATCGGCTGATTCTGCTGAAATTTATGAAGTTCTGGCTTAAGTGGCTGTATTGACTGATTTTGCTGATTTATGAAAAAACTAAATTTAAAATATATTTTATTAATAAATTAAAGGAAAAATTATTTGTAAAAATAGCTAATAGTCCTCTGCACTAACTTGAGCCGAAACAACCAGAAAAGTAACTGCAACCTTACTTTTTCTTATTACTTTTTCTTAGGGAAAACTGTCAAATAAGTCCTCGAACTTTCATAAAAAAGTCAATTAAGTCCTTTTATAGGAGACTTTGTTCGGTCGTCGCGATTTGGGGCGGTTCCCGGTGGATTTTTTTGATGAAATATTTTGAGCATCTTATTCATCAAGCCTAGTTTACTCATACCAAATTTCAGCTAAAAATTTAATCGGGAGCGCATTCAAATTAATTCGAGAACGCAAAAATGCGCAGTTATCTTCAAGAATTAATTTGAATGTGTTCCCGATTGAATTTTTAGCTGAAATTTGGTATGAGTAAACTAGACTTGGTGATTAAAATGCTCAAAAAATTTCATCAAAAAATTCCACCGAGAACTGCCCCAAATCGCGACGGCTGGACAGAACCTCTTATAGAAGGACTTAATTGACCTTTTTATAAAAGTTCGAGGACCTATTTGACAGTTTTCTCCTTTTTCTTATTATTAGACATTAAAGTGTTACCAAATGTGCTCTCAGATTTCTTATTTTCACTCGAAATCTACTGTTGCATTCCAAGCCCAGGCACAACACTGTCTTTCCTATGCAAAGTCTACAGTTCAACCCGCATTTATACACACACAGAAAGTCAGGGTCTTAGAAGTTAGAAGGATTATCTTGACGAAACGGTAGCGTTGTTCGTTCATCAGTTGGGGAATTGCTGGTGGTTTCGTTTGGTAATAATTGCTTGATTTTTAATTAATCCTTTTTAATTAACCGTTTGGTAGCATAATAATTATAAAAACCTTCGACATTGGTTGGGTGAATTAGAATCAGATCTGCAAGTTGCTTGACGTGGGTCGGTTGAAGCTTTGATCGCACTTCACTTTCAATCTCTGTCCAGTGTTCACCACCTTTTTACTCCTTTACGTGGGTTCAAAGATTTCTTCTTTTTTTTTTTAAATTTCTGTCGTTAGTTGCCCATAATCGTTTGGTTCGTCAGCCATCACGTTTTCATTCATCCCTTGAGTTGATTATTATTTGTCTCATTACACACACATATATACCTTCGCTAGGCTTCAACTCTGCTGCAATTACTTCTCTCTAAGCCCCTTTCCTACAGAGTTCTTAGAAGTATATTCATATAGTTAGTTCAGGTTTAAAATTCTGTAGATTTAAATTGAACTCCCTTTCATTTATTTTTCCAGTCTCATTTTGAAGTATTTATTTATTTATTTATTTATTTATCAAGCAGTAGACATTTGAATTGTCATAAAAAGTTTTCCCTTTTCTCTAAGGGGTTAATATCAGTACTTTGCATTTTTTACTATGTTTACACTTGGTGAAAATTTCATGCGGAATTCATGGTGTTGTGGTTGTGCTGGTTAGGTAAGAGTATTTAAAGAAATGGCCTCAACTGCAGTAAAGCAACCTCCAGAACCATCACCACTGAGAAAGGCTAAATTTTTCCAGGTAAAGAAGTATTTACTTACTAGCTATGTCATATATTCATTATATAAATGCCTTAATTTCTCATAGCAAGGTTGCTGTTGGCCTAAACTTGAAATGATAGGCAAACATGAGGATTTTGGTTACTGGTGGTGCCGGTTTCATTGGTTCTCACCTGGTTGACAGGCTAATGCAGAATGAGAAGAATGAGGTAAATTCTCTTTTAGTGGCTTTTCTTTTCTGTCTATTTTGTTGAAGTTATAGATGTAGATTAAGGGCCCATTTGGTCAGAGGCTTTTGGCTGAAAAGACTGAATGTCTGAATGTGCTCTGTTTGTACAGGAAGAGTTTTCTCTAACAACAATTGCAGCCAAAAATATAACCCACACTTTCAGTACGAATCTCGAGGGACATATTCTGAGATATTTGGAGTTCACTTTATAACAAAATTAGAATTAAAAAAATCTTTGCAAAAGTGATTTCCCTTAGTACTTGTGATTTGATCATGTAGATAACTTACTGTCAAGATATTATAGAGTATAGCAAAAATATACAAGTATCCAAAATATTTGAGAAGTTTGAGTAGTATTGCTTATCTGGAATAGAATTTTTATAATACATTGATATGGATTGGCAGGATTTTATTGTGTTTTCTTTAGCATAAGAAATTTTCTACTTAACTCAGTGGTTTAGTAAGTGTGTATTAAGCTAATACCAGCTAACAGACAAAGTCTAATACATGGTTTTGGGGTGGATGTTCTAATGTGCTGCTTCTTTGTTAAGGTGATTGTTGCAGACAACTATTTTACAGGATCGAAAGATAACCTCAAGCAATGGATCGGGCATCCAAGATTTGAGCTCATACGTCATGGTTTGTCACTTTGATTTTCTAAACGTTTTTTCACAGATACTTATTTTTCTTTATTATGTTGTTGTTGTTGTTGTTGTGTGTGTGTATTTTGTTATGCTTATATTCTAATATCAGATGTCACCGAGCCATTGATGGTTGAAGTTGACCGGATTTATCATCTTGCATGTCCCGCTTCCCCAATTTTCTACAAATACAATCCTGTGAAGGTTAGAAATCAAGCTAGCATTTGGTGACACTCTTTATGCTTTTTTTTTTTTGTTTCTATGATTAGGATCATGTGAGTCAAACTCATGTTAGAGATTAAACGAAAGATTAATATGAGATCCCTTTAGTAAGGGTCAAGTTTTTGAATGGCTGAATTTGGTGAATTTTCCTGAAAGGAAAAGCATTTGGCAACATCTGCTTTATCCTTGAAAATGACAAGTGACTAATTCTGCCAATAAGCAGAATAAGCCAGTCATGGAATCCAAATGGAAACTTATGGTTTAGGTTAAAGAATCAGCTCAATATGTGATATATTGGTTGACATTTTTTTTTTTTTTTTTCATTCTATTTAATGCTTGCAGACAATTAAGACAAATGTAATTGGGACACTTAACATGTTGGGACTTGCAAAGAGAGTTGGTGCAAGGTTTAGATTTTGATTATTTCTCTACATAATATTATATTTGTTATATGAAATGGAAATTTGCTCACTTGAGAGTATGTTATAGGATTCTGCTCACTTCAACTTCTGAGGTTTATGGGGATCCTCTTGTGCATCCTCAAGATGAGAGCTATTGGGGCAATGTTAACCCAATTGGTAACAACCAACCAGCTTTTTTCCCCGGGCTGTTTTGTTCAATCTTGAGAATGTTAATGTGCTAAATGTCATGTATTTTCTTTTCAGGAGTAAGGAGCTGCTATGATGAGGGAAAAAGAGTTGCTGAGACTTTGATGTTTGATTATCACAGGCAACATGGAATAGGTACTGTTTTTTTATGGGAAGGAATAGGTACTGTTTTTAGATTAATATTTTTTAAAATAATTTCACTTGGATTGACAAAGAGTTGGTAAGATTTATTAAACAATTAGTAAAATAAATAAGAGAAAAAATGGAAGAATTGGTCATTACTCAATTAATTAATTTTAGATTGATGCTCTACTTCACTTTATATATTCCTACTATACAAAGTATCAAATTTGAGTTTCCTTTGATAAATATTCGAAGGCAAAACCATAATGAGAAAACAAACGCACTTTCCTTGTCATATTTATTCTTCCTTTCCTTACCGTTTTCCACATAACCTCGTGCTTTCTTGACTGTTTTTCTTTTTGTGGCCTACCTTGGCAGAAATCCGAATTGCTAGAATCTTCAACACTTATGGGCCACGGATGAATATTGATGATGGACGTGTTGTTAGTAATTTCCTTGCTCAGGCAATTCGGTAATATTCCCGGAACCAATTTTATTATGGCTCTTACTATCGGAACTTTGTTTATGTTTTGTTCACACTTTATCTAACATTTGTATTTTACTTCTATTAACTCGTCCTAGAGACGAGCCTTTGACTGTCCAGTTGCCCGGAACACAAACTCGCAGCTTTTGCTATGTTTCTGACATGGTAATCATCTAAAACTAACTAGTATTAAATAAATTAAAGAATATAATATCTATAAAAAAGGCATTCATGTTTTGTCAATTCTCCTCATTTCAGTCAAAAAGTAATGTTGCGCTATCTTTTCATTATCGTCAATGCAATTGATTTAGTGTTTGGTAGAAAAATGGCTGATATATAAAGCTACCAAACAACCACTTAAACAAGACAATAGAGAAGTAAAAAAACCTGTTTTTAACTCATCATCTTGGTGAAGGTTGACGGGCTCATTCGTCTTATGGAGGGAGAACATACCGGACCTATTAACATTGGGAATCCAGGTCAACATTCTTATTACTTGGCTAATCAGCTCATTACTTCCACTTTATCAATCTTTACCGTCATTGCTTAAACTAGGTTTTCTTCACTCGATTAGGTGAATTCACAATGCTTGAACTGGCTGATACTGTGAAAGAGGTAAAGATCTGTACTTTTGATCATTTCGATAGAGTCGGTTTGGTTACTCGGCCGGTATGGCCCTGGGATTTCATCAAGGGAAAGTTCAATAAGTCAAAAGCCACTTATTTTTTATGATAAGCAGGATTAGTCACTTTTGGTTACTTTAGAGGGTTCATATATTACTTGAATGTATGCTAAATTTTTTTTGTGGGGCGCGGGCGGGGTGGAGCAGATGATAAATGAGGAGGTGAAGATAATAAAGGTGGAGAACACACCGGACGATCCCCGACAGAGGAAACCAGACATCACAAAGGCCAAGGAGTTGCTCGGTTGGGAACCAAAGGTGAAGTTGCGAGATGGCATTCCCCTCATGGAAGAAGACTTCCGTGGCCGGCTTGGTATCCTAAGAAAGACTTGAGCTGCTGCTGCTGTCATTGCAATTTTGTTTATCTTCTTTTCCTAAATTTGATTCTTTTCTCTTCATTTATTTGTCTTGCGGGGGAATAAGTTGGTGTGGTTGCAAATTTTGCGGTCTCGCTTTATAAGGGTTGTTTCAATGAATATACTTCATTATATCTTACGAACAATTATATGATGTACTGCGCAGCGTATATGTTATGTTCAATATGAGATTTTTAGCATATTTCTCATCACAATTAAGTTGATTTGTTAATTTATTAATTATCGCAGTTGAGTTTCTACCAACTAGGGGCGGACCCAGAAGGCGGTCCCGGACCAAACTGGTCCGGTATTGTGCTGGATTGGACCCGGATCCGGTACTGTGCTGGCGGACCGAATCGGGTAAAGGCCGGTCCTGGCCCTCGTTCTCGTTTTTGGGGATCAGATTGGATGGTCCTGGTTCAGGTCCCGGACCGGCCACTTTTGTTTGCATTGCAGATGAAATACTCCCTCCGTAACTTTAAAATCTTCTCATTTGAAAAGTAGGTAGATTAAAAATAGTGAAAGAGAATATGAATTATTGGGGTATGATAGAAAGATAGTGGAATAAGGTGATGGAATGTAGGATACATCCAAAAAAATAGTTGTAATAGTGTAATATTTTCAGAATTATTGAGAAGAATTAAAAATGGGAAGATTTTTTTGTTGCGGACAAAAAAGGAAAGTGAGAAGATTTTAAAGTTACGGAGGGAGTAATAAATAGAATGAAACAGGAACTGGATGGCTCGGGGGATCAGAACAGGACAGAAACGGGATTTATCTGGTTTGGACCCGGTCTTCATTACTTTGACATCGGGACCGGCTGGTCCGGAACCTGAATCAGGACCTGATCAGAACCGGGTCCACACTACTACTACTAAATGCCACATCCTCAACTTTTTGGTGTGCGTCGATTATTTGAAGTTGGGTATGTAGGCTAGACTGCTAGAGGAAGTTTCTCCCGCAGTCATGCCCGCCCGCCGCGTGAGAAGAAAGTCAACCAAAACTTTCACCATGGTCAAACTTATACCAAGTTTAAATTTAAGAACTTTCTGAGCCACTTCATTCTTAGTTATTATTACTCCAACCCCGGCTCTCTCTCTCTATATATATGAAATCCATCGATTGCAGAGAGAGAGACATCTACCATCAAGGATAATTAAGATAATGGAGGCTCTACTAAAAAGCAGCACATTGCGTTTTAGCAGAAGAGCTGATTGCTACGAGCCGTTTGATCAAATCCATATTAGAACAGAGGAAGAGCGCGGCGGCAGCTGGAGAACTTTTTCGAAGAATCAGCTGAGGAGCCGCCGCAGTAGCACCGCCGTGGCGCCGAGCTCTTTGAGCTATAGGCGAGAAAGGGCGAGGCGGCGATTGGTTTTCCTTCAAAGCTACAAGCTTGAATCTTCCTCCTCGGCCAAACAAGGTCGGAGGAGCTGAGGAAAGTGGTCGTGAGGGCGATGAAATCGGCTATGGTTTCGATTGTTTCTTTTGCGAGGACTAGCGCCATGGGCACTTGTAGCTCCAACTCGGCTGCTATTCATGTTGTTTCTCCTGCTCCGGTTATCAAGTGTTGCTAATTTTTTCAAATTTATTGTTGTTAGAAATGTAATTATTAGACTTTCTTCCATAATTAGTAAATCTATTTTTCTTGATCAAAATAATTTGATTTATTTTACTTATTTGACAGATCAATCTTCTCATTACAGTCTAATTTAGAATATTTCAACGCCTACTGTGTGTTTGGCAGACCATAAAGCAAATTCTTCCCTAATTTTTTTAATTAGTGTTAATAATTAAAATTTTATATATTCATAATTACTTTACAAGTGGGTGAAGTTGTACTAAGTTAACCGTATGAAAAGTAACGATAAGATTTTTTTTCTTTAAAAAAAATTTTATATATTCATAATTTCAACAACTTAGTACAACCGTACTAAGTTGTACTAAGTTGTACTAAGATTTTTTTTGGAACAAGTCAGCTTAAATTGATATCAAGCATTCAGTAAGGGAATAAGAAATACAAGAATCACTTTCAACCACTCATCCTCGAACAAGATTTAGAGCCAATCACCAAGGAAAAAGCAATATGACTCGCTAATCCTGTAACGGGTCTAAATGAGCTTAACGTGGTTAGAGTAAACACCTCATCATCCCAACCTAATGCAAGAGTTTGGCAAAAATAAACGTACAGGACAAACAAAACAACATGTAGTTCGAAGTAAAAGCACACAAAGCTAAAACAGAAATAGAAATAGTCGTCCAAACCCTAGTCGCACAACTCATTCTTGGCGGCGGTTCGTGAGGGGGACGATTCAACATCTCTTCGTCTTCTTTCGCCCGTAGGCCACCGTTGAACCCCTGTTTCGTATCCACGAAAACAACAAGCCAAAAGCGCGAAACCAACCCTACTATCACTCCTTGACAGGGACCAGCAACCTTCAAACCAAAGCAGCCGAACGACGCCCCAATGAATACACGGATCTGACATCCGAATAAATTGGGTAGCTACCCTTCACGTCTCACGGAAAGAACAAAGCCACGAAACCAAACGCTAGATAAGAGAAGCGCCGCAGAAGAAGCCTGCTTCAATCGATCTATCTTCCAAAGCCAACAACGCACAGTAGATGATGTGAGGCAACAATCAATCGAAACATGCTCCTCATGCCGACCATTAAGTAAATCATTCAAGATATGTACAACCCACCCTCTCCACCTGATACCACAAAACGGAAGCGTATACCATACAGTCGGCTGTACGGATGACACCGTACAGCCGGTGACAAATTTGTAATTTTGGTGAAAATCCCGGTTTCATTTAAATGAGCATTTATACAATCCTGATGAACATCGAGTTTGTTCTTTTGAGTATTAGGAGACTAACAATGAGTACATAAATTATTTTTCTCTGCTTCATATCTTCTAATTCAATTTCTTTTTTATTATTTTTTTCGTTTATAAAAAACTCTTAAATTATGTTTATAATCAATTTCAATTAATTTCAATATGTGAATCTAATATAGTATTATACTTTTGAAATGTGAAAGATTTTACAATGAACATAAAGCAATACCACATGAGCATACATAACTTACAAAATGAGTATCAAATGTCCGTATTCAATTCCAATTAATTTCAACATTTAAATCTAATGTAATATGATACGTTTGAAATGTGCAACATTTTAGAATGAACATAAAGAATGAGCATAGTAAATGACATTTTGCATTTTTAAGGTGATAAAATTGAAATAAGGATGAATGCAGACTGGTGCGAGTAAAAAAAGAAGTTATTAATTAAAAATCCACAAAATAATGGAGGGGGCATAACGCAGTATATAACAACCCGATTCCTCTCCCAATCCACGTCTTGTACAATGATCATGGAAATACATAGGGAGGAATTCCACCATTAATCTTCTCCTACATAAGTAGCTTCGTAGGAGCCTAGGAGGTCAAGATTGTTGTGCAAACAAGTTAACTAAAGCACTTGTTCAACAACAAAATGGAAGTAGATGAGTGTCAATGGCCATAACAGGATAATACAAGATGCTGATCACTATCTGAAATATAATAAACTCATAAAAGACATAATCAGGAAGCACTTTGTGCAACCCTTATGGTCAGAGATTTGCTAAGGTGGCTCTCTCCATCTTCTCCCTGGCAATCTAGTCAATAGTCAGGTTAAGTTTCAAATCTTAGTACTAAGCTCGACCCCCCTCCCCTCCTTATTATACCTTTCGAATATACTCTTCTAAAATCTCATCGAAACGTACTCTAGCCAACCCTTGCCTCTTGATGGACTTTAAAATTTCATCTGCTCTTTCAAACTTTCCCTTAGATTCCAAATATTTCACACAAGTAGCCAACAGTCGCATATTAAGTTTCCCTCCCGGACGAGTTGCGAAGACTGATTTCCACAATGCCTCCACTGCCTTATCCATTTCCTTGTTTTCAGCATACCCACGCCCCATGCGGCCCCACGTCCCTCCACCAACCTTTGCCCCCATCCTCTCCACAACTTTCTCCAAAACCGCTTCCGCCATTCCCAAATTACCCCTCCTGCAGTGGCTGTTTATGAGGAAATTCGGGATTCGGACGTCAAAGGTCATTGAATTATGAGATTCCCATTCTTCCACTATCTTCTCCATGGCATCATGTTCGCCGAGCTTTTCAAGGGCACTTATCATAGCCAAAGTATCCACCACCTGTCTGCAATTTTCCTACTTCTTTGTATTCTTCCCATATGCGGTAAACGACAGCTCTCCTTCCCAGACTAGCGTAGAGAGAAGGTAGGATGTTATAATCAATCTCGACCCTCCTGCGTGTGGTTGCGTCTTCAAAATTCCTCACGGCTTCTAGAGCCCTCTTGAAATCGCCGGCTCTTATGTAACCGTTGGCTAGTATCGTATAATAACACGAATCAATGGCGATCCAATGATCTACTTCCATCTACTTCACGAGACTTTCCATTCCAGTTACATCACGAGCGGTTGCATACGCATTTAAGCGTGTGTATTGGAAGTATTTGTCTACAATGACCCCCATTTCTTCCACTTGTTGTGCTAATAAGTGCAATTTGTCAAATTTCCCCAACTTGGAGTAAAGATTCATCAAAAGAGTAAATGCCAAACACTGATCATAACCAAACTCGTCCCTCATCTTCTGCAAGGCGTCTTCCGCTTTTTCCACGTTTTTGAAGTGGACATAACAGTTTAGCAAAGCGCCGTATACCTTATTGGTTCTCAAATTCATTGGAATGTTGTGGAAATACTTCTCAGCCACATCCAGACCATAGGTTTTCCCTATCAAATCCAAACGTATGGCTATATCTCCCGGAGACAATTGAAGATTTTTTGACTCATCAATCCATTCAAAAATCTGTAGATCAATGAAAAGAGACAGTTAAGGCACAACAAAGAACAGAAGAGCTACAAAGAACAGAAGTTGAGTAAATATTGAATTAAGCATAACCTAAAAGGATCGCTGTGAGGACGGGCTACCCGGCTACCCCCAAAGTCACAAGAAAAAAAAAACAAACGATAATTAGATCAGACTGTGATATTGCACTAATTTGGACTGAACTCAGCCCAAAATGGTCCTCACATAGTGAAGGTTATTTCGAATTTATATATTAGAAGTAGACCTAATAAGAGTGAAACAATGTTGTGGAATGCATCGGTGAGTCGATGTTAAACATGACTAGTAGATGTCAGACGTGATCCGAGTACAACTAGACATTACATACACTGGAAAAAAACTGAAGCATTTCGGTTGAGTTGGAGATAAGCACAGGTGAGTAAATATTGAGGATTTGAAAGAGAAAGGCATGGAAATGATGGAATTGAGAAAACCTGGAGGGCGTATTTGGAGAACCTATTTTTACGGAGCCGTTTGATGATGTCACGAAGAATTTGAAGCTCGATCGGACGACCTTCCTTAACCCACTCATCCATTATGGGAGCGATTGAAAGTTTTTGCTTCTCTGCACCCATAATCCGATGGTACAGATTGTCGCCTGTCTGGGACGGTGAAGGAAAAAGAGAGACAAGAGACTTCGCTTCCGTGGAGAAGAATAAAACCCTAGAGTCTCTGTTGCCATTCTGGATTCTTTTCCAAATTGAGCCAACAGAAGGAACACGCAGCTTCTTCATCTTCAGATGCTCAATGTTTCACATTTACTCCACCGTTTCTTTTAACTGTAAGGGCAATATTTGTTCAATTTTCCAAACAAGAAATATTATCAACAATCAGAAAAGACTTGTTCAATGACAGTTTTTATATGCATAAGTTTCAATACAGAAAAATATTTCAAGGGCATAAACATTTCATTCCAATGAAAAGGAATTACAAGAGAACAAACTAAAGCCTACCAATTAACTAAAGTAAATGAAGCCAGGAAAAATTAACAGAGGGTTAAAGAAAGTTATGAAAAAACTATATTAAAAATATATTCTATAAATAAAATAAAATAAAAAAATTATATGCAAAAATAACTAAAGTTATTCTCTAGAATAATTTCAGTCAATTCAATCAGAAATGTAACTTCAACCTTACTATTTTGGTTATTACTCAACTCAACGCACAAAATCAAAAGTTACATGAGTTGTGAAAAAGTTGGTTGATAAGCTAAAAAATGGATCACCAAATGGGCTCTAAATGTCCAAGCACCAATCACATATTACTTCCTAGATATTCAATCCAAACAATCAAGTCCAGCGTACAAAACCAGGAGCGAAAAAATCATCACGATAAAAATATAAAACTAGTACACCCAAACTATTTTCACAAAAAAATATAAGTATGAAATAACAGCTATAAGTATACTCCATAACATAGATACAGCCACAAGGTATAAGATCTGTAACGCCTAGTTTCTGGAAGTCACTCTTTACTTGAATATTGAACTAGTTACATTTGATTATTAGATACATCTATATCTATATTATATATTAAAACGGAATAGTCTGCAGGGAATTGGACGGGAAGTGTGAACACGATAGATGGATGGGGATCCGGAGCCTCTACCTTACTTTAGAGTAAGGTAGAGTGCCTTGCTTCCTCCCGGTCGTCCGATCGATAATTCAACGGTCGGAGACAGGGGCGGCCCTGGATATTCGAAGGCCTAGAGGCGAACAATAAAAAAATGGGCCTAATTTTAAAAAAAAATGTAAAACACTTTTCTACCTAAATAAAAATGCAAAATAATAATATTTAAATACCTTTAGAATAAAGAAAATACTTGAATTCGTTAAATTAAACATAGTCGAATAATGTTTTCAAAATAACCGAATAAAAAATTATTTAATGATAAATAACGCCCCGATACAATACACTTGCTAAGGCCGATGTCATCAAATATAGCGTCATAATCAAGCTTTTCTAAGACATTATTATGCTCAATACTTAATATAGCTAATCAATTAGTTAAATTTATAAATTTAACTAATTGGACTGCACGTTAGTTCTTCCTTTTTTTCAATTTTGGACCTTTTGCGTTCTTGGGGCTTCCTGAACTTGTACAAAATTATTAATTTTGGGTTAAAACTCAGCCTACTCAAATATACTACTCCGTATAAAGAAGTAATTATGGGCCTAAAAAATTTTCATTTTTTTTGGGCCTAGGGCACCCGCCCCACCTGCCCCCCCCCCCAGGGCCGCCCCTGGTCGGAGATCTTGGGCTCCACTTTTTCGCCAATCTCGAGGCCGTGTTGGCCGCTCCCCTCCCGTCCGATGCGCTAGGCACCCTCCTAGTCGGGTAGAGGATCCCAATCCGATGGAAACAGGCCTGCTGGAAACTAATTAAAAAATGTAGAGGAAATAAAAGAAATTAAACAGAAACATTGCATTTAATATACTTATATCGTAGTCTGTGTTAGCTTCAATGCGCAGAGAGAGCTTTAATTTATTGCAGAGTCCCGGATGTCTTTTGGATTCCCATAAACATTTGTTGGGTATATGGCTGGTCAGCTTCCTTAAACAACTTCCGCATATTTTCTCCTATAAATATATATATATATACTGCTGTTCGTTAGCACAAACCGGCTGACCAAGGCACCAACCAACCAAACCAATTTAGCTTAGGAGAAGAAATGAAAAGTGAAGGTCAAGGCTATTCTTTCTTTTATTCATTTCATTTGCTAATATGAATAGGCCGGGATTACTAAAATTTGCCCTTGATATATATGTAGGAATGAGACGTCTGCAATGGGTTGCTTGGCGGGTTCATGGCAACCACTGGAGGGTGGTCGGTAGTAGACCCACGGGTGGCCATACTATGGATTATGGAAGTTCGTTGTGGCTGTGCAACGTTGTGATGGAGAAAGTGTGTTTCGTTGGAAGCAGCGCAACTACGAAATGGCGGATGCGGGGCATGGAGGCAGGGCCGGTCCTAGGGGGAGGGCAGCAGGGGCGACCGCCCTAGGCCTGAAAAAAATAGAAAGAAAATTAGGCCCAAATTTTTTCTTTATATGTAATCTGAAAAGTTTTCTTTTTTTATTCATAATTTCAATAAAATAATTATGTCTAATGATTAATTTTTGTTGAGAATTGGAGAATTTTAAAACATAAGAAAAAGTTTTTAACGGAGCTAGACAAGTTTTAAAAAAGAATATAAATTTAATTTTGATTTTTAAATAGAGTTGGTTGTAAGTCAACACATTTATTGTTGAATCAATAAATTCACGTCTCTTCACATCTTTTAAGCATTTAAGATTAATTACAAAATGACCAATTTATATTATTATCTTTGGGCTGTCAGTGTCTCCCAATTCTTAAACATCATCACAATTATATATTATGTCATGTCTCAAAAAATTTAATGGATTAGCAATTTTAAACATTGCACATGTGATATTGGAAAAATGGATTATAAATCAATTATTGATTATTTTACATCACAATGTTCTTTAATTTTGTGATACGTGTGTTGTTAGTTTTGTCCTAATATGCAATTCAAATAATATGAAGGTGAATTTCATCTTTATTTTATAACCTTTATTAGATAGTTGTAGGGAGAATTCCTGAAATATGAGTAAATTTTTTTTAAAATTTCAAAATAGGACTGTCATGTATTTATTTTCTGAATAAGAGTAATTACTGTTACGTTCGGAAAATACTACATGTGTAAAATATGACAGTCAAAATATGACAGTAATTACTTCTATTTAGAGAATAAAAACATGATAATCATCATTTGGAATGTACAAACGTTTTTAGTCGTATTTAGAGTAATTTCTCCTAGTTTTATTAAACTCCGTAATTTTTACTTTAAGTAAGTACGAAGTATAATTTATTGTTTGTCTTGAAAATAAGGCCAAAATAGTACATCGCCCATAGGCCCAAAATTGGACAGGACCGGCCCTGCATGGAGGATAATATTCACAGCAGTATTTGCGAAGAAAAAGTGTGTGAGCGAGGTGTATCCGCGGGTCATTGCTGGAAGCTAAGGCCATATGTGTTGTTGATGGCTCATGTGCTATAGATTGTGGTGATCTTGAGATGGGCGAGTATGTTGACGGGTACACCTTTTCGTGTTGTACTAATTCGGGCATTTGAGGTGTCGCACGAAAAAGCTAAGGCCTCTCTAGGCATGCGGCCGGGTTATGCTTCTAATGAGACGAGTGGACGACATTAGCTAGGGAAGCCGGCCAATAAAATACTACGTACATTTTGTCATTAATTGTCACCAAGCAAGTTTAATTCATTAATCAATTATTACTTTGATAGATGTAGTGATTATCATGTAGTAATAATGTACTAATGCATGAACTAATGAAGCTATACGTACTACTTCATTCATTTTCTTATTCATACAAAAAATGCAGGAATGAGTTTGCATGATCATAAAGGATCATGTTTGAGTGGCCGGGTAATAGTGATGACCGGGTGAGTGGTTCAAATACAAATAACTCGATCAACATTTTGATGGATATATAAGTATGCTAAGTACCTCACCACTATCCCTTGAAGACTAATGATGCAGCATTCCAAAATAGAATTGGTGGAGCATATATTCTTAATAAGTAAAACTTCTTATGCTTGGATAACTTCATCTAAAGCAAGAAAACAATAGTGTACTGATCTATTGGGAGGAAAGGTAAAAGGATTTAGTCAATTTAATTTTAGCTACCAATTTCGGTAGGTTTTCATGGAAAATACCTAGGGGAGATAATCAAGAAGCATTTGGGTGTAACGATTTAATCAATTTTTAGCTACCATTATTGGTAGGTTTTAATGAAAAACACCCAGGGGAGATAATCGAGAAGCATTTGG
Organism: Cuscuta epithymum; assembly: GCA_945859915.1. Classification (NCBI taxonomy): domain Eukaryota; kingdom Viridiplantae; phylum Streptophyta; class Magnoliopsida; order Solanales; family Convolvulaceae; genus Cuscuta; species Cuscuta epithymum. The sequence goes on from CAMAPF010000068.1 coordinate 1,250,045, forward strand.
GTGGAAGTCGATCATTTTAAAAATACTTGTCATGTATTTAGGATGTTTTCTTTTGTACTGTTTTTAGTCCCAGATTTGATCAGACCAGATCAGACTTCCCAGTGGGGCGGATCCAGGATTTCATGCTGGGGTGGGCTGAAACACTTGTAATGATAATACATTGAAAAAATTAAAATAACAAAAAAAATATATACAAGAGTTTTCCCCTAAATTTGTTCTCGATGAGGCTTTGAAACAAAAAAAACTCGTCAATAATAGAGTGTACATCTATACTGAGTAAAATGTTTTTCAATATAACGTATCATGCAATCAGCAAGAAGGTTATCATCCATTTTGTTGCAAAGTGTTGTCTTTAGAAGTTTCATGGAAAAAATGATCGTTCTAGTGTTGCAGTAGAAACAGTAAGATTAATACAAGGCGAATCAATCTGCTCATCATAACATATGAATCGGATCTTCTACTCATAGTCAACTCCTCACATAATTCAGTTGAAACTTTGTATCATGAATCACATCATGAGCATAGTGTTGTAGTTCGAATTCCAAAGCATGAATATCCTGACTACTAAAATCTTGGGGATAGAACTCCTTGCAAGAGTACAAATAGCATCGACATTGAATGACACATGAATTTTTGGGATCCAATGAAGCACTCAAAGAAAGGAGTTTCACTTATTTATCATTAAATCAGGTCCTTAACTCCATCAATATAAAGTCTATTGCCTTATTGAAAATATCAAAGTGATAATGATGCTCAACCATAGTTTCTTATTGGCAACGACCAACCATTCATTTAGAATTCACCTCAGGTACATGAATTTCGTGTTTCGAGAAAAACTCATTTACTTCTTTAAGAAAACATTTGCATCCATTTTATGTCAATTCCCCCGAGAATAAGTTGCGTAGTAGAAACATATCTCATGACTACCAAGATATTCAATAATTTTTTTGAAGGCCTTGACAGAGAATACTTGTTATTCCATAACTTTGTACATAAAAAGTAAATTGAACACAAATTCAAAACATGGAAAGTGTCTATATACATTAAGAACTTCTGTCCGAGAACTCACTTTTGGACAATGCACTACTTGAAGATACTCAAGCACTTTACAAGTTGTTGTGAACATGCCATGCCAATCAAGCTCTTAATCGAATCATATTTTATTGTATTTATTACATTTATGGGTTTTATGGTTCTTAGGATGTTTTTACTTGGACTGTAATTTGTCCCAGACCAGACCAGACCAGACCAGTCCAGACCAGCAAATTACAGTCCAAGTAAAAACATCCTTATAGGTATATACTAAGTGCCACTTATTAAGTGGGAGCTGATGTATATAAATTTAGATTAGATTTTTAGATGGTTAGATTTTGTTTTATGGGCTAGGCTGAAAAATTGGACTGGGCTATAGAAAAATTTGGGGTGGGCTGGATGGATTTTTTTAAAAATAATAGCTTAAAAAAATAATTATTTTTTACTTTGCCCTGGGCTTCAGCCCACCATAGCCCTAACATAGATCCTCCCCTGGGTCTTCCGTAGTTATAAAATACACATAGACTAGACGTTTACCATACCAGACCAGATCAAACCAGATCAGACCAGACCAGACCACCAAATTTCAGTCCAAAAGAAAACATCCTTAGTGGCTCCACGTCATAAATTATTGGTAACTATTAGTAGGTTTTATTTTTAAAAAAATTAACAGTTCCATTAATTACATGGTTAATTAAAGAAAAATAATGACAACTGAGGAGAAGCATTCGATTGAGATGGCTAGACTTTATAAATTATGAGGATGTATAATTGGGTATTGGATAACTCCATGATTCTCCATTTTTACCAATGAATGTCAAGTTTATACTACCTCCGTTCTTAAATAAATGCAACATGTTGAATTTTACACTATTTACATGTTCTACTTTGACTACGATTTATTAATTAATGTACTAATAATTTTTTTGAAAAAAAATATTGTTGAATTTGTCTCATTGTAAATTTTCAAAATCTATTTTTTAAAATTCTTTTACTAATAGAGACTTATATATATATTAATGGTCAATGTGTGGCTCAACAATTGTGAAATGTTGATCGTTGCATTTATTTAAGAACAGAGGAAGCATATACGTTGTAGAGTATATGGTATTCTTTTGTTCGACAACCAAACATTTAGGAGAGAGCAACAACCGAAGAGGATTAGTTCAAAGGGTTAATTCAATTTTCTCCATTTTGTGAGATGTTTTCATGTGCACACTTTTGATCATCTGATGTCTATTGTAGCTATTGACACAAATCTATTTGGGTTTATCTTTTAATTTCTTGCATTCAAGACCAATAGGATATTTATTCACATGTTCTCAGTCACACTAAGTTGAAAAATCCTATACGTGACAACAATGTTAAACATACAAATGTAACTTAAAATATTATACATAGTATAAAGAAGTGTTTCAAAATCTGGGAATCTGTATCGCTTCAATGTTTTACGATTCATTTTATTCAGTTGAATTTAAGTTTTTTTTACTAGAGTTATATTAATTTTAAATATTCAGATAAAAAATGGAATAATATCCCGTGCATCGCACGGGTACTATACTAGTAGGTTAAACATGTCCAACCGTGTGGAGGTTACAACCTCTAAAATGGGCTAGACCTCTGACGCGCACGGGTATATGGGCGGTGGGGCTACTGCCACTCCGTCGACTGAAATCGAAAGATGCAAAGGTTTACATCCTCGGTCCTCCCATATGTCAAGGTTAAACATTTTTTTTTTTACGGAAATACCTTACCTTTTATTGAATAGAAAAGGAAGTACAAAGTGTAGGAGGACGAAATTCGAAAGATGCAATGGGATCATAAGGTGCACTCGGCTTGATTTCATATTTTGAGGATTTATACCATTACAATCTCAAAGTAATACATATTCTGCAAGGCTTGTAGCCTTGTATTATAAGATTTGATAGAGTAATTTTGCTTTACAAATGATCCATGTTCTAATTATCTCAACTTCAGCCCTAACATATCCACTTTCCCTAGCTTAAGAAACATCTACCACTCTACCAGTGGCCTACACTGAAAACATCTACCAATGTCCGCTGCTATTTAGAGAGTTTTTATGCAGAATACATAATTATATTCATGCATATAATTACATGACTTACTAAAAATTATCGAACTTCACTACACTCATAATACTTGATAGCCAAAAACATCGATGACGTCTTGGCTACGAATAATTAAAGTAACTTAAGTCTTTTCTTTGGCTGGGCTTCTAGTTATCCTTTCAATGTTAAATGTTCAACATCCTTCGTTGAGATGAGTCTTAGACCTTTGACCTGCTTCACAGGAGTGTCGCATTATCGAACTACAAGATGTTTGGTAAGTAATTAAGTCTAGATATTAAAATTAAAACATAAATTAATGGACTAATGTTTACAGATTATTTCTCAGCTTTACATCAGAAACAACTCAACGAGACTACAATGGACTTATAATTACGGACAAAGTTTTATGTAAATCAAATCAAAACCAGAACACAAAAGGATCGGACGATATTAAGAAAAGTAAAGCATTTTGTAGAATTCCAGCTCCCAGCAAGCCCACTCCATCCTCCATACCATGGGATGGTCTTCCATCTCCTGCCCACTGAAGAGAAGCATGGAGTAGGATGGTCTTCCATCTCCTGCCCACTGAAGAGAAGCATGGAGAGGCATGGAGAGGAAGCATGGGTTGTAGCATGGGCACCAATGAATATGTCTCCAGCCTTGCCTATAAATAGGATGCTATTCCATTGTTCAAAGGCATCAAAAATTCGGAGTGAAATATAGAGAGCAATACACATAGAGTGTGAGTGTATGAGAGGGTTGGTTTTTTTGTAATAGTTGAGTGAGAGAGTTGCTCCTCCTATTGTAATTCTGTTCTGGTTATGAATAGAAGAATTTTCCAATCCTAACAAGTGGTATCAGAGACAGGTTAATCCAGAAACACAGATTTCTTCATTCTACCCGAATTTTTGGTCAAAATTTTTTTGTTCCAGAATCTTGTTTTGAGGCCACCATTAGAAAGGTTGTAATATAATGGTGAAAAGTACGAGTATCGTCTCCACAAGGACGGACAAAGGGGAATTAAAGATTAACTAAATTCAGCGATTAAAAAGAAATAAATAAAATAAATGCGATTGTGCGAGATTGATTGATGAATTAAAATTAAACTAATGCTAATGAACAATAAAATAAAAGATTGGGTTCTTTCTAATTAACGACGAAGGGAACAAGGATTGATTCCGGGGTAACCAGATTTCTGGCAGAACAGGCCTAATTACATGAAATTAATTTAATTGAGCCTAGCTAATCATTACTAAGTTCTTACCGCTCTCGCGGCGTAGAGTACAATAATTTAGGGGACCAGGCTGATCTCTCATGCATGCAACATGATCCTAAATTATTGTCAAGACGAGCGAGCTTACGGCCCCTTAATCGCTACTAATCTCTTAGCGAACGATTAAGTGTGCGTGAATGTGTCATAGAATAAATTAGATCTCTCTTAACTTATTCTACAAGCAATTGTAATTCTAGCGGCCATTCTAGGTTACAAAAGATATCAGTTAAATTGTTCAAACACAAATTAAACGGCATTCATGCAACTAAACCGACAAGAATCTAGCCATCAATCATGATTAACCCCTTCATCAACCCCAAATCCCTAATTAAACTACTCACAATTCATAATTGAAGAATCAACAGAATTGGGATGAATAGAAATAATTGTCATTAATTAAAAAGATAGAACTTACAAAGAATCACTTAATCTTGAAGAACAAGGTTTGAAAAGCTCTCAAAAATCGAAATAGGGTTTATCTCTCTAAGCTCATCCGTCAAAAACAAACAAAACAGGGGCCTATTTATAGAAAAACTCAAAATCTGGCCGAAAATCAGCCCGCACGGTCGTCCGCACGCCGTGCGGGTCACCGCGCGGTCACGCGCGCGTTTTTTCCGTCTTCCGGCTTTCGCTCCGCCCCGCGCGGTGTGCGGGCGCCGCACTATGCAATCGCGCGGGTACTTCTGGGGGCTATTTCTGGACCGCGCGGTGTGCGGTTCAGACCCCTCAACTTTTTGCTCTCAGAATCACCCGCGGGGCGTGCGGAACCGAACCGCGGGGCGTGCGGAACCGAACCGCGGGGCGCGCGGACTGCTCTAGAACCGTTTTCTTGCTATTTTTTTCCCCGTTTGCTCCCGGATGCTTCTTTAATCAATCCAAAGGCCGTTTCTTCATCAAATCTTCGCCGTGAACCTCCCGGTGGCCTCCAAAACTCTCAAATCTCTCTCGAATGTTCTCCAACTCTTCCCGATTGCTTCTCAAGCGCTGGTGTTGGACTCTAAATTCCTGATTTTGACTCCAAACAACACAAAACTCGAACCAACGCCCGGTAAACATAACTTGAGCTAAAATTGAGACTTGTAACACCTTAAAGGTAGGAAAACCATAAAAAACCGATCCCAACATGCATCAAATTCGTGTCTAAATACGGACTTATCAATGATATTGAGTGGGTGATTGATACCGCTGCATCATTTCACGCCACTCCGCACCAAAATCTATTTGCAACTTATAATCTCGAAGACCATGGTGCTGTGAAGATGGGAAATACAAGTTTCTCAAACATTGTTGGCATTGGAGATGTGCACATTCAAACAAGTGTTGGCTGCACACTTGTGTTGAAAGATGTTCGGCATGTTCCAGATCTGAGATTGAATCTTATCTCAGGAGTTGCTCTGGATCGCCAGGGGTATGAAAGCCAGTTCAAAGAGGGTACGTGGAAATTATCTAAAGGCTCTATGATTATTGCAAGAGGTCATATCTGTGGTACTCTTTTCAAAACCCATGTAAAGTTGTATCCTCCAAGTCTCAATGCTGTTCAAGGAGAGACATCACCAAATATGTGGCACCGGAGGTTAGGCCACACATGAGCGTGAAAGGACTGACAACTCTTGCAAAGAAGGAAACAATCTTTATTGATAAAGATGTCGCTTTGGATCCCTGCGAGCACTGTCTATTTGGGAAACAACATCGAGTTTCTTTCAGTTCCACTAGAAAGAATCATTCTGAAATACTCGATCTTATCCACACTGATGTATGTGGACCCATTGAAGAGGAGTCACTTGGAGGTAGCAGATATTTTGTGACATTCATTGATGATGCATCACAAAAGGTATGGGCTTACTATCTCAAAACTAAGGATCAAGTATTTGATCGCTTTAAAATATTTCATACTATGGTAGAAAGAGAGACAAGAAAGAAGCTGAAGTGCCTTCGTCCTGACAATGGCGGCGAGTACACTTCCCGGGAGTTCTCAGCATATTGTGCTGAACATGGAATCAGGCATGAGAAGTCGGTGCCACGGACCACACAACATAACGGTGTAGCCAAAAGAATGAATCGAACTATTGTGGAGAAAGTTCGGTGCATGCTCAGTATGGCTAAACTACCTAAGCCATTCTGGGGTGAAGTTGTGTTGACAGCTTGCTATCTTATAAACAGGCCACCCTCAATTCCCTTAAACTTTGAAGTTCCTGAGAAGAAATGGTCAAGAAAAGACATTTCTTACTCTCACTTGAAAGTGTTTGGGTGCAAGGCATTTGCACATGTTTCCAAGGAGTTGAGGCAAAAACTTGATCTTAAGTTGAACCCATGCATCTTCATCGGCTATGGAGATCAAGAATTTGGATACAGGTTGTGGGATCCTGAAATGAAGAAAGTTATTCGAAGCAGAGATGTGGTGTTTCATGAATCCCAATTTCATGATCTTACTCCAACGCACAACAAACAACATATCTCTCATGCTCCTGAAGACGTTCCTGTAGTATCTGACGTGCACTTTGTCACGGTGCGTCAAAATAAATTCAATACTAACACTTATACGTAGTATAGCGTAGTAGAGTTCGTATCCACAGGGAAAAGAAATAATTCTCTTTTTATAAAACTAGTAAATAAGGGGGGGTTTTGGGATTGAGTAATAAATTTAAACACGAAGATGAACGAGTTATATGTGATTTAATTCAAAGATAAAAAGGACTTGGCATTGCTACTTTCCACTTGTTGATATATTTCAGTCGATCATTGTTATATCCATAACTTATCTCCTCTCGAATACTCAATCGAGGAGTATATCCAATTCATCGAGGAAAGTTATTAACAACGACCGTTCATTAATAACCCTTACTATTAGTCAAGTATAGAACAACGCCATATACCTACTTGATAGTAGCATTTAATCTCTTAACTCCTTGATGAAATCAATTGAGATTGATAACCTCAACACAACGGTTTCGGTTTAACCAACAAAATTAATCTCTCTTAAGTTTACTAACCACGACCGTGCATTAATAAACCGAAGTTACTTACTTGTGAAACCATCAACGATTAACCATCGGTTCGTTGATCGTTTCTAGTAATAATTAATATTTGAAATGAAACTAGTTGATCCTTTAAGTAATGTTCAAAAATATTAATATGAAATATGAATAGGAATTAATTAATACTCAAGGAAGAATATTAAGGAAAATGAATCCTACTATAGTTAATATCAAGATGTTAACTAATTGTCATCTTAGTAACACTCCCCAATATTAACATAGAGGAAGGAATAGCTATTACTAAGACCAATGTCAAGATGTTAACTAATTGTCATCTTAGCAACACTCCCCAACATTGATATAGAAATAGTATTTAAAGGAAGAATGACGTGCACTTTGTCGTGAGTGCACTCAAAATAAATACAATACAACAAATATACGTAGTATATTGAAGTAAGGTTCGTATCCGCAGGGAAAGGAATACTTCTCTTTTTATAAACTAATTAATAAAGGGGGGTTTTGATTGAGTGATTTAATTAAAATTGAACACGAAGATGAACGAGTTATGTGGTTTAATTTAAAGATAAAAGAGACTTGGTATTGCTACTTTACACTTGTTGATATATTTTAGTCGATCATTGTTATATCTATAACTTATCTCCTCTCGAATACTCAATCGAGGAGTATATCCAATTCATCGAGGATAGTTATTAACAACGACCGTTCATTAATAACCCTTACTATTAGTCAAGTATAGAACAAGCGCCGTATACCGACTTGATAGTAGCATTTAATCGCTTAACTCCTTGATGAAATCAATTGAGATCGATAACCTCAACACAAGCGGTTTTGGTTTAACCAACACAATTAATTCCTCTTAGGTCTATTAACCACAACCGTGCATTAATAAACCGAAGTTACTTACTTGTGAAACCATCAACGATTACCATTGGTTCGTTGATCGTATCTAGTAGTAATTAATATATGAAACAAAACTAGTTGATCCTTTAAGTAATGTTCAAAATATTAATATGAAATATGAATAGGAATTAATTAATACTCAAGGAAGAATATTAAATAAGATGAATCCTACTATAGTTAATATCAAGATGTTAACTAATTGTCATCTTAGTAACACTCCCCAATATTAACATAGAGAAAGAAATGGTTATTACTATAACTAATGTCAAGATGTTAACTAATTGTCATCTTAGCAACACTCCCCAACATTGATATAGAAATAGCATTTGAAGAAAGACTTAATATTCAAGGAAAGAAGTTAAGAAAATAACTCACAACTTTAATAATCAACAAGCTTCAAGAGCAATACCAAGAAATGGAAGTTTAGCTCCTCATTTGGAGACTAAACATGCTAAAAGAAATATAAAGAAATGCTATTCTAAAATGAGCTTAAGAGTGTATATGAATTGGTTCTTTAAAGTGAAGGAAAGGAGGTGTATTTATAGGCTTTTTGAGGTGCAGGCTCGGGTACTCGATCGAGTATATACAGATACTCGATCGAGTATGTGTAGAAATACCAGATTCGAGGTATACTCGATCGAGTATATGTTCATACTCGGTCGAGTATGTGCAGAAAGTGATATTCGAGCCATACTCGACCGATTTCGGGTTTAAACTCAAAGGCATACTCGATCGGGTATGTCGGTCTACCCGATCGAGTATAGACACTAAATCGTGGCCAAAATCTTCCTGGCATGTTCCTTTGTCTTCGGATCCGATCCGATTTGAAGTTTCAACCTTATACTCGATCGAGTATAGGTAATACTCGACCGAGTATAGACCAAAATCAGGATTTTCCCTTTTTTCTTGTGATTTTGCACCTTCCTTCCACTTTTGGGGTTCACCAACCGTCCTTTGAGTGATAGTAGACCTGTTTGAGCTCAGAATAAACCTAATCTAAACAATTTACAAGAATTCAACAAACTAAACTATTACACCAAAAGTGTGTAATTTCCGAAATACTAAACAACCAAAACTAGCTAAAAACGTAAACATACATACGGAAATTACAAGTGTATCAACTCCCCCACACTTAGTTCTTTACTCGACCTCGAGTAAAACAGAAACATCCAACCGGTTTAAGAGTTTTCCAAAAGTTCAAGAAAGAAGGAAACTAAGACCACCAAGGGGGAAAATGAGTTTTTACAACAACATTCTTTCTTGGGTTTAATGATCTTCTATGCTCCGTCTTCTTGCCCTTTTTTTTTCTTTTTCTTCTCTTCTTCCTCTTTTTCTCCAAAGAGATTAAATGAGTGCATGCAAAAACAAATATTTCTCTCATATCTCTCATTTTGCCTAGGAGCCTTTTCAGGTTTTCATCCTAGCATCTCTTTTAATTTTCCATTCTCCCAACTCACTCATCATTTTTTACAAGCCTTTTTTTGCTTAGATTGCCCATTTTGTTGGGTTTTCAACCTAACTAGCATTTCTTTTCTTTTTTTTTTGTTTTTTTGTTTTTTTTTAAAGAAGTTCATGCATAGTAAAAGGTAGAAAATAAGATTACATACCCATGATGAGTCTCCTCCCCCACACTTAGTTCAAGCACTGTCCCTAGTGCCCAATTTCGGCTTTTGTTGTTTGTGGAGTAAGGTGATTTTGATTTTTGGTGGGTTGTGGGTGTTTTGGTGGAGAAATGATGGAGATATGATAGAGAGAAGGTAGAAAAATGGAGTTTTGGGGAAAAGGGGTCGAGGTTGGTATGGGTGTTTGGAGAAGATGAAGTGTTTTGGGGTGTGTTTTGGGGTTAAATCGCAGGTATATCCGATCGGGTGCCTCTCTATACCCGATCGGGTACTGGAGACAGGGGGTGCGAATATGGCTTTTCCAGTGATACTCGACCGAGTATTGATAGATACTCGATAGGGTATTGATGGATAGTCTACCCGGGGGGTATCTAATCCGAGGGGTTATTGCGGAAATAACTAGAGAGAAGTCAGAGCAAATAGGAGGAGAGAGAGTCGATTTTATTAAATGAACTCAGCGTGGAGTAAGATGCAGATTGTGTTGATTACAAGGAGAAATAGGCTGCTATTTATAGCAGCAATAAATGCGATGAGGGGACACGTGTCAGTAATCCAACGGCCGAAGGGTCACATCAGCCTAGTGGTGCTGGCAGTGGTACGTCAACCGCATTGAATGCGGTTGGCGGATGTGACGTGGCATTAAATGCGGTGGTTGGCTGTCTCTAAAAGGAATCTTCGATGATTGAGCCTGTTCAGCCGAAGGCTCATTGTGTTAGCCGAGGGCTCCCTGGTGTGGCCGGGGGCTAGGTCCAGCCGAAGGCTTCTTGTGTAGCCGAGGGCTCATCGTGTTGCCGAAGGCTCCTCGTGTAGCCGAGGGCGTAAGAATGCCGAAGGCTCATGTTTTCGCCCGTTTTCTCCCAGCAGCTTCTTATGCTAGAGAAGGCTATCCTGTGAGTTTCGGAGCCTTCGGCCAAGGAGGCCGAAGGCACCCCAGTGTGTATTCTGGGCTACTTTGAAGCTTGGGCCGTTGTATTTGGGCCTGAGATGTCCTCTGGGCTCAATGGACTTGTGTAGGAGAAGTAGGAGTCTATGGGCCGGGGGTTCCTGGGCCATATACTCCATCAGGAGTCCCTCACTCCTTTTGCCGAAAGGTACTTGAGGGAAAAGGAGTAGATGTGTTGATTCTTCTGGAGGCTCCATCATCTCGCTGGGTGTCTTTGCCGGAGAACTTGTCTTCTGCTGATTGCCGAAGGCTTCCCTCAGTCCCTCACATGTCGAGGGTTTTCTGAGGGCAGTATAATACCTGTGTGATCGCAGAAGGCTTCCTCAGTCCCTCACATGTCGAGGGTTTCCTGAGGAAAGCGTGGGTGTATTGCCTGCATGTGTTGTGATGAGGACTGCTTCATTTTCGCAAGTGACTTCGGGGAGAATTTGTGATATTCTGCCACCGCCGAAGGGTATGTTGAAGCATGTACCCGAGGGGTTGTACTGTGATGTTTGCCCGGAGGCCGTATGCGTCAATTGTAAAATGTTGCATGAAGAAATTTTTGTTGTGTATGATTTCCCGAGGGGTGTATCCCAGTCCCCCACTCCTTTAGGCCGAAGGCAAGTTCGGGCTGAAGGAGTTATGATGTGTTGATGCGAACCCGAGGGGTGATAATATTGACAAGTCGGGGGCTTACGCTGCCGCAAGCTCGAAGGCGTTTGATGAAATTTGCTGGCAGAAGGGCGTGGTGCGTGGTAGCCGGAGGCTACCATTCGAAGGCACCCCAGTTTTGCCGAAATATAGTCGTTGTAATATAGCCGTTGGAAGAGGGGTTGACGTGGCGTGTCCTCGTTGGTCGAAAGTGGGCGGGTGCCACCCATTGGCTGAGCCGGCGGCCCGTAATGATGGCCTTTCTAAATCGAGGCCCAGATTTCGAGGCTGGGAGCCTATAAATACCCCAAGCCAGAAACCATTTGTCTTGCGCGTTCATAAACCCTAGCGAAGCTCTGCCGGATTTTCTAGTGAGAGAAACCCTTTACTTCGATCAAAACCAAGTCTCGAGGTCAGTTCTTCACCTTTTCTTCATACTTTAGTAAGTTTTGCTCTTCTACCTGCCGATTTAGTGTTAAGGCGTCCTTAGGGGCCTTCGGTTAGAGCAGTCACATAGCCTTTTCCTTTAGGACCCCCCCCTTCTCCTTTAGTAGCGAGATGTCTTCCGGCAGTGATTCGCAGAATATATCGGAGGAGGCCCCGGCACAATCTGAGAGCTACTCGAACGTGGAGTCGTCCAGTGAGGCCTCGTGTAACGATGATTCTGAGGTGGCGAGGGAGATGCAAAGCACCCTTCATGCTGAGGTCGAAGCTGAAGACTTCGAACAGGTCGCAGAGGACGAAGAGATGGCACTCGCGCTTCAGGTAGCCGAGGAGGAGGAGGAGAAGGAGAGGCAACGAGTCACGATTGCTGTCCTGCCCTCGCGAGGCGCTGGAGAAGCGAGCAGCTCCCGGCCGATTGACGCTGTCCCCCTCCGGGTAGCTTCGGGGAAGAAGAGGAGGCAGCGGAACGTCGAGGGACCCTCCAAGAAGAAGAAGAAAGCTGCTGTTGACGCGGGGCAACCAGTGGGGATCCCCGAGGGTCACTCATATCTCAACACCGCCGCCCTCGACTTGAAGACGACGGCCACGCCCTCTGATTGTCAGGCCACGCAGATACTGGTGGGGCCTTCGGCCCAAGTGGTGGAGCCGGGCCCGGAAGACCTGCTATCCAGCCCCCCCGAAGGTTGTTTTGCAGTGCATGTGCTCTCGGTGGAGTTGGGCCTCCGGTTCCCACTCCATCCGTTTTTACTGGAGTACCTCAAGTTCCTAGGGTTGGCTCCCTGCCAACTGACCCCTAATAGCCACTCTTATATTGCCGGGTTCCTCTCGCTGTGCCGGAGCCGGGGGGTGGAGCCGTCTTTGGAGCAGTTCTTCATGTCGTTTAATCTCTGCCGGGGGGGGAGCCGCCAACAGCGAGGGGTTCGCCAACCTCCAGCAGGTGCCGGCGTGGAGGCTGTTCTCGGAGGTGCCCTCATCTCATAAATTGTGGAGGGACCGATTCTGCTATGTTAGGATGCCGGGGAATGGATTCCCGAGGCCTCTCCGCAACCACTTTCGGAGGCATCTGAGAGTAGGGAGTGCTGCTCTGGAGGCGGCAGGGAAGAAGCTGAAGGCTAAACTTGCAGGCTCCGATAAGCTGATAACCATAAAAGCTGCAACCCTCCCAGAAGAGCTTTATCGTTTGTCTTTCCGCCGGTTCCGGTTGGAGGGAGAGAAGGAAGAGAAGTATCCTTCGATTGACCGAGGGTACCAAAATGCCGGAGGTTGTCGCCGAAGGCTCTTGGTTCTGAGACTTAGAAAATTTTTGCTTCCTTTTTGCTTTGATTCTAATCCTTCTTTGCTCTTTGCAGGTGATATTATGGATCCGAAAGCTTTTGCAAAGTTATCCAAGCAACTGGCGAAGGATGAAAAGAAGAAGAAGAAGGAAGGGCCTTCAACCCAAGCACCCGTCGATTCCTTTTTCAAAAAGGACAAGGCTCCCGAGGGACAGGGACCCTCCCAGGAGGTCGTAGCCGCTGATGCCGGCACCGGTGCTGGAGGCTCCCAGGCGGGGGAGCTGAAGAGAAAGAATGCCGGGAAGGGCATAAAGCCTCCGGAGAAGAAGAAGTCAAAGGGGGACGTCGGTCAGAAGGCTCCTCCGGTAGTAATCATTGACGATCCCCCAACCGACCAACCGTCGGCCTCCGCTCCCTTGGAGGACCTCGTCGAGGGTGCCTGGCCCCTTGAAACCGTACACTTCCCCATAAAGAAGGGGACAGCCATTATGCATGGCACCCTCGACCCGAGGGAGTTCTTGAGGGGTGCCACCCCTTCGGTGGATCGGTCCACCCTTAGCCGATTCGGGGATGAAGCCCTCGAGCTCAAGGCTCTTCAAGCTTCGGCCACTGTAAGTATCTAGTTCTTCGGAACTTTGTTTGGTGTCTCTTTTCCTTGCATGATCTGACCCCTGTCGCTTCCTTGTTTGTTTGCAGGCTAGCTTGGCCTTCGGTGAGTTGGTGAGGAGGGCGGAGCAGCACCGCCTCGAGAAAGCGAAAGCTGACGAGGTTACGAGAAAGCTGGTCGCCAACAATACTGAGGCCATTCGGCAGCTGGCGAGCTTGGAGGAGGCCCTCCGGCAGGCGGAGAAGAAGCTGGCGGCGGCTAAGGAGGAAGCCCGGGCCGAGGGGAAAGCAGAAGCTGAGAAGGCTGCCGCCACCGCTGCGAAGGCCGCTGCCGAGGCCGCCGAGGTTGCCAAGAGGGATGCAGCAGCCGAAGCGGCGCGGGATGCTGTTGACGCCTTCAAGGCCGGGGGCTGGAAAACCGAGGGCCACAAGGAGTGGTTGGCCTCAGTGGTGCCGGAGGTCGTTGAAGAATGGGTAACTGGCCCCGGGGCTATGTGGCTAGCCCGCAAGGGTAAGTCGTTCTATGAGGGGGGTCAGTACTTCACCCAAGCGATGCTGTACCGGAGGCTTGCCCGGCACCTCGGCCTTGACCCGAAGGATTTCAAGCCTGAGTCCCACGGCCTTCCTCCGCTAGTTCCAGATATCCGGGTTCCCCTCCCCGAGGGCGAGGAGAGACAGCTGTTGGAGGATTCAGAGCTTGATGGGATGGCCTCGGATGATGATGAAGACGCTGGAGATGATGCTGCCTCAAAGGCCAAGGGGGATGCCGCTGAAGAATCCCAAGTTTGAATTTTCTAAGTATAAATGAATGTAATAGTGGTAGGCTCCGGCTTCGGCCTTGTATGTGAACAAACACTTATTTGTATTTCGAATATTCTCTTGCGGATGAATGAATGATCGCCTTCGGGCTTTTTGAATGAATGCTTCCTTCATTTTGAACTTGAATGTATGCTTTCGCCTTACTTTCTTTTGTTTGTATGCTCTCCCTTCTCTGAATGAATGCATGTGTTCCCGGAGGCCACAAGTTCGTGGACTTAGAAATTTTTCTAAGTGTAATTCCTTGCTAGCCCCCGATTGTAGTGCAGTATGGCCGGGGGGCCGTTGTTGTGGCGAGCCTCCGACCGTAGCGTAGCATTAGGTTATGGCCAAGTAGCTTGGGGGGCCGTCGGCCGCAACCCTGTAAGTGAAGAGGGCATCCCCGTTTTCTCCCGAAGGGTCTCCAATTGCGGACTTAGTCAAATTTCCACAATATTTCAATAGTAGTTGTAGTGAGCCTTCCGGTATGAGAACTGCTCTGAGCCCCCGGTACATATGGTTGCCGAGGGGTTCGAGATTATGGACTTAGTGAAATTCTGAGATTTGTCTCCCATAGAGTGATCCTTCGGTTGATGAGTCTGCTTCGAAGGGCACCAATTTGTCATCATTGAGTGAGTTTGGTAGTATTCCGCCTTCGTCGGTATGAACCCTCCGGTTTGTGTAGGTATAGATTTAGCTTGCCTTAGAACCTTGTGGAGCCTTCGGCATGTCACATAGTTGACTTTGATCCAACCTAAATTCGGCCTTAGCCAAATTTAGGTGAAGTTTTGCTTAGTGAGCTCTCTTCTTGGGCTTCCGGGGAAACCGTTGTACTCCAAGGCTTTATGTAGTGAAGCTTTCGGCTATGTAGCCAGATGACTCGATGTTGAGAGATTTTCTTGTGCATTTGTAGCAGCTTTCGGTAATGTATCTCCGAAGTGTTGAGCCTCCGGGGAGAATAGTATCCGGGGAGTTCCTTCCCCCCTACACATCTCTTTTTTTTTTTTTTTTTTTTTTTTTTTTTTTTTTTTTTTTTTTTTTTTTTTTTTAGGATGGTGTAGGAGAGGCATCTAGAAACTTGGTTTCTAGGAAAGGCTTGGCCTATATGGGAGGCAACGGAATAAACCGTTGGCTCCCCCTTCGGGAATGACCTTCCGATATCCCGAAGGGTTTGAGGGTCGTTTCCTCGGCCCGAGACATCGTCTGTTGCCTGCTTCCCCTTGGGAGATAGCACGGAAAGCGCCTCGGTTTTGAAAGTCGTCCCCTCAGCCCGAGACATGGTCTGTTGCCTGCTTCCCCTTGGGGGATAGCGCGGGGAGCGTTTCGTTTGTGGAAGTCGAATCCTGGGCCCGGGACATGGTCCGTTGCCTGCCTCCCCTTGGGGGATGGCGCGGAAAGCGTTCCTGGGAAGGGTTTTATTCGTGTGTGGGACACAAATAGCCGGGGGTACTTGGTACCAGCCGGAGCCGAGGGGTATTGCACCCCCCGGTTTTTTTTTTTTTTTTTTTTTTTTTTTTTTTTTTTTTTTTATGAGAGTATGTAAAGGTATGCGTAATGTATGCATGGTTGCGTCCTCGTGGGGTACGGCTTAATGAGAAAACACTTGGTGTCTTCAAAGAGTGATGGGGGTGACCCATACACTTGGTACTTGGTACCTAAATTGTTGTTCCCCCTCCTGAGAGGGAGAGGCCTTGGGCCTCTTTTGGTGAAGCGATGAGGGCTTGGCCACTCATTTGTAGGAGAAAAGGGGGGGCCTTGGGCCGCTTGTACAATATGTAGGTGATGAAGGCTTGGCCTTTTGATTATTCTTTAAAAACAGATGGGGCCTTGGGCCATTGATATTTACACTTGCTGAGGGTGAGGGCTTGGCCGCTTACGCCTTATTGATAGAACTTGACAAGGTGGTGCACATTCCAATGCCTAGGGACCTCCGTCCCATTGGGACGTTTAAGCTTGTATGTCCCTGGTTTGATGATGGCTGAGATGATGTAGGGGCCTTCAAACTTGGGCGCCATCTTTCCTCCTTCGGTGGGTAGACTGGCCTCCCTCCGTCGGAGGACGTAGTCTCCCACCTGGAATTCCCGGGAGCGGACCTTGGCGTCGATGTAGCCTTTGACTTGTCTCCTATAGTTTTCGGCCCTGAGGAAAGCTTGCTCTCGGCGTTCTGAGATGAGATGAAGGTCGAGGGCCATGTTGGCGTCGTTGACCTCGGGCTCATATTGTTCCACCCTTCGGGTCGGAAGGGTCACTTCTGTTGGAGCCTTAGCCTCAAAGCCATAGCATAGGGAGAAGGGTGTCTCACCTGTTGCACGCCGAGGGGTAGTGCGGTAGGCCCATAGGATGTTATGGAGCTCTTCTACCCATCCTCCCCCTTCGGCTTCCAGCTTCTTCTTCAACCCTTCGAGAAGGGTGCGGTTGGCATTTTCTACTTGTCCGTTGCCCTGAGGGTAGGCAACGGAAGAGAATGTGTGCTTGATGCCCCAAGCTTCAAGGAGGGCACAGAAGGGGGCTGCCTCGAATTGGGTCCCGTTGTCGGAGATGATTTGTTGGGGGACGCCAAACCTTGTGAGAATGTTCTTGAGGACAAAGTGACGGCACCGGGCCTCCGTGATGCTGGCGAGGGGTTCGGCCTCTACCCACTTGGTGAAGTAGTCAATGGCCACAATGATGTATCGGTTGTTGGAGGTACCCCTCGGCAGAGGGCCCACTAAATCAATCCCCCATCTGGAGAAGGGGATAGCGGTGCTGATGGGGGCATAGTTGACCGCTGGCCTGCCGGGGGCCTTCTGAAAGTGTTGGCAAGCGGTGCATCTTCGGGCTAGATCAGCACAATCTCTAGCCATCGTGGGCCAGAAGTAGCCCTGAACTATGAGCCTTCGGGACATGGAGAAGGGTCCCTGGTGAGCTGAGCAAGTGCCACTGTGCACTTCCTCCATGGCGACTTCGGCCTCGTCCTGATGAAGGCACCGAAGGAGGGTGCCGTTGTAAGATCTTTTGTAGAGCCTCCCATTGTCGAGGGTGTAGCTGGGAGCCCTCAGCTTTGTCAATCTCGCGCGGGCCTCATCTTGGGGTAGTTGCCCCGTGGTGATGAAGGCGATGATGTCGGAGATCCAATCCTCCGGCCTCAGGTTAACGCTCATGACGGGGCTCGCGTGGATGCTTGAGAGGCTAAGTTCCTCAATCCTTGCAATTTTTGAGAGGTGTTCGGGGGATTCATCCGAAAGTTTGGATAGAATGTCGGCCTCGGAGTTTTGAGCCCTCGGTATTTGGGTGAGAGAATGTGCCTCAAACACCTTGAGCAACTCCTTAGCCGCTTCTTTGTATTGTCTCATCCTTCCCTCCTTGGCTTCGTACTCCCCGGAAATTTGACCCACAACAAGTTTGGAGTCACACTTGACGTGGATCAACTTAGCCTTCAGATTTGCTGCCAGCCGAAGGCCGCAGAGGAGGGCCTCATATTCAGCCTCGTTGTTGGAGACTTTGAAGGAGAAGCGGATGGCATAATAGGCGCGGAAGCCTTCGGGTGTGATCAGAACTACTCCTCCTCCGCATGCTTTGGTGGCCGAGGAGCCATCGGTATAGAGTGTCCACCACTCATCGAGAGGTGCCGAAGGCTCCTCGTCTGTCGCTGACCTTGCGGTGCACTCTGTTACGAAGTCTGCCAGGGCTTGGCCCTTAATGGCAGGCCTCGGACGGATGTCTATGTTGTATTGGCTGAGGAAGATGGCCCATTTCACCATCCGGGAGGAGCTAGTGGGACTTCTCATGAGGGCGCCGAGGGGTTGATGAGTGAGTACTTGGACCGGATGGGCTTGAAAGTAGTGGCCAAGCTTCTTGACGGTCCAAACGATGGCTAGCACCGTCTTCTCGACGGGAGAATACCTGAGTTCGGCCTCCCGGAGGGTTTTGCTGACGTAGAAGATGGCATGTTGGATGCCGTCTTCTTCTCGGATTAGTACTGAGCTGACAGCCGCAGGGCTAACACCGAGATATAAGTACAAAGTTTCCCCCACCTTAGGTTTGGAGAGCACTGGGGGAGAAGAGAGGTACTTCTTGAGTTCGTCGAAGGCCTCTTGACATTCAGATGTCCATTGAAAACCCGCCGTCTTCCTCATGGTTTGGAAGAAGGGGAGAGCCCTCTCAGCTGACTTTGAGAGGAAACGGTTGAGGGCTGCCAGGCGACCCGTCAACCGTTGGACTTCTTTGACGTTGCGCGGGGGCTCCATGTTGATGATGGCCTGAATTTTCTCGGGGTTGGCCTCAATACCCCTTCTGCTGACCATGTAGCCTAAAAACTTCCCTCCTTGTACGCCGAAGGTGCACTTCTTCGGATTTAGCCGGAGGTTAAATTTTTGCATGATGGCAAAGATCTCCCGGAGGTCGTCGGCGTGGGTGCCTGCCCTCTTACTTTTGACGATCATATCGTCAACGTAAGCCTCCATGGTGCGTCCCAGGACGGCTTGAAAGACTCTGGCCACCATTCGGGTGTAGGTGGCGCCTGAATTCTTGAGGCCGAAGGCCATCACAAGGTAGCAGAAGATGCCTTCGGGTGTCATGAAGGCTGTTTTTTCAGCGTCTTCCTCGTGCATGTAGATTTGATGATATCCGCGGAATGCGTCGAGGAATGACATGATTTCGCATCCGGCGGTCTCATCCACCAACTGATCAATGTTTGGCAGAGGGAAGGGGTCCATAGGGCATGCCTTATTCAGGTCCGTGTAATCCACGCACATGCGGAAAGTAGGAGGCTTTTGTGCGAGGACTACATTCGCCAACCAAGAAGGGTATTTCACCTCCTTAATGTGTTTGATGGAGAGGAGCATGGATACCTCCTTCTTCACGAACTCCCTTCTCTCGGCCGAGAGGGGTCTTCTTCGTTGTTGTACTGGTTTGGCCGAAGGGTCCACCGCTAGGCGGTGGGTGATAACCCTTCGGTCAATTCCTGGCATATCCTCCGGCCCCCATGCAAAAACAATGGAGTAGGCGCGGAGGGCTTTGGTGATGCCAGTCCTCAGGTCTTCGGGGAGCTTGGCTCCGATCTTCAGGACCCTCTCCGGCTTGGCCGGATCGAGTATCAAGTCTTCGGTCTCTTCGGCAGGCTCAGCCCTCGGCCTACTTTCTTCTTCTTCTAAGGCTTTGGTGGTGATTGTGTCAACACGAAGTTCAGTTTTACTAACCTTCTTGGTGAGCTGAAGGTAGCAGGCCCTGGAGAGCTTCTGATTCCCCCTCGAGTAGCCAATGCCGGTGGGTGTGGGGAACTTGAGGCAGAGATGCCTCATAGAGATGACGGCCTCCAAGTCCTCGAGGGCGGGCCGACCGAGGATGATGTTGTGTGCGCAGTCGAGGTTGACGACGACGAACTCCACTTCGAGCTTGGCTCTATGGGATCCGTCGCCGAATTCGACCATGAGTGTGATGACGCCCTCGGCGTCTATGCTGTCCCCCGTAAATCCGGAGAGGGGGGTGTTGATGTGCCGAAGGGACCCCCTGTCGAGTCCCAATTCTTGAAAAGTGCTGAGATACATGACGTTGACCGAACTCCCCGTGTCGACGTAAGTCCGATGGATGATGGCGTCGTTGATCTCAGTGCGGATGACGAGGGCATCCCTATGCGGCAGAGAACCCGAGGGGAGGTCCGCATCCGTGAAGAAGATGGGATCCGCCCTCGGCCTCTTAGTCGGGGGCATGTGATTAACTTCCCCAATGTAAAGGGACTGCGCCCATTTCTTCCTTTGGCTTGTTGAATCGCCCCCGGTGTTCCCGCCGTTGATCATGTGAATGTGGCGCTTGTATTGTTGATGGGAGCCTTCCCCCTCATCTTCGAGGCCCCCAATTTCTCGCTTCTTCCCCTGTGGGTTCCCCAAGGGGATGGTGTTGGGGTTTACCCACTTGTTTGCCTTCGGCGGAGGCCCTTGATGATGAAGGGGGCCCTGGGGAGGAGGGCCCCTGATAAACTGAGATAAGTGGCCCGCCTGTATCAGCCTCTCAATTGCGTTTTTCAGTTGGTGGCAGTCGTCGGTTTTGTGCCCATGGTGGCGGTGAAAGCGGCAATATGGTTCATCAGGGCCGATGGCATAGATCTCGAGGGGTGTACGGGAGTCTCGCTCAACGAGCCCCCGCTCTTCCGCATGATCAAGGATGACGCTGACGGGATGCGTCAAGGGAGTGCGTGGGTGCTCAAGGAGGACGGGTTGCGCCCATGCCTTCGGATTATTCTTATAACCGCCCCCGGTTCTGGCTTGGCCACCTCGGGGGCGATCGTTGTATTGCGCTTCTCGGTTGACCGGAGGGGGAGGTCCTCCGGGCCGATTCCTGCCTTCATTCTTCTGGGAAGGATCCGTGTTGCGGCGGTCCTTCTCGATTTCCTCCGCTTCAGCGTATCGGTCCCCCCGCTGAAGGGCCTTTGTATAATCGCGGGGGGGATCAGTGATAAGGCTTCGAGAGAAGTTACCGTTGCGGAGGACGGTGTGGAAGAGGGCCATCAGCGTCCTGTCATCGGCGCCTTCGACCTCGAGGGAGGCCTGCCTCCAGCGTTCCAGGAAACTCCGAAGGGTTTCCTCCTTCTGTTGTCTCCCACGTTTAGGAGGTGGGAGAAGTGTTTCTTTGAGCGATGCCTCCCAGCAAATTGCGTAAGGAAGCGGTGGGCAAGTTCTTGCCAAGAATCAATGCTGCCTTCGGGCAACCGGTTGAACCACTCATACGCTGGTCCCTCCAAGGTGGAAAGGAACCAACGGCATAAGTATTCATCCGAGGCCCCCATCATCATCATGCTATTTTGATAGCGGCTATAATGCTCTTGGGGATCAGTCTTCCCCTCATACGGCTTGATGGGTTGCCCGCGATATTTGTGGGGGATTTTGGCCGCCAACACCCTTGGGGTGAAGGGGGTTCTAGTGCGGAGTTGAATGAGGGGCTCGCCTGAACCTTCGGCAAGTTTACGTTTCATTTCCTCCACCTGTGCCCGGAGGTCAGCGTACTCTGGATCTGGCCTAGCTGTGGAAGCCGTCGGCGGCGCCTGACGATTCTCCTCAAGTTGGCGGAGGAGGGCCTCGATAATTTCGTCCTTGGGATCCTTCGGAGCAACCCCTTGGGAGTTAGCCCGGAAGGACTGCGCCTGGTTGATCTGGTGTCTGGCGTCATCGGCACGGAGGATTGCTTTGCCCTTGCTTCGGGGCGGAGGTATGCCCTCGGCTCCCGAAGCGGAGGCTCCGCTCTCCTGAGGCCTGCTGAATTCCTGTTTGCCGAGGCGGTCTTGGACCCCTCGGCGTATGGGAGCTCCCCCAAGCCTCTCGAGTGCAGAGGTCCGGGGTTTCTCCTTCATCAAGGGACGTTTATCCCTGGATTGGGCCTCTTGGGAGGCGGTGTCCTGCGCCATGACCCCTTCGGCGTTTCCAATCCCCGGGGGAGGATTGGTGAACAGAGGAGGGAGCGGTGGTAATTGAATAACATTTCCTCCAGCATAGGGCTGGAGGGGTGCCTGAGAGGCGAGGGCTCCGGAATTGAGAGCCATGTTCTGAACAAAGGCCGCAAAGGCAGCCTGAAGATCGATGGCCGGGGCCGGAGGGGGAACTTGGTTCTCACTCCTATCCCTCCTTCGATTATCAAGGCCAATGCGGGCATCAGGGGTGTTCTTCTGCAGCTGTTGGCGTAGGTCAGCGGTGGCTTGCTCTAATTCGAGGATGACACCGCCCTCGGGTACTAAGAGCCTGTTGGAGGCCTCAGCCCCGTTAGTTTCGCCGGGGGCTACGTAGTTTTCCTCAAGGGTCTTGGATTGGGCACGGGTGGTTCTTCCCATTTTTTGGGTAAGTGTTTTGTATCTGGTAGAGGGGGAGGGTTTCTTACTTGATAGTTCAGACCTCTCAACGAGAGCACCAAATGATGGATAGTCTACCCGGGGGGTATCTAATCCGAGGGGTTATTGCGGAAATAACTAGAGAGAAGTCAGAGCAAATAGGAGGAGAGAGAGTCGATTTTATTAAATGAACTCAGCGTGGAGTAAGATGCAGATTGTGTTGATTACAAGGAGAAATAGGCTGCTATTTATAGCAGCAATAAATGCGATGAGGGGACACGTGTCAGTAATCCAACGGCCGAAGGGTCACATCAGCCTAGTGGTGCTGGCAGTGGTACGTCAACCGCATTGAATGCGGTTGGCGGATGTGACGTGGCATTAAATGCGGTGGTTGGCTGTCTCTAAAAGGAATCTTCGATGATTGAGCCTGTTCAGCCGAAGGCTCATTGTGTTAGCCGAGGGCTCCCTGGTGTGGCCGGGGGCTAGGTCCAGCCGAAGGCTTCTTGTGTAGCCGAGGGCTCATCGTGTTGCCGAAGGCTCCTCGTGTAGCCGAGGGCGTAAGAATGCCGAAGGCTCATGTTTTCGCCCGTTTTCTCCCAGCAGCTTCTTATGCTAGAGAAGGCTATCCTGTGAGTTTCGGAGCCTTCGGCCAAGGAGGCCGAAGGCACCCCAGTGTGTATTCTGGGCTACTTTGAAGCTTGGGCCGTTGTATTTGGGCCTGAGATGTCCTCTGGGCTCAATGGACTTGTGTAGGAGAAGTAGGAGTCTATGGGCCGGGGGTTCCTGGGCCATATACTCCATCAGGTATAGGAGACAGGCTGCTCGTGGTTTTGATTTTCCAGACATACTCGACCGAGTATTGACTTATACTCGATCGGGTATGTCTCCAAATACACCTTTTTTTTTCCCTTGTTTTTTTTTTTTTTTTTTTTTTACACACGCACACAAACTGAAATAAACATGAAAAGAAAACATACCTTGCTTGGGTTGCCTCCCAAGAAGCGCCTAATTTAACGTAGCGGCACGACGCCATCATTGTGTTCAATCGTTCAAGCTTGGATCATGATAATTAATTTTCTTCAAATTTTCACTCCTAGGACCTCCATAGGAGTGCTCAATTTCTCGACTCTCCACTTTGGAAATCTTTCCAGGATCAAATATCCAGATTTTCATTGATTTATGTGGTGGGAGGAAGGGGAAGAAATTATCATGTAGTATGGTCAATGAAAAGTTTTTCGATCCCTCAATTTTGAAGGAGATTTCAGAAATGTCATTTTCCATTTCAAGTTTACGAGATTCTCTTAAAGCTTCCAGAGATGATGGAGATACCTCAAAGGATGACAATGACAAAAATTTGAATTTGAAGCTCAGCTTATCCTCTTCTTTGACCAGTTGGAGCTCCGTGTCTTTTTCTTCTTCTACTTCTTCTGGATTCTGGATCTCCTTTTGTATCTCCTTTTCATTTGTCAATGTGATTGCAAAAGTTTGCTGTTTAGGATCACATTCTATTTGAGAAGGAAGTTTTTCTGAATCCCTTGCTTCAAGCCTACTCACGGCTCCGGCTATTTGACTCATTTGAGTTTCCAAGTTTAAAATGCTAGACTTGGTCTCATTTTGGAATTGTACCATGTTGTTTTGCATGGTGGTCATGTTGGTAGCAATAGCCCGGACCATATCCTCCGTAGACATGTTAGAGTTGGAGAACGGATCATACCTCATGTGAGGTTCATCCCTTTCGTAACCAACATCGACAATTTGTTCAAGGTATTCATCTTGGAGCTTTGGGCAGAAATCCGTAAGATGCCTGTGAGACATGCAAATGTTGCATGTCTTGGCATCTTGAGCTTTTGAGCTTAAGATTAATTCATTTATTAGAGAAGTCAAGAAGGAAATTTGACTCTCTAAGGATGAAATGTTGGTATCCATACACTCATAACTCATGTAAGCTCAGAAAATAGAAGAGTAAGTTTTTTTTTTATATTTTTTTTTATTATTATTATTTTGTTTTTGATTTTTATGAGATAAAATAAAAAGAAAAATAATTGCCTTTCCCCGGCAACGGCGCCAAATTTGACGTGCACTTTGTCGTGAGTGCACTCAAAATAAATACAATACAACAAATATACGTAGTATATTGAAGTAAGGTTCGTATCCGCAGGGAAAGGAATACTTCTCTTTTTATAAACTAATTAATAAAGGGGGGTTTTGATTGAGTGATTTAATTAAAATTGAACACGAAGATGAACGAGTTATGTGGTTTAATTTAAAGATAAAAGAGACTTGGTATTGCTACTTTACACTTGTTGATATATTTTAGTCGATCATTGTTATATCTATAACTTATCTCCTCTCGAATACTCAATCGAGGAGTATATCCAATTCATCGAGGATAGTTATTAACAACGACCGTTCATTAATAACCCTTACTATTAGTCAAGTATAGAACAAGCGCCGTATACCGACTTGATAGTAGCATTTAATCGCTTAACTCCTTGATGAAATCAATTGAGATCGATAACCTCAACACAAGCGGTTTTGGTTTAACCAACACAATTAATTCCTCTTAGGTCTATTAACCACAACCGTGCATTAATAAACCGAAGTTACTTACTTGTGAAACCATCAACGATTACCATTGGTTCGTTGATCGTATCTAGTAGTAATTAATATATGAAACAAAACTAGTTGATCCTTTAAGTAATGTTCAAAATATTAATATGAAATATGAATAGGAATTAATTAATTAATACTCAAGGAAGAATATTAAATAAGATGAATCCTACTACAGTTAATATCAAGATGTTAACTAATTGTCATCTTAGTAACACTCCCCAATATTAACATAGAGAAAGAAATGATTATTACTATAACTAATGTCAAGATGTTAACTAATTGTCATCTTAGCAACACTCCCCAACATTGATATAGAAATAGCATTTGAAGAAAGACTTAATATTCAAGGAAAGAAGTTAAGAAAATAACTCACAACTTTAATAATCAACAAGCTTCAAGAGCAATACCAAGAAATGGAAGTTTAGCTCCTCATTTGGAGACTAAACATGCTAAAAGAAATATAAAGAAATGCTATTCTAAAATGAGCTTAAGAGTGTATATGAATTGGTTCTTTAAAGTGAAGGAAAGGAGGTGTATTTATAGGCTTTTTGAGGTGCAGGCTCGGGTACTCGATCGAGTATATACAGATACTCGATCGAGTATGTGTAGAAATACCAGATTCGAGGTATACTCGATCGAGTATATGTTCATACTCGGTCGAGTATGTGCAGAAAGTGATATTCGAGCCATACTCGACCGATTTCGGGTTTAAACTCAAAGGCATACTCGATCGGGTATGTCGGTCTACCCGATCGAGTATAGACACTAAATCGTGGCCAAAATCTTCCTGGCATGTTCCTTTGTCTTCGGATCCGATCCGATTTGAAGTTTCAACCTTATACTCGATCGAGTATAGGTAATACTCGACCGAGTATAGACCAAAATCAGGATTTTCCCTTTTTTCTTGTGATTTTGCACCTTCCTTCCACTTTTGGGGTTCACCAACCGTCCTTTGAGTGATAGTAGACCTGTTTGAGCTCAGAATAAACCTAATCTAAACAATTTACAAGAATTCAACAAACTAAACTATTACACCAAAAGTGTGTAATTTCCGAAATACTAAACAACCAAAACTAGCTAAAAACGTAAACATACATACGGAAATTACAAGTGTATCAAAGAATTAATATTCAAGGAAAGAAGTTAAGAAAATAACTCACAACTTTAATAATCAACAAGCTTCAAGAGCAACACCAAGAAATGGAAGTTTAGCTCCTCATTTGGAGACTAAACATGCTATAAAAATATAAGAAATAACTATTCTAAACTGAGCTTAAGAGTATGGAAGAAGGGATGATCTTATTGTGAAGGAAAAGGGGTGTATTTATAGGTGTTTGGAGGTAGCAGGGTGGTGTACCCGACCGGGTATATAGGGTACTCGATCGGGTATTTTAGGCAGTTTCCCGGAAAATCACTTTTCTAGACATACCCTATCGGGTATGAAGGCATACCCGATCGGGTATGAGCCAAATCTTCAAAATCCTGCACGTTTTTTTGTCTCTCCAGATCTCTCCAGATTCTGATTTTGACACCCGAATCAACTCAATACCCGATCGGGTATTGCCTATACCCGACCGGGTATATGAAATATTTTTTCAATCTTCTTTTGATCTTGTCCCCTTGCACTTTCCTTGATCTTTTGGGGTCCAAACTTGATCCTTTGGATGATCTTGACCTGTTTTAAGCTCAGAATAATCCTAATCTAAACAAATTACATCTATCTAAGAAAATTAACTAATTACACCAAAAGTGTGTAATTTTCCAAACAACAACAAATAAAACTAGTTAAAATAGAAATAATACATGATAAAAATACAACTCTATCAGTATCACACGAGGAAGTGAGTAATAATACTGAACAAGTGAATGATGTCCCAGTAGATGTTGATGATGTTCAAGATGGAGGAATTACAGAGCAGAGGGAGCATTCATCTGAAGGCCACACTGACAACACACAACTTCGACATTCTACGTGAGGTACTGTGATTTGTGTGTAATTTCCATTTGTATTTGTACGTTTTTAATTAGTTTTGTGATCCACTAGTTTGGAAATTACACACTTTTGGTGTAATGTTTGGTTTTATTTAAATTGGTGTAAATTGTTTAGATTAGGATTATTCTGAGCATAAGACAGGTTGAAAGCACTCAAAGGATCAAGAAATGGATCCCAAAGACCAAAAGGTGTGCAAGGGAACAAGATCAAAAATTGATTTAAAAAAGTTCATATACCCAGTCGGGTATATGCATACCCGATCGGGTGTTGACCCGATTTCGTTGTCCAAATCAAATCCGGGAAAACAAAGGATCGTGGGAGAAACATATTTGAAAGATCGGGTCGCATACCCGATCGGGTAGACCGACACACCCGGTCGGGTATGAGTGGTGTTTTTCACATTCTCGGAAGCTGCTGAGTACCCGATCGGGTACCTTAAACACCCGGTCGGGTACATGATCCTGCCACCCTCATTTCCCTATAAATACACCCATTTTCCTTCACATTAGATCATCCCTTCTTCCATATACTTAAGCTCAGTTTAGAATAGTTATTTCTTATTGATATTCGTGTAATTTCCGATTGTATGTTTGTATTTTTAACTAGTTTTTATTAGTTGTAGTTGTGGAAATTACACACTTTTGGTGTAATATTTTATTTTCATTTTTATTTGTAATTTGTTTAGATTAGGATTATTCTGAGCTAAACAGGTCAAAGATCATCGAAGGGATCAAGATTGGACCTTAAAAGATCAAGGAAAGTGCAAGGAGACAAGAAAGATTTCGATTTGGAAAAAATACTCATGTACCCGGTCGGGTATTGCCTATACCCGATCGGGTATTCACTTGATTCGATTGTCCAAATCAAATCCGGGAACAAATGATCGTGGGAGCAAATTTTCATAAAGATTTGTCACATACCCGATCGGGTATATACCCTTACCCGATCGGGTATGCCCAGAAAAGTGACTTTCTGGGCAATTTCCTGAGATACTCGGTCGGGTATCCTATATACCCGGTCGGGTATCAGACCCTGCAGCTCCCAAAAGCCTATAAATACACCCCTTTCCTTCACAATAAAATCATCCCTTCTTCCATACTCTTAAGCTCAGTTTAGAATAGTATTTCTTTTATATTTTTATAGCATGTTTAGTCTCCAAATGAGGAGCTAAACTCTTCCATCTTGGTTTTGCTCCTTTGAAGCTTAATGAATTTGTAAGTTGTGAGTTATTATCTTTAATCTTCTTCCTTGAATATTAATTCTTTCTTTAAATACTATTTCTATATCAATGTTGGGGAGTGTTACTAAGATGACAATTAGTTAACATCTTGACATTAGTTATAGTAATAGTTATTTCTTCCTCTACGTTAATATCGGGGAGTGTTACTAAGATGACAATTAGCTAACATCTTGATATTAACTATAGTAGGATTCATCTTCTTCAATATTCTTTCTTGAGTATTAATTAATTCCTATTCATATTTCATATTAATATTTTGAACATTACTTAAAGGATCAACTAGTTTTGTTTCATATATTAATTAATACTAGAATCGGTCGATTAATACGCTTGTTATTAATTCGGTCCTTTCATGGTAGTAAACCTGGATTATTAATGCATGCATCTCATGGTTAATAATCTAAGGGGAATTAATTATATTGATTAAACCAATAAACCGCTTGTGTTGAGGTTATCAATCTCAATCGTTTTCATCTTAAGTTTATTGCTACTATCAATTTAATATACGACGCTTGTTCTATATTGACTCGATAGTAAGTTTTATTAATGAACGCTTCTCGTTATTAATAACTACCCTCGATGAACTGGATATACTCCTCGATTGAGTATTCGAGAGGAAGATAGTTAAAGATATAACCGGGATCGACGAACATTTCATTAAGTGGATAAAAGCAAAGCCAAGT
The DNA here is from genome assembly GCA_945859915.1 of Cuscuta epithymum. Lineage (NCBI taxonomy): Eukaryota > Viridiplantae > Streptophyta > Magnoliopsida > Solanales > Convolvulaceae > Cuscuta > Cuscuta epithymum. The sequence continues at coordinate 1,278,953 of CAMAPF010000068.1, forward strand.
CTTCTTCTCATTAATTAAACTCATTTAAGTCATTCATCTTAGTGTTAATTAAATCAAATCAAATCTAAAAACCCCCTTTATATTTACTAGTTTATAAAAAAGAGAAGTATTCCTTTCCCTGCGGATACGAACCTTACTTCAATATACTACGTATATTAGTTGTATTGTATTTATTTTGAGTGCACCTCACGACAAAGTGCACGTCACTTATATTTTTATAGCATGTTTAGTCTCCAAATGAGGAGCTAAACTTCCATTTCTTGGTTTTGCTCTTGAAGCTTGTTGATTATTAAAGTTGTGAATTATTTTCTTAACTTCTTCTCTTGATTATTAATTCTTCCCTTAATCTCATTCTATATTAATGTTGGAGGGTTGCTAAGTGACGATTAGTTAACGTTCCGACATTAATTATTACTAGAAAGGATCAACGAACCGATGGTTATTCGTTGATGGTTTCACAAGTAAGTAACTTCGGTGTATTAATGCACGGTCGTGGTTGATAAACTTAAGGGGGATTAATTTTGTTGGTTAAACCGAAACCATTGTGTTAAGGTTATCAATCTCAATTGATTTCATCAAGGAGTTAAAGAGATTAAATGCTACTATTATATCGGTATACGGCGTTGTTCTATATTTGATTAATAGTAAGGGTTATTAATGAACGGTCGTTGTTAATAACTACCCTCGATGAATTGGAGATACTCCTCGATTGAGTATTCGAGAGGGGATAAGTTATAGATATAACAATGATCGACTAAAATATATCAACAAGTGGAAAGTAGCAAGACCAAGTCTTTTTATTCTTGAATTTAATCCCATATAAGTCGTTCATCTTCGTGTTTAATTATATTAAACCACTCAATCAAAACCCCCCCTTTATTCACTTGTTTCGTTGAAAAAAAAAAGATAATTATTCCTTTCCATGTGGATACGAACCCTACTTCACCTATACTACGTATAGTTGTTGGTATCGATTTATTTTGACGCACCGTGACAAAGTGCACGTCATACTGTTCCACAAAGAAGGTACCCGACATCTGAATGGATCCTTCTTACCAGCGAGGGGGAGCCAGAGAGCTTTCGAGAAGCTCAATCTCATCAAGACAAGTCCAATTGGTGGGAAGCCATGGGAGATGAGATGAAATCCTTGCAGAAGAACCAAACTTTTGACTTGGTGCCACTTCCCAAAGGAAAGAAAGTCTTGAAAAACAAATGGGTTTTTAAGGTGAAGAAAGATGTCAACGGTAATGTTGTGAAGCACAAGGCAAGACTCATGGTCAAAGGATTCCAACAAAAACAGGAAATTGACTTTGATGAGATCTTTTCGCCGGTTGTGAGGATGATGTCGATCCGAGTTGTACTCGGGTTGGATGCCAGTCTAAATCTTGAACTTGAACAGATGGATGTGAAAACAGCATTTCTCCATGGTGATCTGAAAGAAGAAATATACATGGAGCAGCCTGAGGGTTTTCAAGTTCCAAAGAAAGAACATCTTGTTTGTAGGTTAAAGAAGAGTCTCTACGGTCTCAAACAAGCCCCGAGGCAATGGTACAAGCAGTTTGACTCATTCATGGTGAAGCACCAATATAGGAGAACAGTTGCAGACCACTGCGTGTACCTGAAGAAGTTCCCAGATGGAAAGTTTATCATCCTTTTGCTCTATGTGGATGATATGCTGATAGTAGGCCAAGATGTGTCCCTCATCAACAACATGAAACAAGATTTGTCTAAGTTTTTTTATATGAAAGACTTAGGCCCGGCGCAACAAATTTTGGGCATGAAAATTGTTCGTGATCGGAAGGCAAGGAAGTTGTTCTTATCACAAGAAGAGTATGTTGAACGCGTGATCAAAAGGTTCAACATGGATAGTGCCAAGCCTGTAGGCACTCCGCTAGCCAATCACTTCAAGTTGAGTAAGGAAAGTTGTCATTCTTATGAGAAATAAAAAAAAGGAGATGATGAAAGTAGTGCCCTACTCTTAAGCAGTAGGAAGTTTGATGTATGCAATGGTGTGTACAAGACCTGATATTGCTCACGCGGTTGGTGTTGTAAGTAGGTACTTGTCAAATCCAGGAAGAGAACATTGGGAAGCTGTCAAATGGATACTTAGGTATCTGAAGGGTACATCAAAGCTATGCTTGTGCTACAGAGGAGCGAAACCAATCTTGGAAGGTTATACAGATGCTGATATGGCTGGAGATCTTGATAGTAGAAAATCTACTTCAAGTTACATATTCACACTAGCAGGGGGAGCCGTCTCATGGCAGTCCAAGTTGAAGAGGTGTGTAGCATTGTTTACGACATAAGCTGAATACATTGCCGCTGTGGAAGCCGGGAAGGAGCTCAAGTGGCTGAAACGTTTTCTCCAAGAGTTGGGCTTTCCTCAAGAGGAGTACATCATTCATTGTGATAGTCAGAGTGCTATGGATCTTAGCAAGAACTCGATGTATCATTCACGCACAAAACATATCGATGTTTGATATAACTGGCTTAGAGAAGCAATTGAGGAAGATGAACTGAAGCTCTCCAGGATACACACAGCAAGCCCACTCCATCCTCCAAGATATGTACAAGCATCATTGGAATGAGAGAATTACGGAAGAAGCTGGAGGGGGAGATTTGTAAAATTCCAGCTCCCAGCAAGCCCACTCCATCCTCCATACCATGGGATGGTCTTCCATCTCCTGCCCACTGAAGAGAAGCATGGAGAGGCATGGAGAGGAGGCATGGTTTGTAGCATGGGCACCAATGAATATGTCTCCAGCCTTGCCTATAAATAGGATGTTATTCCATTGTTCAAAGGCATCAAATATTCGGAGTGAAATATAGAGAGCAATACACATAGAGTGTGAGTGTATGAAAGGGTTGGTTTTTTGTAATAGTTGAGTGAGAAAGTTGCTCCTCCTATTCTAATTCTGTTCTAGTTATGAATAGAAGAATTTTCCAATCCTAACAGATATTAAGAAAAGTAAAGCATTTTCATATATTCGCACAAAAGAAAGACGATACACCTACCTAACTGCGTAGATAACGATTAAACCTAGGTTCACATCGGCTTCAGTGAGCGGAAAGCTTCAATAGGGCACAGCAGAGTGACCAGGATTCCGGGAAGGAAAGAAAAAAGAGAGCTTCCGTAGGAGAGTTTGTTAAAGATCCGAGCAACACACATAGAAAAACAGAGGATATTAGGCAATTAGCTCATTTCCGCTGAAGTTTGTTTTGGTCTAGGGTTGTTCTAAGTTTTAATTAAACTCGTCACAAAATTGTTTTTTTTTAAACCGTCACAAAATTGTTATGAACATATAAAAGTTCATTTGAAAAAATATTTTTTTGAACTTTTTAGCCATTGTTACTCCCTCCGTTCCGCCCCCGTTCCACTAACAATGATACCGGAGGAAATGGTACCCATTAACAATGTCTTTTGTACCTTTTTCCTCTCTTCTCCTTTATCGTTTGTCTTCTTTATCTTTTTATTTTCTAATGTTCTTTTTATCTTCTGGCTTTTTATGTTTTTTTATCTTTCTATCTTTTTTCTTTCTTATATTCTTATGGGATTGTTATCTTATATTTATTTTTTCTATATTGTATCCACCTTTTTTTCTTCTTGTTCGTCTTCTCTGTTTGGCATCGATATCATAAATCGATTCATGTTAGTCGACCCCAAATTCTTTGGGGATTAATGCGTGGATGTTGTTGTTGTTGTTGGTGGTGTCGATGAAAGCAAGGAATGTATGAAGAATTTTTTTGTGTATACGCCAGTTTACAGGGTTTTAGACATGTCCCATAGTTTTATGTGTAAACGGGCAACTGACGTGCACTTTGTCGTGTGTGCACTCAAAGTAAATTCAATACTAACAACTATATGTAGTATAGCGTAGTAGAGTTCGTATCCACAGGGAAAGGAATAATTCTCTTTTTATGAACTAGTAAATAAAAGGGGGTTTTGATTTTGTGATTTAATTAAATTAAACACGAGGATGAACGAGTTATATGGGATTAAATTCAAGAATAATAGGGACTTGGTCTTGCTACTTTCCACTTATTGATATATTTCAGTCGATCATTGTTATATCTATAACTTATCCCCTCTCGAATACTCAATCGAGGAGTATCTCCAATTCATCGAGGGTAGTTATTAACAACGACCGTTCATTAATAACCCTTACTATTATTCAAATATAGAACAACGTCGTATACCGATATAATAGTAGCATTTAATCTCTTTAACTCCTTGATGAAATCAATTAAGATTGATAACCTCAACACAACGGTTTCGGTTTAACCAACAAAATTAATCCCTCTTAAGTTTATTAACCACGACCGTGCATTAATAAACCGAAGTTACTTACTTGTGAAACCATCAACGATTAACCATCGATTCGTTGACCGTTTCTAGTAATAATCAATGTCGGAACGTTAACTAATCGTCACTTAGCAACCCTCCAACATTAATATAAAATGAGATTAAGGGACAAATTAATAATCAAGAGGAGAAAGTAAGAAAATAACTCACAACTTTAATAATCAACAAGCTTCAAGAGCAAAACCAATAAATGGAAGTTTAGCTCCTCATTTGGAGACTAAACATGCTAAAAGAAATATAAAGAAATGCTATTCTAAACTGAGCTTAAGAGTATAAAGGAATTGATATCTAATTGTGAAGGAATTGGTATCTAAACTGAGCTTAAGAGTATATAGGCTTTTTGGGGTGCAGGTCGGGTACTCGATCGAGTATGTATAGAAACTCGAATTCGATCTATACTCGATCGATATTCGAGTAAAATTTATAGCTATACCCGATCGAGTATGTCGGTATACCCGATTGGGTATAGACATTCGATCATGTCAAAATCTTCCCTGCATGTTCCTTTGTTTTCGGATCCGATCCGATTTAAAATTTTAACAAGATACCCGATCGAGTATAGGTGATACTCGACCGGGTATAGACCAAAAATCAGGATCTTCCCTTTTTGTCTTGTGATTTTGCACCTTCCTTCCACTTTTGGGGTTCACCAATTGTCCTTTGAGTGATAGTGGACCTGTTTGAGCTCAGGATAAACCTAATCTAAACATTTTACAAGAATTTAACAAACTAAACTATTACACCAAAAGTGTGTAATTTCTGAAATACTAAACAACAAAAAGTAACTAAAAATGCAAACATACACACGGAAATTACACGTGTACCAGCAACTCATAAAAAAATTCAGAATTGTTGAAAATAAAAACATATGATTATTTAAATTCAAAGTGTTACAAAACTTTCCTTCTTGATGTATAAAGAAAAGTGTTAGAAAACTTTCCTTCTTGATGTATAAAAAAGTGTTAGAAAACTTTATGTTTATATCTAAATAACGAACTAACTACTGGGAAATAAGTTCAACACGAGGTTGTTTTTCTTTTTTATTCTCTTCATTAGATGTGTTTGAAGACTGTCCAACCGGTGTTAGGGATTTTAACATGTTTAACCAAACAAATACGGAGTAATACAACAATAAATTCATAAAATAGTTACATACCCTGAATTAATACAAAGTATGTTGTAAGCACTAGTTATTATATACAGATACAGAGTATATAGATAGTATACACAGTTATTATTGTAAGCACTAGTCATTATATTCTTCAGTTATTGTAGAATATCATTTTAGCTATTTATCGTGTAATTTTTTCTTTGTTTTATTAATAAAAATCTTTTTAAATATAATTTTTTTTCATAAAACAGCAGAATCAGCCAATGCAGCTAGAACTTCATAAATTTCAACAGAATTAGCCAATTCAGGCGATGTATACGTTACCAAACGGGCTCTAATAAACACACTAATAATTATAACTACGTTTGGTTTTTCTAGCCTTTTCGGTAATCATCAAGACGGTAAATTAAGGATGTTTCCTTTTGGACTGAAATTTGTTGGTCTGATCTGGTCTGATCTGGTTTGGCCTCAACTGGTCTGGTAAACGTTTGGTCCCTGTGTATTTTATAACTACGGAAGTCAAGTCTGGTTTGGTCTGGTATGGTCTGGGATTGAAAACAGTCCAAAAGAAAACATTCTAAAATATGTTACAAAGTATTTATATTTTCATTCATATCTGTAATTTTTATTTATCTTCTTGTAATACTTTTAAGAAAAGTCATTATAATTAGAAAAAAAATAATTACAATACCTCAAACTTTGAGGGATGTGAGGTAAGCACCTCAAACTTGCATACGTACTTTAAATACCCCAATTTTTAAAAATAGCTAAAATGATCATCTACAGTAACTTCAGCCAATACAGCTGAAGAGTAACTCGAAGTCTCCAACCTTACTTTTTCTGCTTATTACACAATCCAGTGCGCGAAAGCAAAAATTATGTGTTTGGTGAAAAAGTTGGCTTAAGCCGGCGTTGCCAAACGGCTCCATATTCTACATCTGTTTGCTGTCACTCAATGGACGCCACCTCATCGATCCGCGTGTGAAGCAGACTTCTGAGCCGTTAACCTAACCCTGATCAACGTTCCAAACAAAAGCCAACCTGAACGCCAGGATCTGCACCAAAAGCGAAATATCCAAAACTTCATTTCATAAAAATTCAAACGAAATACTCCGTATCCACTTCCGAAATCCGAACCCGCCAAATCTCAAATCCTACGAAGTAATCTGAAGCTTTTGTATATACTATCTATATCTCTATATATATACTGGAATCCTCTCCAATTGTAAATAGACTTCGAAACCGAACGAAAACCCTCGATCTAGGGAGTTCTTCTCTAATTGTTCCGATCAGCTCAGATCTGTTCAACCATGTCTGGCCGCGGAAAGGGAGGAAAGGGTCTGGGAAAGGGCGGTGCGAAGCGTCACCGCAAGGTTCTGAGAGACAACATCCAAGGAATTACCAAGCCGGCGATTCGGAGGCTGGCGAGGAGAGGCGGTGTGAAAAGGATTAGCGGGTTGATTTATGAGGAAACCAGAGGAGTCCTCAAGATATTCCTGGAAAATGTGATTCGCGATGCTGTTACCTACACAGAGCACGCCAGGAGGAAGACGGTTACCGCCATGGATGTGGTCTATGCTCTGAAGAGGCAAGGCAGGACCCTGTACGGATTTGGGGGCTGATCTTTGTATGGATAGGGATCTGATTTTAGCTTTGTTGTTGTGGTCATCGTCTTGATTATGAATCTGGTGTTATGATCTTCGTTTGTTAATCGTTTCATAGTCAAGCATTAGGTACTCTTACTATTGAATTTAATGAAAGTTCATTTGGAATTTATATTTTTTTTTGTTTAGAGTTTCATCAATTTGATTTTTGCTGTTGTGAATGTCGTCCTACTACAGTTTAAGATAAAGAAGTAAAAGAAGCATTCTAGTTGACTAAAGGAACATTAGTAAGTAATATCAAGCCCTTCTAATTCCATGTTACAAATCTAAGAAATGTAATGGGGAGTCAAAAGGGTAAATGTTCAACTTTTGATCTCTATGGAATCACAATGGCAATGTTTGTGTAGCAGCGGTTTACCTCCCAAAAGCCCTTTTTGTCAAAGGGAAACACCTACATTTTAGAGCGTTTAGGTTCCACATTGCTAAATTTGTACTTTGTATTATTTTGTTCAAAGAGTTTCATCAATTTGATTTTTGTTTTTGTGAACTTGTGATTGTCATCCTCTTACAATTTAGAATAAAGAATTAAAAGAAGGGATAATTGTCAAATCAATTCACCTACTATTTCAAAAAAGTCAATTGAGTCCACATACTATTTCTTTAACCAATTAAGTCCACCAAGTGTGAAAAATGACCAAATCTGCCTTTTATTCGGTAATTGACCGGTTTTCCTTTTAACCAGCCTACGTGGATCATCCACGTGGTTTTTTCTCCTTGTAAGCACTATTTGGTCGTCCCAGTAGTATTAGTCTCTTTTTCCTTTTTTATTAGGAAAAATTGATTGTAATAATCCCAACTATTGGCGGTCCGCTCATAATAATCCCAACTATTGATTATTCCTGAATAATCCCAACTTTAGGGACCTTCCGCCAATAATGGTCCCTATGAATAAATTCTTGTAGTTTCTAAAGTGGATGAGATGAAATATAGCAAGTAATCCCTATAAATAATCTCAACTTTTAATTTTTATGCTTAATTTCTATTTAAAATTCACTTTTTATAGAGGTAATATCTAGTCACGGACCATTATTGGCGGACAGTCTATATAGTTGGGATTATACAAAAATAATCAATAGTTGGGATTATTGTCAGCGGACCGACAATAGTTGGGATTATTATTTTCAATTTTTCCTTTTTATTATTATTTCTTCTCTTCGTCTCTTTCCATTCGATTTTTGCTTCCTTCTTCCCCTACCTTTCCATCTACGGGCCGTAGGCCCGTAGACCTCTGCCGCCCACAACTCCTTCGACTTCTGCCGCCGCCGTCATTACCGCCGTCGAGCTCTGCTTCCGCTTTCTCCGTCGCCGTCTGATTGCAATCGAAGAAGAGCAAAGGTTGCTGTCGGGTTGCAGTTGGGTTGCCTTCTCTGGGCATGAAAGAAGGGGGATACAAGGTTGGGTGGGGTAGAAGAAGTGAGTGGAGAAAAAGAGAAAATAGAAGAGAAAAGAGAGAAAAGGGAAAGAAGAAGGGGGTGGGCAAGATTGAAGAAGGAAAGGAGGGGGAGGTTGAATTGGAAGGGGGCGTGGGATAGAAGCAGTGGAGAAGAAGAGGAGATTGAAGAAAAGAGGAGGAGTTGCAGGAGGGAGTAAAAGAAAAAAAGGAATGAATTGAAGAAGGGAGAGTTGCAGGGGGCGGTTGAATTGGGGGAAAGAAGAAAAGAAAAGAAAAAAGAAAATAATATGAAAAGCTTAAGTGGCATCCACGTCAGCGGTAAAAGGAGTTACCGGTTGTTTACCGGTTAAATGGCCAAATTGATTAAAATTTGAGACTATGTGTACTTAATTGATTGATAAAATAGTACATGGACTCAATTGACTTTTATAATATAGTACATGGACTCATTTGACAGTTTTCCTTTAAAAGAAACAATATAGTTTGGAACTTTAGAAAGTGATATCGATTTATGATCAAGCCCCACTAATCCTATGTTACAAATCTAAGAAATGTAATGTGGAGTCAAAGGGTAAATGTTCAAAAGTTGATCCTTTATGGAATCACAATGGCAATGTTTGGGTAGCAGCGGTTTACCTCCCAAACGTTTTTGTCAAAGGGAAATGCCCAAGGTTTTAAATTGCGGTTGCGGTTGCGGTCATTGCGGTTGCGGCTAATGCGGCCGCTGCGATGCGTATTGCGGCCGCTGCGGCGTGAATTATTTTCAAATTCGCACCAGAAAAAATTATGGACAGGCGGAGGCGTTGCGGACTTGCGGTCTGTTGCGGCACGTCACGGTCAATTGCGGCCTGGTACGGCGCCGTCGCGGTTACGTTGCGGTTTTGGCCGTGATTCCAAATCATAAGGGTGTTGCGGGCTAATGCGGTTGTGGTGCCCTCGACAACCGCAATATTGCGGCCGCAATTGCGGTTGCGGTCCGCAATTTGAAACCATGGAAATGCCTACATTTTGGAGCGCTTAGGTTCCAAACTGCTAAATTTGTATTATTTTGTTTAAAAAGTTTCATCAATTTGATTTTTGTTGTTGTGAACTTGTGATTGTCACCCTCTTACAATTTAGGATAAAGAATTAAAAGAAACATTATAGTTTGAAACTTTAGAAAGTGATAACTAGTTATTATCAAGCCATGCTAATTCCATGTTACAAATCTAAGAAATGTAATGTGGAGTCGAAGGGTAACTATTTAACTGTTGATCCCTTTTGAAATATCAATGTCTAACTTGTTTTGATGATCCTCTAGTGTCGTTATCAGGGGCAGAGGTAGAGGGGTGGCCAACTGGGTCACGACCCGCCCCAAATTTAAAAATTCTTTGTATTTTTAGTGTAAAAATTTATGTGAAAAAAAATTATCTGAAAAATTCTTTGTATCGGTTCAATCCAACCTTCAATCCTAACTATGCCCTTGGTCGTTACTATCATACCCCGTTGGTATAAGAGTTGCAATAATTTCTAAATTATAAAATAAATACTAATTTCGTTCTAGAAATTTTAATCAAATTATGAGCTCGCTTGGAGGATTAAATATGGTGATGCTTGGAAATGCAAAAACATTTACGGAGTACCAAACACCCATTAAATAATTTGTCATGCCTGGTCAATATTTTCAGCCTAAAACCTAGTTGGTTAAATACGGTACGGGAATTAAACGGTGTTTAATACGTCGGTGTTTTATTCGGTGGCATTGATAAAAAATACGGTCAAAAAAACGTTAAAAAGACGCTGACTTTTAAAAAATGTTTAAATACGTATACGTGTATTATACGAATTTTTTTTTAAAAAAATCGGACTAAAAATACGGATATTATTTTAAACATTAAAACATACTAGTATTTAGATCATAAAATACATATAATAAAAACCTAAAATAAAAACAAATCAAACATATTTTTGAATAGAAAATTAAACTAAACACGCATTCGACCATATTTAACTAACTAGTAAATCATATTACTCTATAAAAAGATTCCCAATATAACTAATAGCATAAGTCCATGACAAGAAAACAAATAGGAATTAAGTCAACATATAAATTCAACAAAAATTATGTCTAACAATGTAGCACATCATAACAAAAAATAAAACCAAAATGAACCCGTCATGTTCATCACATAGCATCCAAGTTAAATTCGTCATTTTCATCACCATCACCGTCATCGATGGTTAGACAAATTGAGTCAAGATTATGAAGTCCTTCACTTGAATCTATGATTGAAGCATCTTCCATCGAAAGAGTTCCACTACAAATCGGTTCCACTTCTTCTCCATAATCCGGCCAATCCTTTAGACTTGTCAAATCAATTGGTTTCATGTCGGCCACTTCTTTGCTTTGAAACTTCTCTATCATCATGGAATTCATCCTCACATAAACTAGAGTTCCAAGCATTTGAGGAGTCAATCTATTTCTCTTATTGGTTTGGGCCGCTTCAAAAGCACTCCAATTGCATTCACATGAGGAAGAACTACATGGCTGACTCAAAAAATATGTGTAAGACATACAATTAAGAAATAAAAAATAAATTAAACAACAGTGTATTCAAATCATTTAAGTTAAGATTTTAAATAGCTAGAACAAACTTACTAGGATGATATGTTTTTAGCATTGCTTTGGCAGATGAGGAGAATAAAGGGGCATAAGACATGCGATAAAGTTGCACTTGCTCAAGAAAAGACTGTTTTTCTGCCACTGAAATTAGATTATCAAGCATGTAACTAGTTCCTTGTTTCATCTCCCAATTTTCCTTGAAAGAGTCACTAAGCATATATGCGGGATTAAGGAAGGCAGCTGCAGCGTGGATGGGGTGAATAATATTTTCATTTCGCCTCTTTTGCAATAGTGACTTTATGCGGCCATATTTACCCTCATTCAAAGCACTCTTAAAGTCAATAGATTCTTTTGCCATCTCCATTGCTTGATATAAATACCCAGAAGTGGATCCATCACCATCAACTAAACGAAGGATTCTGACAAGAGGCTCTAAAACATCTATAACTTCTTTTGCACGCGTCCAAAAATCGGGATCTTGAATGATATCTATGACCCTTTTCACTTCAGATGACTTAGTATACTCTAAGCCCCTCCAAATATGAGATGCCACGAATAACTTTAATGCATTCTCAACCTCAAGAATAGATTGAAGAACAATAAAATTCGAAGCAAATCGAGTGGCACACGGTTTTTTCAACTCCCTCCCATTTGTAGCATCTCTCATTAATCCAGTAATAATTTGATGCCTATACATAAACGACTGGATTGAGTTTGCATCATCAACGGCACTCCTCACCCACTCAAGATCCTTATAAATGTCCTTAAAAAGCAATTGAATGCCATGAGCAGCGCATCTTGTCTTATACATGGTGGGGTACTTTCCAACTAACATCTCACCGGCACTTTCAAAGTTCGAGGCATTGTCAGTCACAAATTGAACAACATATTGTGGCCCAACTAAATCAATAACTTTAGAACACAACTCTTTTAACAAATATCATGTTTTCCTCTCTTTAGAAATCTCAATAAATTGCAAGAATACGGCACCTCTAGGAGAGTGCGCAATAAAATTAATATAGCACCGTTGTTTGAGATCACTCCAAGTATCGGACATTGTAGTACAACCAGTTTTTTCCCAAGACTTTTTTACATTATGAACATATTCACTAACCTCTTTCTTTACTTCTGGAATAAGCTTCGTTCTCAAAGTCGTGTAGCTAGGTAACCTATAAGTTGGTCCAAACTCACCCAAGGCTTTCACTAAGTAGTTGATGAAGGAATCACTTTGAATAACATTAAAAGAAATATTATTCATGACGAAAAACTTAGTGAGCAACTTATCCACACCACTTTTATCCATCTTTTTTATCATCTCGGGCATTTGTGGTTTGTTGCAACCCTAAAAAACAAGTTCAAATATACCATTTCTACTCGCATAAATGAAAAAACATCTATATCTTTAGAAAGTAATAGGAAAAAATGATAGTAAGGATGTTTTTTACTTGAGTTAAAATTTATTGATCTGATTTGGCTTGGCCTAGTCTGTTTAAGTCTAATTTGGTCTGAACTGGTCTGGTCTGATAAAAGTCTAGTCTCTATGTATTCTATAACTATGGAAGTTTGATCCGGATGTCTAGTTTGTTTAAGTCTGGTCTTGTATGGTATGGTATGATATGGTCTGTTTAAGTCTGGTTTGGTTTGCGTCTGAAAACAATCCATGTAAAAACATCATAATAATTCCAACAATTGATGGTCCGCTCATAATAATACGGAGTATCAACTATCGATTATTTCAGAAAATCCCAACTTTAGGAACTTTTCATAAATAATGGTCCGGCGCGACCGGCTACCTGTTCAGACAATTAAAAAGAAATATCAGATTATAATAATTTGAACTATCATCGTCCGACTTCTGTTGGATCCAAAAAAAATAAATTAAAATTTTCATAAATAAATAGAAAGGGTAAACACGATTATAAAAATTTATTTTTACTTAATTAACTTGTTTTAGATAGTTTGTAGAATATGGAAAAACTTATCCTCCTATTTCAATGTTCACTACAATAAAGTTGAACACATTATTTGACGATAAAATAACATGAGTAATGATTAGTGTAAAAGAAATTTAAGAGATGATAGGAAAATATGAAAGAGAAGATAAAAAGTAGAAAAAGTGACTACAACAAAACTTGTTTTGGGCGACAAATTATTATAAAAGCATCTCCAATGCTACAATGTGTATGGTGCACATGTGCCATGAGAGGTAGACATACAAATATTAAGAAATAATTTATCTCTCTCCTTATTATTTGAATGATTTTATACAACTTTGATAAATTTTTTCTGCAATGCCAACCACAATATCAACATCTAGACGGTCTTTTTGACATTGTGGAGAAAAACTTATCAAAATTGTACAAAATCAGTCAAATAAAGAGAGACAGTTTTTTTGCTAATATTTGTGTGGCTAATATTTGGTCGTTGCACAAATCTAAATTTGGACTATCATTTCATTATGCATCGCACAAAATATAAATTGTGCCACGGTAGTTATTATATTGATCATTGTCAACACTCTATATCTCGTCGGAGTCGTCGCCCAATCTCTCAAAGGCTTTGTTTGAAACCATGTCACGCTCCGGACCTTCCCGGACACGTCAACAACCCGCCGTACAGTACGAATAGTCAACCGCAGTCCAACTCATCCATACTATACAAGGCGTCTTGAATACCATTCACAATAGTACATCCATAAACGATCATAATGTAAATCATTTAATTAAGCAGCGGAAATATTAATACAAGCATTCGAGCCACACGTGGCAAACACGGGCGTGCAAGCCCTAAATAATTATTCAGAAAATAGTATCCATGAGCATTAATTTGAATGTTTTAAAATAGGAACGGAGGAAGCACGAACCACATCTCCTCTCCTTGATAATCCGCCCGAAGCAACGGTGATGGTAGCAACCTTCAAGTTCTACCTGAAACTGTGAGGTGGCCTCCCCCGTGAAGGGGAGGTCAGTACTTGGAAGCATTTGACAAGTACAATGACAACTATACTAAGTATAATCAACGTTTCAATTTCCAAGACCCTCAAATAGAATGATATAATATTATAGGTCATAACCCTTGGTTACCCTCTTTGAAAATATACTTACTTTATATATAAAGTCAAGTAGTCGGCCCGAAGACCCATGTTTTACTTTGAAAACGTTCAACCCTTTCCCCGTGACTTCAAGCCACGCCCATCTATATTAGTTCACCATGCTAGAGGCTTCCTCTAGTCATGTTCTCTCGTGCTAGAGGCTTACTCTAGTCACTACATTTGGTGTTAGAGGCTTCCTCTAATCACCTTACATACGTTGTGCTGGAGGCTTCCTCCAGTCACATTACGTTATGCTAGAGGTTTCCTTTAGTCATCCTACACTACGCTAGAGGCTTCCTCTAGTCGTCCTACATTAATGCTGGAGGCTTCCTCCAGTCATTCTTTATCGTGCTAGAGGCTTCCTCTAGTCACGATACTAGCTCACTAAGCAAATTCTATGCCTAGAGTTCCTCTACTATGAGTAACCTTTAAGGTCTACTCCTACGGCAACTTAGCGTTTACCCATTTCTACCTTAAGGCATTTCATATGACTACTTAAGGTACATCTTTCCCAATCCAAGCCCTTAGGATTTGTTCTATCACTTTTCCATACTAACATTTTCCGACTAGTAATTTCAATACTAGTCCATTCATCATTAAGCCACCAAGCTCTTTAATTCATAGTTATAAGGTTCATTCCTTTGAATTCCCCAATCCGTATATGATTAAATCTCAATATCAAAAATATCACTTTTATCCATTCATGATTTCTATACATGAAGTAAAAGTATATTTTATCACAAAAAGTCATGGTTTATACAACCATCACATCATTATACTTATAATGCATAACTATACACCATTTACTCATAAATTTGTATATTATGCATCTTCTATTCATAAACATCAATATTTCCATTTAGGCATTATTAATCATTAATAACCCATGAAAATCACTTTTAATTAACTTAGGTAATCTTATGAAATTAATCCAAGGATTATAAGCAATATAGTCAGCCATCCTCACCTTAAGTGAGCTTGAACGCGTTCTACGCTTCCCGGTTGAACTTTGGCTAATTCCGGCGAACTTTGACCAACTCTGGCGAAACTCCGGCGAAGCTCAAAAATACTTTAATCAAGCTCCTAACAAGGTTTTAACATCATAAAACCTTAATCAATATGAATAACCTCTAAAAGGTTATTTTCCGGTGAACCGGTCGGTTTGGCTTCTAAGTCCGTTCTTGGACATAGAACCACTTCCCAAGCCATTATTCCACACTTAAATCATGTAGAACCATCCTAATGGTTGTTCATATGATATATATCTCATATGGTAGAAGAAAAATTAAGAAAAAGTTATGATAAGGTTATTACCTTGATTTTCACACTTTTTAGCACCTTAATTCCTTTTCTTGAGATTCTTCCTTGTTGAGCTCCCTTCAACAATGGAGAAACAAGGCTGGGGAGTTCTTGGGTTTTTTCTGGGTGTGGGTTGGCCGAGAGTGAGGAAGGAAGAGGGAAGAGTGGTTCTTTTGTCTTGTTAATCAAATGAGTGTGGATGGGGTCCACCTCATTTATGTTGATGCCAATTCCCTCATTTCACAATCCCCTCCCCATGTTCCCCCCATCTTACCAGCCGGCCAACACTCTATTTGAGTGGCCAAATTCGTGGGTTGGCCCCCACCCATGTGGGAGGTCAACCCTTTTTGTCCAGAAGCGTACAATCGGTCCCGAAAGTTGTATTTTTTGGACTGTTTTAAATATAATTTATTTTATCGGGTCAAATAAAATATATTATGTGTCCTCCATCATTATGACCCTTATAATGAATATTCATCCCCCAACATTAATTTATAAGTCCCCGAAATTCAGTTACGGGCTTCTATTGGTTAAATTGCCAATACCGGTATTTGGGCCTCTTTTGACCAATCGGTCAACTCTGGACCTTTCCATGGTTCAAATGAGTTATCCACCACCATATAAATAGTATCTAGACCAAGATGAATAATTTATGTGGTCCCGGGGATATCGAGCGGTCCCCGCTCCCGGTGTGGGCCCCACGTGCGAATTTACTATTCACGCAAAATAATTAATAAAAATCCATAACATTGTAAACTCGTTAACCATTCCACAAGGTTAAATACAATATTATTCACTTAAAAGTAAATACATTTGGGGACGGTGTTACAAACCACTTGTGCTTAAATAAAAGCACTTTTGGAGAAAAAGTGATTAGTAGTAAAAGTTGGCAGTGTTTGGTAAAATAGGTGTTTTTTGTGTAATAGAAAAAGTAAAAAGTAGATTCTACACGGAAGCCGATAAAGTAAAAGTTGGTAGTGTTTGGTAAAATAAATGTTTTTTTCTTAAAAAAAGTTAAAAGCACTTTTTTAATGGATTGCAAACAGATCCAAAATAGAATGAACTTTTCTTTGTAGCCCAACAAAACAAATACGAACTACCAAGTACTCCGTTTCAATTAGGGCTGGGACTGGTTCGGTTCTTACTCAAAATGAGTGGAACCGTTATAAAAGTTTTAACTAATGAAATCGGTTCGGTTCCTATATAAAAAATCAAGAACCGTTATGGAACCGAACCGGTAGTAAACGGTTCGGTTCTTCCTTTTACCGGTTCCTAGAATAATTTTTTCTCGTCTAAGAATTAAAGCATAGTTTACTTTCTACAAACAACATAAACACGTCGAAAGTTCAAAACATGAGTATTAAAATTTTATTTGAAGCTCTAATCACTTCAAACATCAAATCTCAAACTTAACTAATGAACTTTGAACACTTAATAGAACAAAAGTGATTTAAATTTTTATGTAATAAATGAAACATTAAAAATCGTTGTAGTGTCGGAGCGATGAAGGTTACTCGTCATCATAGTAGCAAGAATAGGACGCCTACTTCAAGTCTTTCAAAATATAAAAAAAGACATTGAGTTTGCATGTATAGATATAAAAAAAACATTATTGCATTCTATTGATTCATAATAAATCTAATAATTAGAAATATCATGAAAATAGTAAAGTAAAATATGTGCAATCAACTACAAGTTATTTGGGTTATTTTATATTTATAAAAATTATGTGATGGAACAAAACTTGATTTGTAGAAAGGAGTTTAATGTATTATATCAACCTCATGTACAATATTTATTACTTCTTTTCCGTTGATTAAATTAGAATTGTTAGTTAAATATCTTATATTGTTTTATTGTTGTTGTGGTGGTGGTTATTATTGCTATCATCATCACCACCACCACCACCACCACCACCACCATCATCATCATCATCATCATCATCATTGTTACTACTACTACTACTAATATTATTTTATATTTTATTTTTTTTAATAACGGTTCCTTAACGGTTCTATGCACATATTTTTTATAGGAACCGGGAACCGAACCGTTATAACTCGCTTCGGTTCCTACAAATGAGGCATTAATTGTTAACGGTTCGGTTCCTAGATGTTGTTAACGGTTCGGTTCCAATCGGTTCTACGGTTCCCGGTTCCAAAATCCCACCCCTAGTTTCAATAAGGGCCAAACTTGCATTCTCCTCCAACTCTATTTCACTCTTCCAGAGTCTTTCTTATCAGAAACCAGTTTCAATGTTTCATGGTGAATGGCTCAATTCGATCGAACTCTGTCTCCTAGTTATGTCCACTGAATTCTGTCCGTCGGCGGGCGGTGGCTGTCGCATAATCTAAAAATCGCAGAAAAATTACATGACAACTCTCTTTTCCCTGATGCTTCGATGTAATTAAACTTGACCGCTACCTACTATTCATTTAACTCCTACAATTAGCTGGGCAAGTCATCGTGAACAAAGTGGTAAGAAGTTGAAGATTCATAAATGAACGAAGTCTCTCTCTTCACTTGGTAATCTGGTGATAGATAACATTGTGGAAAGACATAGTTGGCAGCATAAGATAAACTCCTCCAAGACATATCTCATCATCATTAAACATTAACACTCACAGGTGCGTATAGTGATATAGAGCTTTTTATTGCGATGTGTTCATTGTTGATTATAATGCCGCTCTACAGTTATAGCGGTTTTATCTTAATTGGTGAAAAACATTCTAGATCATGTACTTCATTAGACATAAAACGAGAATAATGTTTGATTACGAATTGAGATTCACAATAAGCCAGTATCTAATTTCAAATCTGATATGCAAACCCTAGAGTCCTAAAGGTAGTCCTAGAGTCCTATATGTCTTCTTACTATAATTATACAGAGTATATTTAGGCCTTATAACTCAATCCATCTATACTAATATAAAAAGGGAAACCAAGACACCAAATGCCTAGCGCCTATTACGCCTATTATAAAGAGAAACCAAGTCAACAAAAGTCTGCCGCCTAACCGTTGCAACACTTCAACCATTCGGGCCTAGGGCCTCCATAAAAAAGATTCAGTTTACATAATAAATCAAGGCTGGCATTTGGCCCAGAAAATTAAAATCCCAAAGTAAGCTGCCTGCGAGGGGTATTCCACGCGCGGATGTGCCTGTCTCTATTTTAACTATGAAAGATATCATGTTTATGTCAAAGGGATAAATATTTAAAAAGATAATGCATTAAACGAAATTAAAAAAACAAGTTACCTATACGAAAGTTTTTTAACAAATCCATTTTCCGCACGACACATCTATAAGTAAATCGACGGGACGGTTTAATCCCAATACGCGTAACCGCAAAATCAAACATAGTTAAATACACGACAGAATATATTCAACGACTTTGCATCGCTGTTCGCGTGAAAATACTTTCATTTTTTTTTATTCATTTTGCGTTTTATAGAGAAGCCTTCTAAAGATGTTGTATAGTCCAATCTTGAATTGGGGTTGAACACGAGAGGTCAAACTGTCAAAGAAAGAGAAAAAAAGCATAGCAAACGAGATTTAATTGACAAGTACGAAACTGAGTTACAAGTTACAACAAAATCAAAATCTAATAAAGTTATAGATGGATTTAGTCGTACCTCTTTATATGCGGACGTGGATGAAGGACATGAGACGGACACGATGCGGTGGAGCTTCGTTGCAAAAGAAAGCCCAAGTTAGATGCGATATAGATACGACCGACCTGGAGATAGTTCGACGAACGACGCGGCGGACACTGCGATGGACCTCATGAGTACACCGAAGGGTGGCTGCTGTTATGTTGTTTGGCTCTTCATTGTTATGGCAAGTGGCTCTGGAAATATTTTAGTGCGGCAATGTATACATAGAGAGGGAGAAGTTGAGATGCGGGTGTGATGAAGAGACGGTGTGACGAAGAGGTGATGGAAAATGAAAAGGTAGAGTGGGTTCTAGACTTCACTCGAATTTGTTGTGTGAGTATATACTATCGTATATAATCCGTGTTATTGTAGTATAGATCTTTTGCATTACGATTGGGCCGAAATCCGTTTGGAAAGTTTACACTTGCCCATGAAAGCTGTTTTTTGTCCGTGAACAATGTTTTCAGACAAAACATATTTTGTCTGTAAATTAAGAACTTCTCCATACAATTAGATAACTACCTTAAGAAGCTGATCACTCTATCTGTTCAACTTTAAATATATCCAAAATTCAATTGGATAAACTGTTCAAAAACACGTGTCTCCATACATAACAGTTCGTATACCGTGGGATCATCCCACGGTGAGCACCATGCTCCAACTCCAAAACGACGTAGTTTTAATCAAATATTTTAAAAAAATCACGTGAACAGTACACGCGTGAACAGTACACGCGTGTACAATACTTATTTATTGTTTTTTCTTGTTCCAGTAACATAATGATGTAACTCGCATGTAAATAAATGTAACTCATGTTATTGATGAATGTAACTCAAGTGTAGTCGAAGTGTAACTTGTCCAATACATAATATAAGAAATAAAATACTAATTTCAATGAAAAAAGGAGTCTAATTGTCCAATTATTTTACATAAATAGTGTATATGTTTTGTTTTTAATATCAAGGCTATAAAAATGATTTTTTATGAAAATGATTTTTCTTTGAATAACAAGAACTTATTATGTAGTGTAACTCGCATTATATTGCGGTGTAACTCGCATTATGTGAAATGTAAACCACATGTAAGTAGGATGTAATTTGTTGAGGAATGTTGACATGTAACTCACGATAATAGATATGTAACTTTAGGCAGATTTTAATGTAACTTTGTGTATTTTCAAATGTAATTGCATGTATTTTCACATATAAGTGTTTGCTCGTTTTACAGTTCTCTTTTAGAGTTTGGTGTTTTAGGATTTCAGTTAGGTTATTCAATGGAAAATCCAAATTCACTTATACTTTGAGAATCGATTTTGCCAATGGAGTTGAAGTGATTGACCAGTTTGTGAGCAGTGGGGACACCAAGTGATTGCCCCAGACTGGGTTAATTGTTCTCTGCCTCACGATTATGATGACCACCGTCCTGAAATTTCCCCTTTAAAACCGAACAGCAGAAGCTAGATCAGGGGATAAAGGAGAAGAAACGGTATATGACATAACGAACGACGATCCCATGCCAGGAGGATAGCTTGGCAGGGAAGAAAAGGTGTTTTGGATTGTTTTTTATTAATGAAACGGCACCGGATTGGGATCGGCGCACCATGCTCATGGTGGGCCGATCCCACGGTATAATTTGCGCATACATAAACATAAATCAATGTTGTATATTCTATGCTTATTTGATTTTATATACCGTGTATGTAGGACATATTTATGTACATGTTTTTGTATCACTAATGTCATGTGTCTTGGACACATACATGTGCACGCTATTTAATGAATACAAAAGTGTGTCATTTAGATTGTTTTTGTATTTGTTTTCATTGCATTAAAAAAAGCTACATGTGTAATTATGTTAAAATTATTGTCCCGTGCATCGCACAGGTACAACACTAGTTTCATAGAAAAATAAAACCAGAACTTTACTTCATCTCAAGTCTTTGTAATATTTAAGTATTTCTACCTATGCATATTATTCAAGTTCTGAAATTTGTCTTGTTTTTTTGTTAGTAGACAAGATAATCAACAACCTTAGCCTCCTGGTTTTAGCAGCTCGTCATCACTGTAAATTCCAGTACGATCCAAAAAGTGTGAGCCACTCTAGCGCCAATATTTTTTTCATTGTTGGTATGCATTTGGTTTTTTATTTAATTAAACTTCATTATTATTGGGTATAGTATACTTAAATTAAAATTTGCAAACCTTTAGAGCATCTTCAATGCTAAAACGTTAACGGTGCATACGTGGCATGATAAACAACCAATTAAAAATCAATAAATAGAATATCTCTCTCCTTATTTGAAGGATCTTACATCATTTTGGTAAGTTTTTCTTCACAATGTCAAACACAATGTCTAGATGTAGACATTGTGGTTGACATTGCAGACACAAACTTACCAAAAACGCATAAGACCATGGAAAGAAGGAGAAAAAAATGTCATAAAATCAATATTTTGTGTCTATCTCTCTCATGCCACATGTGCACCGTGCACATTGTAGCATTGGAGATTCTCTTAGCGTTTATTATATTTTGTAGCTTATATAGTAGCTTATATATGGAGTCACTAATAATATGTGCTTCTTTAGAGAAAGACATACACCTTGTTTTGCTTCATTTAAGTCATTGTCCCTCCAACATTGGAATATTATTATATAATATTGGATAGTTTAGGAGTTTAATGCTAGTTTTTGTAAGATAGATTGTGAAACACGTTTCATTTGGTTAGACATATTATAGAAGTTGGGTAGTTATCTTCTTCCAGTTTGATAGAATTTGGGTGTCAGTTTTTTTAGACTGTAATTATTGTGATGAGGTTTTAGGAAATTAAAGTAGTTGAATGTGTACTCAATAGTTGTTCTTCCTATTATAAAGTGCTATGTATTTTTTAGTCATTGCTGAATGCGTACTCATCATTGTATTATTCAAAAATCAAGTTGAGAATTGTGATTTTTTTGTCTTTATGGTTGCAGACTGAATTATCCCAATGTCATAGTAGTGTGTGAGGTTAAGATTCAAAATTTTTCATTTTTTTTTGTAGACTTCTCTTAACATAAAAAAACTGAATTTTAAATGGTGCTGCTAGTTTTCCTTTTTTATTAAAAACTGAATGTTATACTATCGTAGTTGAGTTTATGCATAGAGTGCATGTTGGCAGTAGTTGCTAGAAAAAAATAAATCTGAACTAATACAACAACCAACAGTGTCGCAAATTCCGATTGATATTTATTAGAAAATGTATTTCATATTGTAATTTTTTTCTCAATTCTCATATGTAGTTCCTATTTCAAATAAATGCACTTGAACTTTGTTTTTAATAATAATTTGTATAAACCATAAATTAAAAAAATTAAACATGGCCCGGCCCGGTCCGGCGGGTGGCCCGGCCCGTGACCCGAGCGGGTAACCCGACCCGAACCGGCACCGGCCATAGCACGGGCCGGTCCCGGGCCTCCTTCAAAAAACCCGAGGCCCGACCCATGTCCATGACTAATTGGATCCTTTTATATTCTTTCCTCTTCCTTTTCAGCATACCTATTTGTATACTGGAAGGAATGTAGTTATGCTTCAGGCAATCAAGCCTATCGAATAACTTGAGTATTTGATCATCACTCATCTGTTAGGTTTATATAAACTCAAACGAGAAAAAAAAAGCTAGCCTTTTTGCGTCGACAAAAAGTCGACCCAAAAAGTCTAAAATCGACGCAAATTAGTCCTGGACTCGGTTCGGGCCACCCGGCCCGGGAACCGGCCCGGCTCGCTACTGTGCAGGGCCGGCCCGGCCCGGTGCTGCGGGCCCCAAACCGGTCCAAGGCCCGGTTATCTTTCAAAAGCGGGGCGGGCTCGGGTCAGTGAAAAGGAGGTCCGGCCCGGCTCGGGCCAAATTGATTTTGTTTTTGTTTTTTCATTTTTTTGGGTTCCACCCGGGTTGGGCTTGATGTTTAGGAGGGGTTTGGGGGGGTGGTCAGGGATACTTACGAAAGCAAAAAAAAAAACCAAACCCGAGGCCGGCCCGGCCCGGTAGCTATCTGGGCCAATCCCGGGCCCAACTATTCAAAACCGACGGCCCGCCCGGGCCTAGGCCCGGCCCAGACCCGACCTGGCCCGAATCCAGGCCTGACGCAAATAGTTTATTTGCGTCAACATGTGGACGCTAATGTGTTGACACAAAAACCGAGATGAAAAAGCATTATTTGCATCAACATACGCCAACACAAATAATATTTACCTTTTGTGTCGACTTTGTCAAACACTAATAATGATTTTTGTGAAAAATAAAAAAATACCATTTGCGAAGGTGGTATTTTTTCCAAAAAATATATTATTATATGCAGAATAATATGCCAAATACATCAGCTCGATTCTGAGATTATTAATCAAATACATGCTTTCAAATAAAGAGTCTCATCACTATCAAATACTACTTGCAACAATCAATAAACCATGGAATCGAATAATCATGAAGGCCCCATTCCTTTTCTTTGACTTCTGCATATAGTCACTATAATCTTGTCATCACTCATCACTTCGCTATGAATTTGTAACACGTTCCTGAAACTCAAATAAAACAAAGAAAACATAACTAGCTTTAAAATACAGTGACTACGAAATACTTGTACTACGTAGTAAGTAAATACATTAACTGAATAATAATGCTCCGTAACAAGTATGAAAACAACAATACTTTGTTCACCAAAGTATCACTTTATTCAAAAAATCAATATACCAGCTACAAGTTAAAAAGAACTTTGTAAGTGGGCATTTGATAAACCTTCATAAAGAGCACAACATTCATAAATTAGCCATTAAATGGGAAGGATTGTACGTACTGTGCAAATAACAACGTATATTGCTCAAATTGATTCGACTCCAGCTCCCGAACAACATTTCGGCCCATGCAGTATTTAACTGAAACTAAAAGAATAATTTATACCCCACCATTACTTGTATATCATTACTTTTGTAGTAGGAGAGTATATCATATCGTTAACATGATTTTAAACTATAAGGAAAATAATCAAGGATTCAACAAGAAAGAAATTAATTGGAAAAGAGAAGATAAACAAGTATATAGCTTAGATTGAATTAGTTAGTTGACCTTTATATGCTCAGAATAATAGCTATAGTTAGGAGCATTGAATCTGTAATGCTGGAGACTAAGTTGTCACTGCAACTATCGAGAGAATCTGGACCAAAGAAAATTAATATGTAAGATTGACACTAGATTTAAAATGCGATAATGAATTAAGATCAAGTAACTTAAACTGATAGCACATTTCATCAACACTAGCAAGTACCATTGTAGTTCCAATATAAGTTGGTGGAGCAACCTAAAAATTCTTATTCTTTAAGACACTACTAAAAAGGATTACTAACCAACAATCGCAGCAACTTTGAGATATATGTCTATTACCCTTTAATGATCTGGACATTTCTTAGGCTTTCCTTGATTTCCCTGACACTGGTTTTTGTGATGGAGCACAAAAATTCTTATCCTTGATTTCTTATGCTGTTGAGAGCATAAAAAGCTCTGGAGAGACTCTAAGTTACCACCCAAATAAAAGGATGCTCCAACACCTTGTAAAATGGGCTGTCAATTGGTTAAAAACGCAACAAAAAAAACCACCAACAGTTACTTCATCAACCCAATTTTCTGTAAGAATTAAAGCCAATGAAAGCCTGCATATGCATCCTTCCAACACGGCAACACCCATCTTAAACCTATCAAACTAGCATGAGTAAGAGATCTATACAGCAACTAACCCCAGCTCAAAAGTCAAAACAATTGCAGAAAATCGAAACAAAATTGATTGTTTATAAAAAATTTAGGATAAAAAACCACATGAAGCATGAGGATCGTGAGATTCCGTTGGAGAAGATTACCAGACCTGCGGAGAAATACTCTGGAAAGAAGGACGAATCTCCATGTTCAGAGAAGCCTGCTTTTCACTGGATTGAAACCGATTGAAAGTGCTCCTGTAACGCTGATACTTGCTAATCCATAGTCAGCTATGGCCGTCATTGAAATACTCTAAGAAGATAACCAAAATAGGGGAGAAATATAACGTACTGTTGATTGCACAATCTAAATCAGAGGTAGACAATAGTTAGGGAAACAAAAAATTGTAACAATATACTCCTGTCACTATTATAATTTATGAATTCCATTTATAATAGGAATTTAAGACAAAGTGAATATATAAACAAAGGTATGAACATATAGAGATGGCAGAGGAGTAATCCTTTTGAAATTTGGCAGAGATATACAACCACTTTTAAATGTAATTGCTCAGTCCTAACAATGTGAATTGCTCTTTGAGGCAATTCAATTGTTGTATTGTCCATGTCTTCGCAAGAGCCTATTGCAAAACAGATTAAACACCACAATCTTGCAACACTTGAAATTACTGCCATTTTTTAAAATTAATCTCAATCACAAGGACACAACTTCTCCATGTGTGGATTTTCCAATTCAGCTCAAGCCTCATCTATTCAAATTGTATATAAGTAAGGACTATATAGTAACAGGCAATTAAAAGAAAACTAAGAACAATTATACACACACAATCATAACACACCTGCTAAGACTCTTCACCTTTGAAGTGAGATAAACATTAGGTCTGTACCAGAAGAGGTCATGAGTCAGGAATATTTGAAGTGAACCAAGTGTAAAATTTGCTGCTGTTATAGGTCCTGCACAGCCATTTAACAAAATCTTTTAATCAAAATGTTATTCAATTGTTCCTCCGTGTGCAGAATTAGAAAAATTGAACCAACAACAAGACTAAGACTCTAAAACAACCTGATCACAAACTAGATGTCAACAAAGGACAATAGAAGATGTATATCCATTTTTCAATTCAGATAAAGAAATAGAGCTGCAATAAGTATAGAACTGGATTATTACTAGTATTTTTTTACTTTCAATAGAGATTTCAAAGCCTTCTAGCTGTAGGAGGTAAAAATAAACCTCTTCTTCTGACCGCAGGATGCCTGAAAACTGGCTCACATCGTCGACCTGTTTCAGTGTACCGATGTATTTCTCTGTTCCGGAGCAAAGGTGTGCACCAGGCTATCTTCTTTGAGCGCAATAGGACGGGAGGATCTGCAGAGGCGCGTTGGCTACCAGCCTGAGGCAAAGTGGTATCCGATTAGCTGGTCGGTATAGTTGTTCCCTATGTAGCACCCATACCATACCGGTACGGGATACGTCAAAACCAAAAAAAGTAGTTACGGATACGGGGCCATATTTATAAATATTAAAAATTATGGGGGTGTATCTACAAATATTAAAAGTTATAGGGGTCTATTTATAAATATTAAAAATAGTTTTTTTTTGAAAAAATATATACACATATAATATCCTATGATGTCTACCTATTCATTGCATTGAAGCATTTTCCTTTTTCAAGATACTTAGTAATAAATTCATAATATATTTCTCATATACACTAGTGCATCTCGAAATATAAATGTAGTCAATAAGTCATTAATTTAAAATTTAAAATGAGAAATAAGTCAAACAACTACAATCTTGAAATTAAAAGTGCAAGTACCCAATTTGGAGTATGAGTTAATGACTTAATTCGGATATAGCCATATAGGCCCATTATTTGATTACCAAGTAAAATGTAGTTTTAGATTTTCATTTTTTTTAAGAATTTTATTAAGTAAATTTTGGGATTTTTTTTTTTTAAAAAAGTTGATACGGGTATCCGTCAGGATACGAGTATCGGAAACTTTCAAAAAATTACAAAAAAAAAATGGAAACTTTTAAAAATTGCAGATACGGCCCGGGAACGTACGGTACGGGTATCCTAGAGTATCGGATACGGGAACGTATCGGATACGCCGATACGCTATCCTAGGGAAGTATCCGTGCTTCATAGGTTGTTCCTGCTATGGCAAGTCGCCTATAGGAACATAATTAATATAAATAATTAATTTATTCATATTATTATGTGTCTACATACATTGTACGTACATATGTTGTTATTAGCTAGACTCCATCTCCTATTATTGTGCAAGGAGTTGAGATGTATTCCTACCCCTTTAGCATAGCCTATACGTGTATATAAGATCAAGAGTAGTACTCTTCACATTTAATTGAATATATTATTATTCTTCTATTATTCTTCTATATGGTATCAAGAGCCATTCTCTAAGGAGCTAGTATTAATTTTTTTCGGAGTTCTGATCATGGTGATCACTGCAACCACCACAGTCACTCCGATCACTGTTGCCACTCATTTCCCAATCAAGCTTACGGCGTCTAACTTTCCAGTCTGGAAATGTCAGGTCCACTCCGCACTCATTGGATTAGGACTTGAAGATTATGTTGATGGTGGTGTTGTCATCCCCGACAAATTTCTCTATGCCGCAAAATCTCAAATCAATCCTTGTTATACTACCTGGTATCGATAGGACAAGACAATTTTGAGTGCTCTTCTCGGAAGCTGCTCTGAGATCATGCAACCAGTGATTTCCTCTTCCCCAACGGCGAAAATTGTGTGGGACAAACTTTCCCTCACCTATGCCAGCACCTCACGTGGATGGATCATCTCCCTCAAAACAACACTGTCTTGCACAAAGAAGAGATCCAAATCCGTCACTACATATCTTGCCGAAATGCAAGCTATGGCCGATGCATTGGCCTTAGCCCAAATCCCACTCTCGGATGAAGATTTCATTGTTCACATACTTAATGGTCTTGGTCCAGAGTTCATTGATATCACTGGGGCCATTGGGGTACGTGAAACTCCCATGCAAATTGGAGAACTTTCACGTATTCTGCTTGATCGCGAACTTCAACTCCAAGAGGTTGCTGCATCCACGACTGAACTTCTACCCACGGCGAATGCAACTGAGAGACTAATCGGTCATCCTTTACTGCTGATCGCCGGTTTAATCCCTACAACGACCGTCGGGGCTTCTATTCCCGTCGTGGCAGAGGGGCCAATAACACCTCCTCATACCGGAACCCGCCTAGCAATCTGATTTGTCGCTTTTGTGACAATTCCGGCCATGATGTCACGCAATGCCGCAAACTGCAGCGCTTTCTTCGTGATCACAAAGTCCCTCATCCGGCCGGCCCATCAATTAATCACACCACGACATCTCAATCCGTTAGTAACCAACCGAGGTTATTCGACAGTGGTGCATCTCATCATGTAACTGCCGATGCCAGCAATTTACCATCCTACACAGATTATGGCGGTCCTGATGAGGTCAAACTTGGTGATGGTAAGTCCCTTCGGATTACTCATATTTGTTTCACTACTTTACCCACCCCTACTCTCTCTCTCTCTCTAATGTTCTTTGTGTTCCACGTCTTCATAAAAATCTAGTCTCCGTCACTAAATTATGCAAGACTAACAATGTTTCCATTGAATTTTTCTCTTCCCATTTTTTGGTTAAGGATCGAGTTACGGGGGGTGCCACTCATGCGTGGGGAGAATTACCATGAGGTCTACTATGCACCACCCAGTTTCAAAATACGTTCCTCTCAAGTTAATGTCACTCAAGTTTCAGATGTGTCACGGTGGCATCACACTCTTGGTCACCCATCATCTCGTGTGTTGCAGTTTTTAATTAATAACAATAAATTGGCTATTCCTTGTAATAGTTCTATGAATAATCATTGTAATTCATGTTTTATTAATAAAAGCACAAAATTGCTTTGTTTTTTACTAATTCTATAACTGCAACGTCTCCTCTACAAATTATTTACTCAGATGTCTGGTGCACCAATGATATGTCTATAACTAGTCACCGTTATTATGTAATATTCGTGGATTGTTTTACTAGATATATCTGGCTGTACCCACTCAAACAAAAATCTGAAGTCGCTAGTATTTTTCCACAATTCCATCGGCTGGTTGAATTTTTTTTACAACATACCATAGTGACATTATTTACGGATAATGGTGATGAATTTATCAAACTTCGTCCATATTTAAATTCACATGGTCTATCTCATCTGACATCTCCCCCACACACACCTGAACATAATGGTTTAGTAGAACGTAAGCATCGTCATATTGTTGAGACTGGATTAGCTCTACTTCATTTTTCCGGGATGCCTATATCTTATTGGGTCTATGCCTTTCAAATGGCGGTATATCTCATTAACCGTCTACCTACGCCTATCCTACAAAATGACTCCACTCCTCGTATTCTCGTCTCTATCAACATTTCCCAAATTATACTAAATTACGTCCATTGGGGTGTTTGTGTTATCCATGGTTATGTCCATATAATACCTCCAAATTATAACCTCGGTCTCAACCTTGTGTGTTTGTGGGTTATTCTCTTTCTCAGTCCGCTTATCTATGTCTCGACGCTGATACCGATCGTAATTACGTAAGTCGACATGTACGTTTCCTTCCAGATAATTTCCCCTTCAAATCCGATAATATTAATTCTGGACGTGCATGCATGGATAAGATAAATATCAATTCACCATCCTATTTCCGCTCCACCTCTCCCGGTCAACTCACCTTTATTTTATCTACCTCATCTACCAGCTAGAGCCTATCCACCCATTCCCCCGCAACAAATAATTCTCCACCCACCTTAACTCCACCATATGTGTCACCTCCTCCCATTTCTCCTCCTGCCACTCAACCCCACCAAATTTTATCTCCTCTAAATTCTATCCCCCCACAAATTCCACATGCCACCTCATCCTCTCATAATTAATCATATCCTTACCCATGCAAACACTCCAATCTGTAGCACTACAGCTCCTACTCCCACATCGTCCCACACAATAAGTCCAGCTGGTCAAACTCAACTCTCTCAAACCCATACACAGTCAGTTCGTCTAGTTCGTCACCGCAAATCAAACACTAAATATCTAGGCGGTCCGTTTGTCAACTCTACCACCACCCATCCCATACAACCTACCCTTGAACCCTCAAATGTGAAACAAGCTATGAGTGATCCGCGATGGAAGTATGCCATGGAAGCCGAAATGGATGCCCTTCACCGCAACACTACATGGACATTAGTACCTCCAGCGGACCACTCTCCGATTACTTGCAAATGGCTATTTCGGGTCAAACACAATGCTGACGGTAGTGTTGCTCGTTTCAAAGCTAGGTTGGTAGCTCGTGGGTTCCTTCAACAGTCCGACCGGGACTACTTTGAAACTTTCAGTCTGGTCACCAAGCCGGCCACTATCTGAATTATTCTCACTATTGCTCTTGCTAGGAACTGGCTGCTCCGTCAAATGGACGTCAACAACACATTTTTACATGGGACCCTCACGGAGGAGGTTTACATGACACAACCGTCGGGCTTCAAAGACTCGACTCATCCCACATATCTTTTCACACTTCAGAAAGCGTTGTACGGTCTTAAACAAGCCCCAAGGGTGTGGTACTTGGAACTCACTTGGTTCTTGCTCTTGGTGGGATTTCGGAAATCGCGGGCAGATGCTTCTCTTTTCATTTATTCTCCTGATGGGATCATGATATATTTCATGGTATACGTAGATGATATTGTACTCATCGGTAATAATTCAAGTTCTATTGACAGGTTTGTATGCCAACTCACGTCTAAGTTCTTTGTTAAAGACTTGAGTATGTTACATCATTTTTTGGGCATTGAGGTTATTCCTACCCCTCATGGTTTATTTTTATCCCAACGTCAATACCTGTTACATATTTTGGAAACATGTGCCATGCATGAAGCTAAAGTTGCGGTCACACCAATGAGCTCCTCTTATGCGCCGTCTCACGAGAGTCCCTCCATGACAGATCCTAGCATGTATCGTCGTGCATTGGGCCTCTTGCAGTACTTGGCTTTCACACTCCCAGACATCTCCTTTGGTGTTAATCGGCTATCTCAATATATGCATTGTCCAACACTTGATCATTGGCAGGCTGTCAAGCGTGTATTACGTTACCTCAAAGGTACCATTCATCAAGGGTTATTTCTTCGTCGGGATCCTCGTCTCACTCTCACCGCATTTTCTGATTCTGACTGGGGCGGTGTTCGTGATGGGGGACGGTTTACGACAGCGTATATTTTATACCTAGGATCCAATGTTATCTCGTGGAAATCCGCCAAACAAAAGTGTGTCTATAGATCGTCTACCGAAGCAGAATACCGGGTAGTTGCTTTTATTTTCATGCAACAAATATTTTATTTATTAAAGTCTTACTTTTATTATTATACATCAAATTCTTGCAAATTTTTTTTTGTTGCGAATAATTATGATTTAAAAAGGCAAACATTCCAACGTAAAAATAAATTTGAAGTTTATTTTTTTTGTTACTTCTGAACTTTTTAAAAAATAACTGCAATTAGACACCAAAAAAACATGAAATTAATTTTAACACTTGAATTTATTTAAGGAAATCTTTGGACCTAAAATTTTCCATCACATGAAATTTCATTTTTTTAAAAAAACTTTATATATGCAATTTTGGTGTTATATGAAAGATTATGAAAAGTTGTGGATTTTGATATATTTTTATTAAGAATGAATTACAAATAAAAAAAGTTACTCGACCTTAAATAAATTCAAGAATTTAATTTGCTGTAAGGCATGCAGTTTGTTTCTTAGTTCTTACATGTGTCCATTCTTCTAAAACTCGTTAGGCGCTAGTCAGGCGGTTGAGGGGCGGCGTCTAGCGCCTTGATGGCTGACCAGACCAACTTATTGGCCGATTAGGTTGAATAGTCCTCTACAGTTAGGACCGACAAGATCGACTAATCGGTCTGACTAGGCCCATTTTTAGAAGAGTGCTTGTTCCCAACTCTTCTCCTCTCGCTTTCAGTGAATCCAACCCCCTAATTCCCCAAGAGTCACCCAACCCACTATAGCACCCCTATATACTAATTTTTGCTTTAGCTTGGGTTGCTGACTGGTAGCTCATATGTTGTGATTTGTGAAACCTCAAATATGAGGTTTTCACCCTTCTCATTGCGAACACCATAACAAATGTAATGCAAAATCAAAGGGTCACTATTCAGCCATTAATTTTTCTCTTTCAAAACTAGTTGGATCAATTGAGCTTGATTTTAAATTTGGGATTAATGTAAGTTAAGGAAGTTTTTACTTGGAGTGTTTTCAGTTCTAGACCAGACCAGACTTAGACAGTTATACAATACATAGAGATCAGACTTTTGCGATACCAGAAAATTCCATGTCGTCCAAGTGAAAATATCTTAACTTAAATCAATTTTTGTATTGAAACAGAGCAACGGAATGTGTATATTGACTCTAAACCTCTCGATTCTATCTCTGGAAACATTAATCATATACATAGAAAAAGTCGTGTGATACAATCCAAAAAAAGAAAAAGTCGTGTGATACTTTTATTACATACTATGGGGTATATAGAAAAATAACATTACTAATTAAAATAGCATCCAACCTCGAGTTACATTACTTACATACACTCACATTTTTATTTAACATTGATAAACACATTAAACTGTATCTTCATCCAATCGTGTTTTGGTACTATCACATCCCCTTCCTCCATTTGAACATTGGGCTGGAGTAAATTCTTTATTACCATCCTCATTTAAGTGTGTAGAGTTGGATGGTGTATCTCTTCCTTTCCCCCATATCACTAAGTATAGTCCAACAATAATAACTGCAGCTCCCATTACCCTACATTGATGAAAACGTTTATCTTTAATTAGGCATGTATAATCTGAGCTTGAACACCAAAACACAACAAAAATAAGGAATATAATTAGAAATATGCTTGGTATACACGTTTTTGGTGCACGTCTGGCACCCTTGTATGTCTACGCAAATAGAGTTGTCTGTATATAGGCAACTCTGTAGGGTCCAATATAGTTGTCTGTATATAGAAACCTCTGCCAGCGTAGACAGACAAGTGTGTCAAACGTGTATACAAAAAACGTGTGCAACAAGCTGTCAAGCTCATATAATTAATTACATTGAACTTACTTCCCGTAATCTAACTGCTCAGCAAACATGATTGCACCAATAGTGGCGACGATAATCATACTTAGTGGATTGAATGCAGTGACAAAAAAGGGTCCCTTTTTCACCATGATTTCTCCCGAGACATAGTAAACAATCCCTGAACAAACTATCCCCTGCAATATTATTCATCTATAGTTAAAAGTATTTATTTACTAATTACTTGATTGCATTTTTTTTTTTACATAATTTGAAGGGCAAAAACAAACATATTATTATTATTACGTTGTAGACATAAGCTAGTAATGTAGTGTCTGGGTGTAGAGACCATATCGAATAATTTCCATGCTCAACAACTAGAGTCAAAACAGCATTCAGTACTGTCCCAGTCATGCATATTAGTGTGGTGAGGGATAAACCCGCTCCATATGATTTTATTGTGATTGCCTGTCAAGAAAAAAACATACGTACATAGTATATTTTAGTATATTAAGCAATTGGATTCTAACCACAATATTAGTATCCCATCAAAGTTCGTGCCAATCTGAAAAGTATATTAATGTAAAAGGTTATCACGGTTTGGTTAGAAACAATACTTCTACATGCCATATCGCCATTCCATAAGAGCAGCCAAGTTTTATACATGTTGGACAAATGACTCAATATTTTAGATGCATTTAAGTACATTGGAAAATGTCAATCTTTGATTATTATCTATGTAACTAAAATGCTATATAAGCAATGGTTCAATGACATCATTGTGACACTCTAATGAACAAGTCACAAGGTCAAAGCTCATCATAGTCAATGATTTTGACATTTAACTAGAAAAAACATGATTAGAAATACAACAAAAAAGCTTATGGGATATTTAGGGGATTTCTTTATTTGAAACTAACCTGAAGAATGTAAAAGCAAGACCAAGAAAACATTGCTGCGGCGATCATGGCTGCACCTTTGAGATGGTGGTCAACATGGTGGACGTTAACATTGTTTGACTGGCTTTGGATATATGGTGTCTTGTGTTTCATCCATGATAGTTGAATATTGTGTCCTCTAACAAATGTCATTATCATTGCACCACCAATGGTTAATAGTGTTCCCATAATCTTTCCTTGGCTGCTCAACCGCCTAATGTTCACCTGCTCGAGCCTACGAAAATGCAACAAAACCCCGCTCAGGTGCATGCATGGATTATACCTTTATACACACATGAATGCATGCATTGTTTTCACCTGAGATAATGGGTGTTATATGCATGCATGTAAGAATTGAAGTGCATACACTCTGAAATTCTCTCATTAATCACCATTCACTATTAGTTTAAGCTGAAGTATAACTTTTGAAACTTAATTAGGAGAGCTTATGTTTGTCTTTATGAGAGGCTGAGTCAAGATGTGATAACAGAGGTGTAAACAATCAAATGTATTGTAAAATGGTGAAACAATTGTACCCTAATATAATTCTAGGTTGGTTGATTTGAATTCTTTGAGACTTTGTAGGATGATTTAACATCATTCTTTTAAAGACATGTTTTATTTGGATAATGCTTCGGAAGAAATACCAAGGTTAAAAAATTATTATTTTTGTTTGATTTTGCATCATACTATTGAAAGAAAATTAGGTATGTTTAATTTTTTTATTTTATTTACATATATTCATATATACTCCTCACTGAGGAAGCGGTCCAGCCCGGCTGGTCGCCAACTCACTCTCCCTTACGGTAGGGCTCGGGTTCGAAACTCAATGGAGTGAGTTTCAGCCCTGATTACTCCGCCCCCATCCCCCTCCCCCAGACGCCCCCTGGAGTAAAAAAAAAATTCCTTACTAACTATACAAATAGACATATCAGATGAATTCTATCACACGTCCAAGTTAATTTACTCCTGCTGTCCCTTAAAACTTTGCCAAGTTTGACCGACACGGGGATTAATAAAGTAAAAACTGTGTGATTGAGGTTTGTGAAGAGGAGAGAGAATTAACTGGAACTACAAATTCTTTAATTTACTTAAAAAGTGTTGGGCCGCGGGTATGCGGTGCCAGCAACAGCCAGCCTGCCGGTGCAATCGAACCGCGTGGCGCTTCGCATGTGCTATAAAGGGGGAGGAGCGTGCTACACTATCAGCGATTGCTTTTAGTGTAGCGGTAAGCGCAACGATCCACAAGTGGTATCAGAGCCAAGGTCACGGGTTCGACCCCCGGCAACAGCATGCTGTGCAGTTGTAGGCTAGCAGGTGCTGGGGGGGAGATTGTTGGGCTGCGGGTATGCGGTGCCAGCAACAGCCAGCCTGCCGGTGCAATCGAACCGCGTGGCGCTTCGCATGTGCTATAAAGGGGGAGGAGCGTGCTACACTATCAGCGATTGCTTTTAGTGTAGCGGTAAGCGCAACGATCCACAAAAAGGAAAGTGGCAAAGTTAGCGGGACATCCAAAAAGGAAAGTTGACAAAGTTTTAAGGGACGAAGGTAGTATTAGATTAGATTTACAAAGATCCTCCCACATATGTGTAGATCCACCCTATTTATCCCTTAGTATGTTTCAAGTTTAAAACAAAGCCTTACAAGTTGAGTTTTGAAATACACAAAAAAAAGGATGAAGTAATAAATTTAAGGTTATATATCTACCAATCATAAATAATACCATGTATAACTTTCATGTAATATGATTTAGGATCAAATACAAATAATCATTCCCATGAAAAATAGGAATAAATCTGGAGCATTGGATTTAGAATCTAATGGCTCTATATGTGTCAAAATTGCATTAAAGTGAATGAAAAACGTGGTGGCATTTTCATAAATAAATCAAAGTTTTTCTACGTTGCAAAAGGTGGACATCCAACGTGAAATAGTGTACCATAAGTCGGTAAGGGACCAAAAGTGGATAGCGAGAAATTTCTCAATGCAATCGTAGTGCAACTCAAATGCTCAAAAGTGGAGACGTTCGCATTTTGTATTTTAGAACTACTTTTTATTTGAACCGAACCCCATGTAATGCAAGTGATACTAGTAATCATTAATAAGTATATTAACATTTAACTACTTGTACATAGAAATATAATCACTACATATTAATATTTTAAAGGCACTAGGCAGTAGTCGGGCGCCAGCCTAAGGCCTAGCGCCTAGGAGGGGAATAGTTAATCAGAGACATATAATTGTATTTTTATCAATATATTTTGCATATAAGTACGATAAATGATATTGTGTTTGTATGCGCCTACACACACTCATTAATATGCATGAATGAAAGAATGATCACATTTAATAGCATATTATAAGTAAGTATTCACTTAATTTTAATATAAAGAGAACAATGTAATACTTATAATTGTTTATCATCAGGCCCGGTCCTGACGTTTTATGGGCACGAGATAGCTAGCCTTAGGGATAATGTTTATATTTTTTTTATATAAAAGAACTATATATA
Organism: Cuscuta epithymum; assembly: GCA_945859915.1. Lineage (NCBI taxonomy): Eukaryota > Viridiplantae > Streptophyta > Magnoliopsida > Solanales > Convolvulaceae > Cuscuta > Cuscuta epithymum. The sequence continues at coordinate 1,315,469 of CAMAPF010000068.1, forward strand.
AAATTAAGCAATTTTGTTATATAAATGCAAGTATAACACATCAATTAAAGAATTATTAAATGAGCTTGTTAGAAAGATTATATTTAAATACTACTTGATATGCGGTTGAACAATAGTTTAGCAGTGCTACTATTGCATTACAAACTATATATAGAACTCATTTGAGTTTGTAATCACTTAAATCGCTTGTTTGTTTTCATAATTGATCGAGCATTGCCATGAAAGAGGCAATCACCACGACCAAATGGCATGGATCGGAGCGAAAGATCATCAGATGAATAGCTAGAATTATTTTCATATTAAATTTAAGAATAGTGTAAAACAAGAAAGAGCCACGTTCCATTTGATTTCTCTTGCACCCTAAATAGCATACATATGCACCTTTTATTATACTAATAATCTGTGTAAATATTTTAATACTTTTTGGACAATTCTTTCTAACCTATATATAGTATATGCTCAATGTTAATGCCAACATCCTTGAACTGGGATGAGATTCAAACCTGTGACCTCCTCCTTGTGAGTGCCACAGTGATGCCATCAGACCACAAGATACTTGGCGTAAATATTTTAATACTTTAATAACCATCCTTAATGAAATGTTCATATTAATAAGGATACTAATTAAGAAATAACAAAACAAAAAAGAACGAGCTCTTTAATTGTACATGCAATAATATTATTAATTGTTTCAAAAAACAAAATGTTCACTGGTCATCTCTGATTGATATTTCATCACCAAGAAAGGGACCGGGATTGGGGAAGTTAATCAATCTTGTTAACTAACTTAATTACGTACACACTTGAGTGACTAATTAGAACGACATTTTCGATGATAATAGGAACCTAGCTATGTTTATTTTATACGAATTCCTATCGTATATAGCTTAGGATTATACTCTGTATGTGGTTTGAGTTGATTGTCTTATTAATTAAGGCTTTGTTTGGAACCACTTAAGAAAATTGATTTTGGCTGTTTTTTAAGAAAAAAACACTTATTTTACCAAACACTATCAACTTTTACTTTATCGGCTTCCGTGTAGAATCTACTTTTTATTTTTTCTACTACACAAAAATACTTATTTTATCAAACACTACTAACTTTTACTACTAATCACTTTTTATCAAAAAATGTTTTTATTTAAGCACAAGTGGTTGCAAACAAAGCCTAATTAGGAATTAATTATTAAGTATGTAGATGCGGCATACCCGAGTGCCCAAGCGAACAAAAAGGTGATGGCAGGAAGAAGATTGCACATTGCTGTTGCAAATGTTGCTGTCGTGTACTTCATCCCTGCGTAGTACAGGTTTTGATCGATAACCGGCCTGTATGCCACATGTATATTAATATAACAAAAATGTTATTGTTACACATTTTTCATACACACATACACACTCATGTCTGTGCAGGTTTTTTTTGTCTGTATACAGACACAACATATTTGAAAATACGTTGTGTCTGTATACAGACAAAAAAAAACCTGCACAGACATGAGTGTGTGTGAAAAGTGTGTACCTCAAGTTGGATTGTTATCTTACAAGTAATGAATATCACGTTTAGAAGAAATGAGCATTAATATTAAATCATTGTATTGATAATTTGATAGCACAAGAGTATTAGAAGTGTGCAATTAAGTATCATGATCTACACATAATATATATGCTACAAGTTAGCTTATTCATTTAATTATATTATCATAAAAATTATTTTTGTACTAATTTTATATTTAACACAATTACACAAATACTCATTTCATTTTAACTATATACTCATGCATTAGGCTGACCACAACCCTGTTCCGTCAATAAATCAAATTTGTCATGAGTTTATACGTATTCAGTCAGTCAATTCACTTTTACTACAATCCTGCACCGTCAATATAATCAGTCATCAAAGCTTTTCTTAATTAAAACCTTGCTTTTATTATTATACATTAATTTTTTTTTTCATTTTTTTAGCAAATAATTATGATTTTAAAAGTAAAACATTCCGATGTAAAAATAAATAAATTTTACCCAATAAAATTTAATTTTAATTTATTTTTACCCGATGTAAAATAAATTTAATTCTACCCAATAAAACATTCCGATGTAAAACAAATTATTTTAATTTTTTTTTTGTTAATTTATACCTTATTTTGAAATAAATTACTCAAAGATGTAAAAAAAATTACCCATGAACTCTTAATTTTAGAAATTTAACAAAAAAATTGAACATAAAAATCTCCAATCGATAATAACACATATTTTATTTTTTAAACTATATATATATATATATATATAATATTGGTGTCATATGAAAGATAATAAAAAATTGTGAATATTGATATAAATTTTATAAAAAATGGATTACAAGTAAAAAAGTTATACGGAGTAATAGATAAAAGATTTTTGGGATTTTTTAATATTCCTTGCCCACGTTATCAAAAAAAAAAATATTCCTTGCCCACGTTTCTAGAGAACCACAAGTTTAGTAATTTGTTCGTGTAGTAGCCTTCTCTCTGGTGAATGTGCCCTCTCAATTCCCACTTCATCCGTGGCTCCATGCTATTTAACACAATTTGACACCCATAAATACATGGGTTGTAGCAAAAATGAGAGTCAAAACCTCAAAATTAGCTTTTCACCCATAGGGTTGCGGGCAGCCTTAGACAGAAGTTAAAATACTTGATTGTACCGTACGTATGATACAACCGAGAGTACCATATAATTTAGGGTGCTAGAACTTACTCCAACAAGGCCAATAGCATTATCTTCATGAAGATGTCCCTGGTCATTCTTGGTCTTATTTTCCTATTCATGACCAACATAAGACATAAGTATGTACATATATAATTAAGTAACGTACTAATCCGTAATAAGTAATTGGACTGAGAGAACGTAATTTCAGCTATCGACTTAGGATGCTCTTAATTATTTTGAAGTCCAATTTTCTCGTCTGATCTAATCTAGATTATATTTTGAGCTTTCATATATTTCAAATTGATTTTTAATTTACATCTTAATTATTTAATCGATGGAGTTTGAATTCCAATATCTAAAAATAAAGTGAAACACTTCACTTTTAGGTTTGCTCTTCGATCATAATTAGATTAATTAACATCTGATTCTAATACAATACAGGACATATATATCCACATGGTTGGTTTTAGAAATATATTTAATTTAGTCATTTGTAAGCTTCAAATTTCTTTCTAAGCGACTAAGCGTAGTATTACTGTATCACATATCACAACAAGATATTAGTTATACACAATGTAAGTACCTTGAATTGGAACGTAACTATATTTGTTTGATATCTTTAAATAGTTGATCTATTGTATCACGGATATGTATTTTTCTTTTGGTAACACGATTTTGATAGTGTGTATATATTATATATACTTCGGAAAAAATATTAGTAATATAGATATGCTGGTTTCGGAAAAAACATTGTGAGATTGCTTTAAGAGTATATTAATACAGATGTGTTAAGACTCGGGGTTCCATCCTAAAAGGTCAACCTATTAGGAGGAGTAGCCCTGAGCTTAATATACCACTTTGTTCATCCAAACTTTTCCGGTGTGAGACATTTAACACCCCTCCTCACGATCAGACACTTCGTCTGGATCGTGCCATCATTCATTTTTTTCATCGGCCCATTTTTTTATCCGGCCGTTTTATAATCGTGTCATCATTTTTTCATAAGGGGGCCCACACCATGGATCGATTTGGCTCTGATACCATGTTAAGACTCGGGGTTCCATCCTAAAAGATTAATCTATTAAGAGGAGTATCCCATGTGTCAGTATAGCACTTTATTCATCCAGACTTTTCCGGTGTGGAACATTTTAACACCCCTCCTCACGACCAGATACATCGTCTGGATCGTGTCATCATTCATTTTTTTCATTGATCAATTCGTCATTGTCATTTTTTTATAATCGTGTCATCATTTTTCATAAGGGGCCCCACTCCATGAATCGATTTGGCTCTGATACCATGTTAAGGCACGAGGTTCCATCCTAAAAGGTCAACCTATTAGGAGGTGTAGCCCTGAGCTTAATATAACACTTTGTTCATCCAAACTTTTCTGGTGTGACATTTAACAAGATGCAAATTATAATTAAATTATCTATGAAATTGTGAAGTGATTTTTGTATGAAAAAACTATTAATATCTATGCAGCTATGCTAGTAATTACTAGTAATTACGGTGCAATTATAACGTTAAATTCATTTTTTTCTCTTATATGAAATTTTGATAGCACTAATGATTAATGAAATGATGGAAGAGTTTAAATTCTTCAAACTTTTAATATAAATCTTCTCAATCTATGATTCTAAAATAATGTGACTATAAATACATGGGAAAGTTCCCGAAATAGGACTAAAATAGTTTGAAAATTTCAAAATAGAATTGTCATGTTTTTTATTCTCAAAATAAGAGTAATTACTGCCAAGTTTGGAAAATACTGTCATGTTTGAAGTCTGGTACTGCCAAAACATGACAGTAATTAGTCCTATTTTGGGAATAAAAACATGACAGTCCTATTTTGGAATTTTCAAACTTTTTTAGTCTTATTTTGGGTAATATCTCTAAATACATTTGGCAGTTGGTCGAGTTGTGTTTTTTTTTTTAAACCGGAGGCTTCATTTGTTTTCATGAGCCTATGTCCTCACCGAGCTCCAGTGGCGGATGAAGGAATTCCCCGTACGATTGGCGGTCCGATCTTGGACCGGTTCCGCTCCTGTCTCTGGTTCTACTACGTACGATAGTACGGAGTATTTATTAGTGGAAATATCCCGTTAAGTCTAGTTTTAGTTAATACATTTCATTTATGTTCACTTGAAGAATTCTTTTCATATCTAAACTTTCAAATTATCACTTTTATTTTATTATTTCAAAAATAGTCTAAACTCTAAACCCTGAATTGTGTTCCTGTCGGCCATTCTCTCGCCCCTTTGCATCTCTCTCCTCTGTAATTCCTCTCCGCCTCCGGCTCCTTCTCTTTTCGCATCTTCTTCGTCTTCGATTCTTCGTCTTCGTCCCCTTAGAATTCTCAGATGCAATAAGGATTTGTCCGCAGAAACTCCCGCATATAAGTCTCCTAACACACCTCTTCAAGTTTTATCACCGGCGTCGTTGTCGTCTCCGGCTAATTCGCGCCTCCATGACATGTTTCAGCAGGTTTCGGCTTGAGCAGGTGCTCCAGTTATATTTTCTCGGACAACAACTTCGAGTGATTCAACATCATAGCTCCAATTATTGAAGTTAAACTATCACTCTATCAGTTCAATTGATCTAGACTAGCGAAGAAATTAATCTTGAATCGCTCTTGCTAGTTCATTCAGCAGAAGCTCCTGCACGAAATTCTACTATTACATCTCTTTGACTGGATAATTGGAGCCTCCCAGTCAAGTTTAGGTCAGAACCGGTGCTCTAATCCTATATTCCTTGACAACACCTTTGATTGATCCAGCACCATTAGCTCTAGTTGTTGAAGTTATGTCAGGTAGTTTATTTGAGATTTCTAGTCAACAACTTCGGAAGATATTCACATTTGGAGGTCTTCTCTGTCCTAACCTCAATTGCCTTACCCGGCTAAGTCCATTTGCGGCAAAGGTAAGAAGAAGAAGAAACGAAGGAAGGGCAAGCAAAAGAAAAAGGTAGATAACATTGTTCATTTTGACATGGCCACCTACTTAAATCTATTATTTGAAGCCCCCAAGTACAAACTAATCACGCCTTGTGCCCTCTCTTACTGTCTCAGGACAAGCACTTCATTAGCTAGAAGGGCAATTGTCAATAGGTTGGAGTTTGTACATGCAATCAAAGAGATATACACTAGAGCAACCAACACTTACAAGTTGAGAATGAAGTTGTTAGATAGAAAGAGAGAGCTCATTTGGCTTCATCGCTCTCTTATCAGTTCCAACCTTTTCTACCATCATGTTTTGAGTTAGATAAGAGAGCTCATTAACTATGTCTTGTAAATTTCTAAAATTATTGTTGTCCATATTTTACTCCTACCCTCTACTCAATTAAGTTTGGTATAATGTCCAGCTTGGTTAATCAAGAAAAAGTTACAGAATTAGATATCGGAGAAACATGATATTAAATAGGAGCGGCGGTTGTAAAGGTGGCCTCATTTTGATAGTCGTGTGTGCAGAATTAAGGATATGTAAAACCAAAATTGTGTTGCTTTTTGTTGAATTATTTTTGTTGCATCATGTTGCTTTTTGTTGCAACATGATGCTTTATGTTGCGTTGTGTTGCTAGTTGTTGATTTTGTTTTTTATTGTTTACAGAGATCTATTTATCTTTGTTACTTCTTTGTAAAGATACATATAAGACTTTTTGTGCTCCTGCAGGTCATACGCTTTCTACAAACTCTACTTGGACCTCTTCACACCCGCTGCAGATTTGTCTATTCTTATGGAAGCTTCACTTTGGATGTTTGCACAGACCTGAAGTTTTGGCTAGATTATATGATTTCTTCCCTTCAGTTTGCCCTTTCTGTTACAATGACAACTTAACGCAGCTATGAAACATATCTTTTACTTTTGTCTAAATGCTAGAGGTGTATGACAAGACTGCGGTTTTCTGCTCTTGGACAGCTTAGGTGGTGGCTAGAAGGACATAGAAGCACATTGGATGGTTTGTATAAAATCCTAATTCTAGGGGTTATTCTATGACATTTATGGAAAGCATATTGTGACATTGTTTAGGGGGAGCACTGGGGATTTAAACAATTCAGGTTCCATTATTAATAAAGTTGCACATTATATGTTTGCTTGGTGTATGAGCAAGTCTGACTCAAAAGTAGCAGATGGATCAGCTTCTCTTGGAGCATTGTGCATTCTTCCGAAAAAAATTCATCTGTCAAAATCTCCTATGGTTACCTGGCAGAAACTTGGGTGTGCTAAATTGAAGCTAAATTTGGCTATTCAAAGAAAACATAGGACAACAGGTATGATTTTGCAAGACTCTGTCCAAGATATGGTTTCAGTGGAACATTGCAGCCACTCATGCAAATTGATACTCATATCTCTTACTATGTTCTATAGGAGGTCATCAAATGGTATGCTAATACTGGTTTTGCTAGCATGAAGATTGATATCACTTCTAAATTAGTTGTGGGCATGTACTCTAATAATTTCAGCCCCACGAATGATAGGAGTTGGTTGTGAAGCTTTGCGAAGGTTAATGGTATCTACAAAGTAGCCAATTCCATGACTGACCTCGTAGCCACTTTATCGGCCAGAGGACGATCAATGACAACTTTCTACTCCTATTGTGACCTCGCCAGAGATATTACAAGTGCAATCACATTAGAGAAACTTAGTATTCCGGATCTAGTTTAATTTTAAACTTTATTTCCACAAGTGTTTTTGTGAGGTAAGGCTTTTGTCCCCCTCACTTTTATGTATTTGATTCTCCTTTTAATAATATAAAAATTGTATGGTGTTAATATATATATATATAATTATTATATATATATGTGTGTGTAAGATGATAAAATCATCTAAAATGATAAATTTGGATTTACGAATATAAAAAACAACAAGAAACATGAAACAAAAAAATTAAAGGCATCAACAAAAAGAAACACAAAGAAACCATATGCAACAAAAATAAGCAATAAATGATAATGGTAATATATACAGATAGGAACTATTTTCAAAAAAATTAAAACTCCATTTTTTCAATTTTCAAGTTTTTTACATTTTAGTTATTTTAATTTTTAATTTTTTTTTGAGTTTGCTACATTTTACACACGTTTTGGATTACATTTTTTTTCTGATTTTAAAAAAATAATGAATTATATTTTCTGTTTTTCTTTTATTCTTAAAAATTTTATTTTAATTTTATGAATGTATTCAAATTTTATATGTTGATTTTGTTTCCTTCCAGAGTAATATATATATATATATATATATATATATATATATATATATATATATATATATATATATATATATATATATATATATATATATATATTGATTTTGTTTTTAGATCTCTTTCCTTTCTTTATATTTCAACTTTTTGAAAAATTACTCTTTCATAAAGTTTTCGTATTACTTCTCTTTTTTAATAATTTCAAAATATTTTGATCCTGTTTTGCATTTTTGAATAAGATTTAGGCTTTTATATTTTTTAAAATTTTCAAATTTCAAATTTTTAATAATTTTGATAGTTTGTATAATTTAGTTTAACTAATTAAAATATCATCACATAATCTTATTTTTTCATTGTTTTTAAAAAATTCCCACATTTTAACTATTTTAAAGTTTTTACATTAGTGTTTTCGTTTTTTTTTCATTTTTAATTTTTATATACAGTTTGTATATAAGATAAATTGTATCTTATATACAATTTATCTTTTTTATCTTTATATCTTTATTATCTTTTTTATCTTTATTTTCTTTCTTTTCGTTTTGGTGATATCATGTATCGATTCATGTTAGCCGACCTCAATATCGTTTGGGACTAAGGCTTGGATGTTGTTGTTGTATATACAGTTTGTCCAGTTTTATGATATTTAAAAAAAAAACAAATTACTTTTGGTTAAAATGTACTTTATTTTTCAATTTTGACTTTTAATTTTTTTTTCGACTTTTAGTATTTTTCTTATAATTAGAAATAATTGTCATCTTTTTGAATATTATTTTAATTTTTGTTTGCCATAAATTTTCAGTTTTAAACGTATCGGTGAGTCGGTGACACCAACCCAATTTAAAACTTAAGCTTATAATTGTAGAATTTAGTGATGAAGAGCATGTCCTGGGATCTACTTCCGTATTAGGTACGGACTTAGTGGTGTACTCCGTGTGTTTAGTTCAAGCTTTGAGGTCTATTATTATTGAAATGAAAAACATCCGTACGTATATTTTTGAAAAAGAAACTAAAGGGTAACAAAAGTGATATTATTTTCAATTTTTAGTCTATTTGTGAAAAATTCCCTATTTATTAGGCGACTCATGTTCCACTTTGGTCCAATCTTGGACCGGTGTTGGGCCCTACCCGACCCTCACTTGCTCCCTTTGTGTTCGTCACTGCCTCTAGTCCCATATATATATGTACGGAAAAGATCCTGTCCAGCCGGAGGGACAGGATCCTCCGTCCGGCCGCCGCCGTTTAGGGCGGTTCCCGGTAGAGTTTTTTGATGAAATTTTTATGGAATGTTCCTCATCAAGTCTAGTTTATCCACAAAAAATTTCAGCTAAAAATTCGATCCGGAAGGCAGTCAAATAATTTTTTGAAACATAACTGCGTTTTATATGTTTAAGTTGGAGCAGTTATCTTCAAAAAATTATTTGACTGCCTTCCCGATCGAATTTTTAGCTGAAATTTTTTGTGGATAAACTAGACTTGATGAGGAACATTCCATAAAAATTTCATCAAAAAACTCCACCGGGAACCGCCCCAAACGGCGGCGGCCGGACGGAAGATCCTGTCCCTCCGGCTGGACAGGATCATTCCTCTATATATGTATACTTAGCTCTAAGTTACTAATTTTTACTCTCCATTAGATCAGATAAATAGGGGATAGAACTATAGAAGAACGTTTATTGGGTAATTTTATACGAAGTACTACATGTATTAATTAGTGCAACTCTTATAGTTAGCATACATGCATGTAGTCTAATGTAAATCTATATCATATTTTAATATTTACCTAGTACTCTATAAATATATAAATATACATTACTCATGAAATTAAATGAATTATTTCAGAAGTAAATGAATTTCTTCTATTATTTTTGCAACGCACAGGTCAATTAATTAACTAAATGCCCGTTTGGTAGCATGAAAATCGGCTGTTTTAGCTAATTCTGCTGAAATTTATGAAGTTCTGGCTGAAGTGGCTGCATTGGCTGATTTTGCTGATTTAAGAAAAAATTATTTTTAAAATATATTTTGTTAATAAAATAAAGAAAAAATTATATGTAAAAAATAGCTAAAATGGTCATCTACTGTAATTTCAGCCAATACAGCCAGAAAATAACTCCAACCTTACTTTTTCTGCTTATTACACAATTCAACACGCGAAAACAAAAGTTGCGTGTTTGGTGAAAAAGTTGGTTGATAAGCCTGATAATCTGAAAAACAATGTTGTCAAACGGCCTCTAAATAATACTCCGTACTACGTAAAAGGATGGGAAGAGGAGTGAAGAAGGGATACATTATACAAAAAATTTAAAAAGCCATATCGGACTCTTGTATGAAGTCATATAGGCCATGTTGCATCACCATCATCACACATATTTTTAGTGGGGACCACAACTACAAAAATGTGTGGTGATGGTGATGTATTCCATATGACCTGTATGACTCCATACAAGAGTCACACATGACTCCTTAGCTTAAAACTCTCATACATTCTATGATGGGTGTAACTATGTTACCTTTCAAAGAAAAAGGCAAAGGGAGCGAAAACGAGGGCGGCAAAGAGGTTGCGGTAGACAGCAAAGGTGAAGTGGTTCATTCCCTGATTCAGCGCTGCTTTGGATATCAGGAAATTGCCGGCGAAGCTTACTTGCAAGAACACCACCCCAATATATGCATTTGCCTGCTTCAACCGCCCCATCACCAAACTTCGGCCACGCCACCCGCCCGGCCTTATATTTATCTATCTATTTATTTATTGCCCGCCCGGCCTTATATCTATCTATTTATTTATTTATTTATACTGCCTATATATGTTATATTATTATTTTTTCGAAAAATCCTTCTAATTTATTTAGTTAATTATAATATACTGTACTTCAAATTGTATAGTAGTAATTGATTATATAGTTCGGAGTATGATCATATATTATACTCCTTGGGAGATAGATGCATATATGTGTGACAAGTGGTATATTTATATTGATCGAGTGAGATTGCGTACTACTTAACTTCTCCGCCTGAAAAGATCGGAATTAGTTCCCGATTTGTCTTTCACTACCATTATTCTCAATCTTTAACTTGATTGTTATTGCTTATAGGCCTATAGCTATGTACGCAGTATTTGATGAAATAATAAACAGTACCTACATAACTTTTGAGTTCTGATTTGTTTCAGCACCTTTGCATTATTAACCAACTTTAATTACGGGATATGGGGTTTTTACGAAATATTACTAAAATAAAACGTACTCTCTATTTATAAAAGTATGACTATTAATTAGTACCAGGGGCGGAACTACAGTTAATGTCAAGGGGGCCATGGCCCCTCCCACCTTTTGAATTTTTAGTTATTAGTATGAGTTCTTTTTTAGTTCCCACAAAAGGCCTTTCCCACAACTTTGGGTTTTTGGTACGCAATCATAAGGGCCAAATGACCGCCCATCACACCCGTAGTATTTTATCCAACTCCGTGGTGAAAGCTTTCCTAGAGGCTTACCACGACTATCTCATGTTTTGTAGGGACTCGGGAATCTCCTACAACAATATTCAAATCGATAACTCACAAGTCTTCAAAGCCATTAATATGGAATGCATCATTCATTGGGATCAAATCTTCACTATCTCTTGCATTTGTAGGTTTTTGCATCAAAACCACATCATCCTTAGTCTTGTCCACGCGAAGGTCAACTGCGCCGCCAAAGAAATTAGTATGGGGGTTGATGTCAAAACCAATAGATTCAGCAATATTCTAAAATTTGATGCTATTGCTTTCCCTCATGTTACATAATTGTCTTTCCGGTGGGTTTTGGCCTAGTCCCCCCACTTTGTACTTCCTCTCCTTCCCTCACCTATTAATAAAATGGTAAGGTGTTCCCCAGCCCTTACCCCATCTTAGGATGGTTTACCACTGGGTTAAAAAAAAAAAAAAAAAAAAAAAAGCCGCATCACTACTATCAGCCATACGGCTGAATGGCAATTCTCGATTTGGGAGCTAAACAACCCCATTCAAATCATTTAATTTTAAAGCACAATCTAAGTATAATAACAAGAAAAGTAGGTTTGGAATATTTGTGTGTCGAGTTGAAAAAAAAGGAGTAGACAGTAGAGACAAAATGGGTAATGAGTTCAATGGTTGAGCTTAACTCCTTGGATGAAGATGGAAATTTGGATTATAGTTTAAGCAAATTAGAGCTTAAGTAAAATAAATAAGAGCTTAAGTTAAGTAAATAAGCCCAAACTTTAAGGAAATACGTTATTGCAACTTTCGAGTATCTATTTAAGGAATTCTTAATTATTTAAGAAGTTGCTAGTATATACTATCTATATTGTCTTAGTTTAGAGATGAAATTGAGCTTGAGCTAAGATAACTTTATGTGAAAAATTCATTTCAGGGCTCTTCAGTGTTTATTTCAATATTTAAATATTTGATGATATTTTATACAAGCTTATATTAAAGTCCGATATTTTCGTGCCTTGTAAGAGCTACGTTCTAAATTTTAATTCATATCATTTTTAATCATGTATTTTTGAATGTTTTAAATGAATTTCAATATTGTATTTAATATTATTGCATTTGTATTATGTACGTAATAATATGTTATTCCGTATTTTTTTGGCCCCCCTCTCAATCGAATCCTGGCTCCGCCCCTGATTAGTACTACCTCCGTCCCTCAGTTAACTTCACAGTTGGATTTTCACGGTCTCTGACATTTATATGAAATTGTATTAAAATGAAGTATTCAAAATTATGTTGGTATTATAAAATAATATGTTTTTAATAATTAACGGTCAAACTTAACAAAGTTTGACTCAAAAAGTCAAAGTGTGAACTTAATTGTGAGACGGAGGGACTACAATATACTAAATTAGTAACTTAAGTTTAAAAGTTGAACATAAGTTACTATGATTTCATCATTACTACTCCCAATTTAGTCACTAATCACATTTTTTAAAACAATCTTCATTTTATTCATAAGTATGTAATTATTTCTACGTATATTTCCTCAGATACTAAAACTTCTCCAGTTTTCCTACATATACGTATATGACTAACATTATTTTTAGACACTCGTATGATTGAAAAGAAAGAAAAACAATCTCGTTTATATCAAAATATTGAATGATGTAAAATAGGGAAAACTTTAGTATTGTATTTTTTTGGCCAATTCTTTCTAACCTATATAGTATCTGCTCAATATTGTGAATGCCAACATCCTTGAACTGGGATGTGATTCGAACCTGTGACCCCCTCTTTGGGAGTGCCACAGTGATGTCATCCGACCACATGGTACTTGGCTTAGTATTGTGTTTTATAATGGATGAATTGCTAATCTTTAAAAATAGGTTTAAATATGTTTTTAGGGAGTGTTTGCGATTGCTTCTACTTTAAATTAAAAAAGCAATTTTTTAAAGTGATTTTGGAGAAAGTACTTAACAATAAAAGTTGGTAGTGTTTGAGAAAAAAGGAAAAAAATTCCACTTTTGGTCCTATGAGTTTTGCACCAATTCCACATTTAGTCCTCATCTTTCACTTTATCCATTTTTGGTACCTGACTATTGTTTTTTTGACCATTTTTGGTCTAACTCCGGGCATTTTTACTACCGGAAAAGGACTATATATGGTCAAGAAAACAATAGTCAGGTACCAAAAATGGATAAAGTGAAAGACGAGGACTAAATGTGGAATTGGTGCAAAACTCGCAGGACCAAAAGTGGAATTTTTTCAGAAAAAAGTGATTCTGAAAAAGTAAAAGTTGGTAGTGTTTGGTAAAATAAGTACTTTTTGTGTAATAGAAAAAGTGAAGTAGTTTAAAGCTCCCTTCCACCTGCTTCCAGCTTTTAGCTTTTAAGTGATTAATTTAAGCGGAAGCTGTCATTTGAAAACACTCTTTTCAGGGTTTTTTAAGCCAAAAGCTGAAAAGCGCTTTTTTTAAGCCACTGCAAACACTCCTTTAATCCCTGCAAATATAGTACATTTTACTTTACATCCCTGCAAATATTTTTTTTTTGTTTTTCGTCCCTGCAATTTATGTTGGTTTTCTTTGTAGTCCACTATCAATGATAACAACCTCCGTTTGACCTCAAAATAACTCTGATTAATAGATTTTCTCTAATTTTTTGTCATGTTATTCAAAAAGTATTTAATTTAATTTTTTAGAATGTTTTTAATATATATTTCTATAATGTGAATACTTAGTTTTACATTATTTGAACTCTCATATTAGCCTCAAAAAACAAAATATTGCATATTGCAAGGATGTTTTTTTTGCAAGGACCTAAAAAAGTTTCATATTTGCAGGGACTAAAAATATATTTAAGCCTTAAAATTATTGTGATTGCAGCTGAAATACTAAATATGTTTTTAGTTGGATTGTTTTAAGTCTCAAACCAAATCAGACCCAAACAGATTAGGCCGAACTAGACTTAAGGAGAACAGACTAGACTTTCATAGTTACAAAATATACCAAACATTTAATAAAGCAGATCAGACAAGACTTAAATAAACCAGACCAGTCCTACCTAAACTCAGGCCTGAGTCGAGCTTCATAAAATGGGCCCTATACATAGTGTTTGTTTATCATATAAATTCACTAAAATTGAATGAATAAATATCACAAATATGCAATCTTTCAACAAAAGTCTTCCATTATCACAAAACGACATTGAATGTATTAAAAAAAATTACTTAAGTAAAACCCGTCGAACAATTTTAGATACATAATTTAGTGGAATCCTCAACAATATATATTATTAATTTTCTCTACAAATCAGCCCTCGAACTAACTTAAAAAGTGCAAAACACCCCTTATATAAGAGGTTCTGTCCGACCGTCGCCATTCGGGGTGGTTCCTAGTGTAATTTTTTGATGAAATTTTTTGAGCATCTTTTTCATTAAGTCTAGTTTGTCTATAGCGAAGTTCAGCTAAAAATTCAACCAATAGTGCAGTCAAATGATTTTCTGAAATATACTGCGTTGTTTAACTGTGCAGTTATCTTCAAAAATTCATTTGACTGCCTTCCCGATTGCATTTTTACTGAAATTTGGTATGAGTAAGTTAGACTTAATGAAAAAGATGCTAAAAAATTTTCATCAAAAAAACTCCACCAGGAAGTACCCCAAATGGCGACGGACTTGAAAAATACATAGGTATAATAATAGTAATGCTTACAAAATTGTGGGCCCCTAATTTTTTCAATTTTTGGGGCCCTGAGGCTTGGGCCTCTCCAACCTAACATAAGGCACGAGCCTGGACCAGACCAACAAATTTTAGTCCAAGTAAAAATATCCTAGTATTGGTAGTGCGAATTCAAAGTAATGATCTTACTTTCTCATCCCTTTTTATTTTATTCATATATTTAATATTTAATTTGTTCTTTAAATTTGTAAAAAATGAAAATAAATAAAATTACCCAAAAGGAATTGATGGAAAACTTAAAGTCTAATAAATACGAAGTACATCTATAATAATCCGTATATGACTCTAGTATAGTAGTATGTACGCGGAGGGGAAGCAAGCGAGGTTTACTAGTTTGTAGAGGCAAACACAAATGCAAAAACAGGTAAATCAAAGGGCCCAACCGGGTTCGAACCGGTGACCTCTTGATCTGCAGTCAAATGCTCTACCACTGAGCTATGGACCCGTCAATGACAGTTTATGATTATGCCTATAGCGAGTATATTTTTCCGCATGACAAAATTCCATTGAAGTTATACTCCTTCACTCCCACTTTATAAGATACATTTCCTATTCACTTGGTCAAAACAAATCAATTTTAATCTCTTACTTTATATATCAAAATTTTATGCAATTTGAATTATTTTGTTGAAGTTTGGTAGCGATTTTAATGTAGTTTTTGAATATGTTAATTTTTTTTTCTAAAACTAATTTGAGTGTTGACAGGGATCAATTTGCTTTATCGTCAGTCAAACCTCGTAAACCGTAAAGTTCCTTATAATTCGGGATGGAGGGAGTAATATTTATCCTACTTAAATATGGTTTTAGACTCTATGATAACTTTTTTTTTTAACGATAGTCTATACAACTATATGACACATTTTGTTTTTAGCTCCTTGTAAAATATTATTTTTATAAGAAATTGCTCAAAATAGGACTAAAACATGGATTAAACTCCAAAATAGGACTTTAAGTTTTTAATTTCCTAAATAGGACTCATGATTACACTTTTGCCCTTCCTTTTATTAAACTCAACTTCTCGCTCCGGTCTGCGATTTCTTCCGCCCGATTCCCCCAGTTCTTGCGATTTCTTCCGCCCCAGGCTCCCAGCTCTTGTGATTTCTCCCATCGGCGCCATCACTAGCAGCTCTCCCAGATCAAAGCTTCACATCGACAAAATCAATAGTAGCTCTCCAAATCAAAGCCGCTGCAGACTCCTCCAACAATTACAGGTATCCTCCTCTGCTCTTCCTCTTCTTCTCCTTTCTCCTTTCTCCTTTCTCCTTCCTCCTTCCTCCTTCCTCCTCCTCCTCCTCTTCTTCTAATCCTCTTCAAATATATGGTCCTCTGTTTTCTTCTTCTTTGAATTTTTTAGATTTGAATTATATTTATTCAGCAAAATGTCACTTTTATAATCTGAGAATGTCAAAATTATTGGTTCTTTGAAACAACTGCCACGTTTGTGGCAGTATATTTATCATAATGACAACCTGAAAATGTCATATGTTCATAAGAAAATGTCATTCTTAAGAC
Source organism: Cuscuta epithymum (assembly GCA_945859915.1). Lineage (NCBI taxonomy): Eukaryota > Viridiplantae > Streptophyta > Magnoliopsida > Solanales > Convolvulaceae > Cuscuta > Cuscuta epithymum. The sequence goes on from CAMAPF010000068.1 coordinate 1,332,055, forward strand.
ATTTTGTGGCATTTTTATGACTTATCTGAGAATGACATAACTACTTGTTATTAGCAATGACATGTTTTTTTGACATGTTTTCCAAATGATGTCAGAACTATCATCCTTAAATTGCCATAATTTTTCATCTAAAAATTCATATTTTTTTACAACTGAGAATGTCATGTTTTTATATGAAACTTCCATCACCATGGCATTTTTAGAAATAATATCGCTAAAAATGACAACATTTGGCAATCCAGTCAAAAAACATGTCATTAGAATATTGACATCTTGATGTAATATAATGGCATAAAAGTGACATTTTTTCTAATAACAAGCATTTTCATAAACAAATCTAATCAAAATCAAAAAAGTAATAAAAACTCAAATCCAAATATTTCTGATCATGATCGTTCGTTGAATTGTCATTTCTTTCTCAAGTTTTCATATCCAAAGTAGTATTTTGATTTATAATCTGAAATAGTAAATGAATTGACAATAATCAAAAATTGAAAAATGAAGAAACAGGGATCTGAAAGAAGAAGAAGAGAAGAGGAGGAAGAAAATGGAAGAAGATGAAGAAGAAGAAGAAAGAGGAAGAAAAAAGAGAAGGAAGAAGAGGTTATGTTGTGCGCTGCTTTGGATTCTCTACGGACCAGATGTATGCGGCAATGTAATTGCCACCGATGCTAGTCTGCCGATTAATTACTGAGATCGAATCATTAAGGGTATTTTTGTCCAATTAGGTAATTTCTAGTCCTAGTTTTGCAATTTAAACATAGGAGTCCTACTTTTGCATTTGTTCCATGTTTTAGTCCCATTAGGGGAATTCTCTCTATTTTTATCTATGTAATACGACGTATGTACTACTACGTATTTTATTTTTAGGCGCACTTCTTATGGGATATAAGCTCGGCCAAAACATGTGTGGATATTTCATTTATTTAATGTAAATTCTATCCTAACAGCCATACGGGGCAATTTATACCGTACACCCGGGTGTATGTACACCCAGGTATTTTTGAAATTAATTGCAAGTTTGAGGGTAAGTAATCGGGTGTGCTGCTTCCTTCCCTGCTCCACTCACGCGCATCCTTCTTTTCTGTATTCCACCGCTGCTTCGTTTTTTTTCCTCCTGTTTTTTAGCCGCTCATCAAAAACTTCTCTTTTGTTACTTTTTATGCTCCACTCAGCTAGTCAGCTCTCCTTTAATTTTTTTATTCTTCGTTAGTTTTTTTGTATTACTTCTCACTGCTTCGATTCTTATCTTTTGTTTATTGATTTTATCTTTCTTCTTTTTTGTTTTTGTTCGTTTGGTCTCCTTTTTTAGTAAATTTCTACTTTGATGTTATATATTCATTTAGTGTGAAAATGAATTATATAAATATTATTAAATTTTTCAGTTTATTTTTTAAATTCATGTAAGAGTTGATTATTGATATAGGAGTACAAACCATGATACTCAATTGCATGTTTTTAATACTCAATAGAGAATGTTTGATAGTCACTCAATAGAGAATGTTTCATATCAATATGCACTTTGTAAGTTATGTATGCTCATTTGGTACTCATATTATGCTCATTTAATTTGCAATGTAATATCAATGCATATTTCAGAAGTATCATATAACATTAGACTCGCATATTGAAATTAAAGAGTGGATTATAAATATAATTTAATAAGTTTTAATAAAATAAAAAAGAAAAAGAAAAAAATTGAAGATAGAAGCAGAGATCGTGATACTCATTGTTAGCCTCATAATACTCAATAAATATATTTAAATGAGCATACTAGAAAATTTAAATGAGCTTTTGAATTTTTCAATGCTCATTTTATAATAGATATAATTTAATAAGTCTTTATAAAAGAAAATAATAGAAAAAGGAAAAAATAGAAGATATGAAGCAGAAATCGTTATATTCATTGATTGTTAACCTCCTAATGCTCAATAAAATAGGTCAGATGCTCACCAAAAGTACAATATTGCTCATTCACAAGAAAATATGATTTTCATCTCGATATATAGCAGATGTTTGATGCTCAATTTAAATGTCGTGATGTTCAATTAACAAACCTTACGATAAAAATTAACCAAAAGAAAGTGAATTAGAAGTTTTTCATATCAATGCTCATCTTGTAGGTTACAATTACTCATTTGTACAGGTTCGATGCACATTAAAAGTTCATTAATGCTCCTTTAACAGATATTGTGATTTTCATCTCAACATAGGATGTTTGATGCTCAATGAAAATGTCGTTATGTCAAACTAACAAACCTTACAATTTTCATATCAATGAACATTTTGTAAGTTACGTATGCTTATTTGGTAGTGATCTTATGCTCATTTTCTAAATGTCATATCAATGCATTTTTAAAGTACTATTTTACATTAATTGACATATTGAAATTCATAGGAGTTATGAATTTATTAAGATTTTATAAAAGAAAAAATAACAAAAAGAAAGTGAATTAGAAGTTATGAAGCGGAGATCACGATTCTCAATATTAGACTCCTAATACTCAATAGAATTGGTATGATGCTCATTAAGAGTTCATTAATACTCATTCACTAGAAACCATGAATTTCATTTCAATAGCGGATTTTTGATACTCAATTGAAATGTCGCGATGTTCAACTAACAAACCTTACGATTTTCATATCAATGTGCACTTTGTAAGTTATGTATGTTCATTTGGTATTGATTTTATGCTCATTTTAAAATGTCATATAATTCATGTTTCAAAAGTACCATTAATTCACATATTGAAATTCATAAGATTTGATTATAAATATAATTTAAGAAATTTTTATAAAAGCAAAAATAACAAAAAAAAAAGTGAATAAAAAGTTATGAAGCAGATATTACGATGTTCAACATTAGATTCATAATACTCAACAAGATAAGTTTGTTGCTCATTACAAGTTCACAAATGCTCATTTAATAGAAACTGTAATTTTCATCTCAAGAGAGAATGTTTGATGTTCAATGAAAGTGTCGTGTTACTCAACTAACAAACCTGACAATTTTCATATCAATGCGCATTTTGTAAGTTTAATTTGCTCATTTGGCACAAATTTTATACTCATTTCTAAATTGTCATATCAATGCATATTTCAAAACTAGCATATTACATTAAATTTACATATTGAAATCCATAAGAGTGGAATATAGATATAATTTAATAAGTTTTTATTAAAAAAAAATAAGAAATAGAAAGTGAATCAGAAGATATGAAGCAAAGATCATTTAGCGAAAGACGCGATATTTCTCTTAAATTACAAATGCTCATTTAGCAGAAATATTACATTAAATTCAGACAAATTCCCCATTGTTTTGGTCTCATCGAGGAGAAACTTCAATCGAGGAGAGAAGCGATTGATCTCATTTTCCCCATTTTTAATTATCTGTGTTTGAGCTTGTTCCCCATTGTTAGTTATCTGTGCTCGAGCTTATTCACTCTGTTCAAGTTTTGTCTCTTTTGTAAATTTCGATAAGATCCATTCATTGAATTTAACTCTTCCGAGTGAGAATAAATATGCGAGTGAGTTTGGTATGAGTAACGCCTGCAGCCCCACTTGAACGCTTCTTCCATGAATCAACCAACCCCCATATCCCTAAAGCAAGTTTCAAATCAAAAAGCAGTTGAAAGCTCAATCTGCAATCTGGTTTGGTTTTATAGGCATGCTCACGCTAAAATTCAAGATGGCCGCATCTGCCATCTGGTAGTTGTATGCTCCAACTTCCACAGTTCGTATCTGCCATCTGGTAGTTGCAACGGATCTCCCATGCCCGTCGGACGGCCAGCACAAGTACGTTGGCGGTGAGACAACATTGGGCCTTTTATTATGGGCTTCATAATTTAATTGGGCTCTCTCTTTAATTGGACCGGATGTACCTACATCCGGGTGTATAGTATAGGAGCTCGCCATACGGAGTCGATTATAAATTATTTAGCTGACCAGGTTCATTATACATAACTTTACATCTTATCTTAAAATCTTATAATAGCCAATGAGGGTTAGGGTATTTAGGGAATGAAAAAAATGTTGGTGTAATAATGTAGCTTAATAGAGTGGTATAACATGCAACACTGTTTTTCGCTTATCAGACTTATCAGCCAACTTTTTTCACCAAAAACACAAATTTTTTGCTTGTTTCCTTGCAATTTAGTACGTTTTCTTGATGCCTTTTTTGCAGGTTCTCTTACTCTTTATTTTTCTTTTATGGTCTTTTTTGAAGGGGTAATTTGAGTTTGCACCCCATATTATTGTCTAAATTGGACTTTGTACCCCGTTTTTAAAAAATTTTGTTTTTGCACCTCAACCCCATATGAAAAAGCCAAAAATGCCCTCATTCAGAAATATGTTGAAGGTCAACAAAAATGTTAATGGATGAGCATTTTTGTCTTTTCATATGGGTTTAGGGTGCAAAAACTAAGATTTTTTAAAACGGGGTGCAAAGTCCAATTTAGACAATATGTAGTATATAATATGAGGTGCAAACTCAAATTATCCCTTTTTTGAAGCAGTTGTAAGGATGTCTAAATTTCCCTCCAATTAGGCAGAAGCTCTTGTTGTTTATTGCCATGTTTTTGCTGCTTTCTGTAATTATTCTGTTGTTCTTGGCACTCTAATACAATTTCTCTCAAGCCATTTATTTCACCACTCTACCAGAAAACAGGAAACATAACATAAGCAATTAAGCATAGCAGTCCATGAAAAAATTCGAGGCTGCGCTTCTTAGTAGATGCAACGGAATTGATTAGGCAAATTGAAACTCATATTCACTTTTGATGGAGTTAATTATTATTCAAGTTTTTTTATTTTGTTTTTTGCTTGTCCTCCATGATGGTGAAATGTCAAATAGTAATCAAACAAATCAAAATAAAAAATTCATATTGTTTTAACAAAATATAGATTGGGCACTTACTCAAATCACGCAACGCGCGTGTGTAGACTAGTTAGTTTTGATAAGAATTGAAAAGACTCCTCATGATGAGGAACGACTCATTGTACTCGTCCTATTAATAGGATTTAATATTGATTAATCTAAACGGGGAAATTAATAGAATTGGTATCAGTTGCACGGTTAATTCTTCTTCTTCTTCTTTTTCTCGATGGCTTCCTCTAAACACTCCTTTCACCCGGCACTAGCTATATCAAACGTCAAGAACTTCATCCCTCTCACTCTTGATCTTGATAACATCGATTATGCTTCTTCGACGGAATTGTTCAAAATTACTACCCGTGCGTGCGAAGTTCTTGATCATATAATTTCTTCTACCGAAGCTTCATCTAAATTAAAATTTTAATTTTTGTATGTCGCTTTACTACTGATAATTCTGTCTCAATTGAATTTGACCCGTTTGGTTTATCTGTGAAGGATCTTCAGATGGGCACCAAAATCATGTGGTGTAACAGTTAAGGCGAACTCTATCTCGTCACCACCATGCCTTCCACTTTCCTTGCCACCTCTGCCGCCCTTTGGCACGATCGGCTTGGGCACCCAACTGGGGCACCTATTCTTAGATATCTTAGCACAAATAAAACGTTGCCATGTAATAAGACTATTTCTTATGTATGTCATTCTTGTGAGCAAGGCAAACATACTAAATTGCCTTTTTCTTCTTCTATTTCTAGAACTTCATGTCCAATTGACATAATTCACACTGATATTTGGACTTCTCCCGTATAAAGTTTATTTGGTTATAAATTTTATCTTAATTTTTTTATAAATATAAATATTATCTTATATTTGTGGATGATTTACCAAATTTACTTGAACATTTCCCTTACAACACAAATCTCAAACATTCCTCACTTTTGTCAAATTTCATAATTTTATTCGCACTCAATTTGAACGTAACATCAAAATACTTCAATGTGATAATGGAAAAGAATTTGACAATAGTTTATTTAGCCAATTTGCTATTACTAATGGTATCCATTTCCTTACACATCACCTCAAAATGGTAGGGCTGAACGGTCTATTCGTACTATTAATAATATTGTCAGTACTTTACTTATGCATGCCTCCGTCCCACCCCATTTCTGGCCACACGCCGTCAATATGGTCACCTATTTACACAACATCCGTCCATGCCAAACACTTTCTTTTCTTACTCCTACCACCATACTAAACCATCAACATCCCATATTCCCACATATACCCATATCCGTATTTTTGGTTGTCTATGCTTTCCTCATACACCACCACATACTACCATCCATAAACTTCACCCACGCTCCACGCCTTGTGTATTTATGGGTTTTCCGTCTCATCATAAGGGGTATATATGTCTTGATTTAATTATCAACCCAAAAATTTATAATATCTCGGCATGTAACATTTGACGAGCCTACTTTTCCCTTTAAATCTATAATTCTCCAAAGCCCTCATATAATTTTCTGGATGAACCGAATGCATACTACCGCTTGCCTCCCATTCTTCCAGACAACTCACCCATCACACCTTATAATGCCCAGTCACCTCCCTCCACATCACTCCACCCAATTTCCCCCCCACCTCGCATACCACTTCACATACCACCCAAATTCCCTTCAACTCCCATAATACACCTCCCACCATACAAATAAACTCCTCCCCCCATCCCAAACCCATCTCATATTCCCCAATTTATGACTACACGAAGTCGGGCTGGAACTTTTAAACCCACACTCCCGTATAATCTTAGCCATATAACACCCCCGTCACCCCTTCCAAAATCACCCATTCAGGCTCTTCAGGACCCTAGTTGGAAATCCGCCATGGATGATGAATTTAGTGCTTTAATTAAGAATCAGGCGTGGGAGTTGGTTCCCCGTCCTCCTCAAACTGATATCATTTGTTACATGTGGTTATATAAACATAAATTCAGGTCTGATGGATCCCTAGAATGCCACAAGGCACGTTTGGTTGTGAATAGCAATTCTCTACAGGTTGGTGTGGATTGTGCCGAAACTTTTAGTCCGGTAGTCAAATCGACTACCATTCGTACTGTACTCACTTTAGCCTTGTCTCACTCATGTCCACTTCTCATGGGGGCTGCAGCAGTGGTGGTGTGATTCGTGAGGATGGAGGCAAGCTTTGAGAAGATTAATGGCAGTTTGGCTCGAGAGTGGCATTTCCTTGGTGTCCAATAGGAAGGAATAGCAAAGTACGCGATGTCCAGAAAAAAGGGTGAGGAAGAGGATGAAGTATTAGCGATTCGTCCTCCTCCTGAGCCGCCGCCATGGAAGGAGGATTCAGAAGAAGTGGATGCAAAAAGGTTCCATCAGTTGAAGTTTTACTTTTTTTGCATTTTTTGCAAAAAGTTGAATTTGCTTGTTGTTTGTGTTGTTAAGTTTTCGTACAATAAGGGGAAAGGGCATGGGTACGTGTTGGTTTTGTTTAGTAGGTAGAATTTTGGTTGGTGGCACTCAGGCTGAGTCAGCCGCTAATAGCCTCTATGCTCTCACTGTTTCAGCGATTGTTCTCGCTCTTTCCGGGGTGGACTATTCTATATCTGGTCAAGGCGTGAGGGGGCCGATGGGCTTTGGTATTGGTTACGTTGGAGAGAGGGAGATTTAGGTCTTGGGACATGTTTGATACTTTTGTTTGGTTGATTTTAATATAAGCTTGTTTCCTTTAAAATAAAATAAAAAATAATGCATCATTAAGACAACAAAGTTTTACTTCTTTTGGATCCAAATAGATTTCTATTTGGATTTCTACTATACTATCATTATATATAAAGATTTCCACTATATTATCATTATATATATAAAGATACCATGATTTGAGGCCCTCTAGAACAAAACTAATAAACTTCATGGTACCGTACTGACAAGCACTTTGTCGTGGTGTGTGCACTCAAAATAAATATCAATACAACGATTATATGTAGTATAACGAAGTAAAGTTCGTATCCACAGGGAAAGGAACACTTTCTTTTTATGTAACTAGTAACAAGGGGGGTTGTAAAGTTGTTGTTTGAACTTGAAGTATATTTAACACTAAGTTGAATGACTTATGTGGTTTAATTAATAGAGATGAGTACTTGGTTTTGCTTATATCCACTTAATGAAATGTTCGTTGATCCCGGTTATATCTTTAACTATCTTACTCTCGAATACTCAATCGAGGAGTATCTCCAATTCATCGAAGGTAGTTATTATTGACGAGACGCGTTCATTAATAAAACTTACTATTGATTCAATATAGAACACGCGCCGTATATTGACCCAATACTAGCAATAAACTTAAGATGAAAATGATTTAGAAATTAATTAATGAAATATGTTTTAAAAAAGGTTGTTAATTAATTAATGAAATGAATTAGTTAAAATTAGTTAAATGTGGGTTTAATTTAAATGTAGTGTTAAATGAGTTAAATTTTTTATAATATTAGTTAAATTTAAGTATTAGTTAATTCAAATGGGTTTATATATATATATATGTTCAAATTATTAGATTTTTTATTAGCAATTTTTTTTGAAAACTTATTAGCAATTATTGTTAATGCCTAATTTAGGATTTGTGATGGGTTAAGTTTGGATTAAAACATTACTTAGATTTTGTGAATTACTATTGTGAATTATGTGAAGTTCATTTAATTTAGAATTGTTTATTGTGTATTATTAATTATATTTTGAGAATTTTAGTATTGTGAATTTCATTTAATTTAGTGAATTGTTTATTGTGTATTATTAATTAGATTTTGATAATTTTAGTATTGTGAATTAATGTCATTAACGTATTGTTTGTAGTTTAATAATATTAATTGGACGTTAGTTAATTTTAGTGAAATTTAATAAATAAATGTTTCTAAACATAACAAATTATTGTTAATGCTTATGAATTAGAAGATTCTGTTCCTATTCTGATGTCTAATTTGGTAAACATTATGTCTCCATCGTTTTTCGATGGAATGGAACATCTTATAATACATCTTCTGTATGAGGCTCTTACTGCTGGGCCCGTCTTCTATCGTTGGATGTACAGATTTGAAAGGTTAGTCACAATTTCATTTATCTTTGAATATTTATTTCATAAGAACATTTGTTTGTTTACAACTTTTATTTTACATTGCAGATTTGTAGGAGAGTTGAAAAAGAAAGTGACCAACAAGGCACACGTTCAGGCTTCAATTTGTCAAGCGTATATTCAACAAGAAATCTCAACATTCTCATCTTTTTATTTTGAGCGTGAAGTCATAACTACAAGAAAGAGACCTGCCCGGAATGATGACATTGGCGAGAATTTATATGAAAATGTAGTTTCCATTTTCAAGTACCCAGGTAGAGGTAAAGGAGCTGCGACTCACCGTTACATCGTGGGTGAAGAATTAAAAATTGCACATACTTACATCCTCATGAATTGTCCAGAATCTTACCATTTTATAAGTAAGTTAAATTGGTAGTTATATTTGTAATATATCTAGCTACAAGGTAGTTAATTTATAATATTTTCATGTTTGACTTCATAGTGAATTTAGAGCTTCTTAATCAGAATTTCCTGATAATGAAATTGATGGAATGGTGGACTCTCACTTTGCAGCATGGTACAAGTATCAGGTATATATATACACACATTATATATTTTATTAAGTAATATTTTTAATAATTACCTAATGTTATCATGTTTTTATTTAGAGATTAATAGTCGTGGGGTTGTCGACCCTCTGTTAGTATCATTAGCGTGGGGCCCTGGTGCCAGTGTCAAAGTTTGGCGGTCATATGTGATAAACGGTTACACCTATCACACAGTCGATTATGGACATGACCGACCAACAATGAACAGCGGGTTATGTGTCCCAACCATCGGTTATGATAACTCGGAAACCAACTTTTTTGGTTACTTGCATGAGATCCTTGAACTTCAAATGCCTTCTGCTATGAAAACATTGACATGCGTTTTGTTCCGCTGCACATGGGTGGATCCCACTCGTGGTGTGAGAAAAAATTCAAAGTATAATTTGATTGACGTCAACCACTCTCGCGTGTATAGGAAAAATGAGCCTTTTATACTCGCTCAACAGGCAGCTCAGGTTTATTATGCAGAATACCCTTTCAATCAGGCAGACACAGAATCCTTGGGTGTGTGCATGTACTGTCTGTCCGAGCAAAATTGTATCACAAACTCAACACAAGGACGTAGATTTAGATGGTTTTCAGCAACAATATTTCCAGCCTCCGCCTATTGTTGAGACGGTCAACCATCACATTCAGTTAAGTGATTGACATTCATGTAATTTCCATGTTTATGTTTGTGCTTTTAATTAGTTTAGATTGATTGTTACGTTGGAAATTACACCTTTTTGGTGTAATAGTTTAGTTTGAAAAATGTTTGTAAATTGTTTAGATTAGGTTTATTCTGAGCTCAAACAGGTCCAAGATCACTCTAGGGACCATTGGTGACCATCACAAGTGAAAGGAAGGTGCAAAAATTCCAAGAAGAAATGAAGATCCTGATTTTTGGTATTGTAACCGGTCGAGTATGCCCTATACTCGATCGGGTAAGTCGCTGAAAAATCAAATCGGATCAACTCGGGAACAAGGCAACATGCAGGAAAGATTTTGACCACGATCGAATGTCCATACCCGATCGGGTGGCCGACATACCCGATCGGGTATACCCCAGTTTTTTTACACTTCTGCGAAGCAACCGAGTACCCGATCGAGTGCCCTTACAGCCCGATCGGGTACACGACCCTGCAAGCCTAAAAAGCCTATAAATACACCCCATTTCCTCCACAATAAATCACCAATTCCTATATACTTCTAAGCTCAGTTTAGACAAGTTATTTCTTTATATTTTCTTCATGTTTAGTCTCCAAATGAGGAGCTAAACTCATCCATCTTGGTTTTGCTACTTTGAAACTTAATGAATTGTAAGTTGTGAGTTATTTTCTTTATTCTTCTTCCTTGAATATTAATTAATCCCTATTCCTATTTCATATTAATATTTTGAGCATTACTTAAAGGATCAACTAGTTTTGTTTCATATTTTAATTAATACTAGAATCGGTCGATTAATACACTTGTTATTAATTCGGTCCTTTCACGGTAGTAAACTTGGATTATTAATGCATGCTTCTCATGGTTAATCATCTAAGGGGAATTAATTATATTGATTAAACCAATAAACCGCTTGTGTTGAGGTTATCAATCTCAATCGTTTTCATCTTGATTTTATTGCTACTATCGAGTGAATATATGGCGCGTGTTCTATATTGACTCGGTAGTAAGTTTTATTAATGAACGCGTCTCGTTATTAATAACTACCCTTGATGAATTGGATATACTCCTCGATTGAGTATTCGAGAGGAAGATAGTTAAAGATATAACCGGGATCGACGAACATTTCATTAAGTGGATAAAAGCAAAACCAAGTCCCCTTCTCATTAATTAAACCACATAAGTCGTTCATCTTCATGCTTAAATATAATTTAAGTTCATCAACCAATCATAAAACCCCCCTTGTTACTTATTTCTAATTCTATAAAAAGAGAAGTATTCCTTTCCCTGTGGATACGAACCTTACTACACTATACTACGTACTAGTGTCGTATTGATTATTATTTTGAGTGCATACACGACAAAGTGCACGTCAGTGATCCAAATGGCGGAAGTGTTGAAGTCATGCCAGAAACACACCTTCCGGGCCTAACACCTCCATTTGAGCGCGAAATTGTTCAAATGTATGAAGCACAACAAAACGCTCAATATCAGGAAGAAGGAGAATGGATAGACGGTTCTGATACAGAAGAAGATGTTGTATATGTAGAAAATAACGATTCTGATAGTGACTAATTGTGTTGTTGTAATTTCAATTTTTTTGACTTCGAATATTTGTGCTCTTTTCTTCATCATTATATTACTTCAAGAATATTTGATTTTTTTCTTCATCATTATTATTTGTGAAATCATAATTACTCCATATTAATTCAACAACAACCAGTTTTTTATATCCATATTATAAATTCGAAATTTGAAAATTAATTTTAATAATTCGAAAAATACAAAATTATCAAAATTTGAAAATTCAAAAATAAAATTAATTTACTTTTAATAATCTGAATATTATAATAATTTCACATTTTAATAAACAAGTAACACAAATGTATTTATCAAATTTAAAAGATAAAGACAAAACACACAATTTTATTATCACAATCAACTAACTAACATTATTCATTTATCATAAGAAAACAAACAAACACAGATTTATTCATCATCGTCAAAGCTTTCAAGAGGCCTAGCCCACAACTCGTTAATTTTCCTTTGAGCTTCTGCGTTTATCGGTTCCATACTCCTATCATTCTTGTGCAGGACAAAGCATCCGACACAAGTTTTTTTCTTTTGACTTGCCGATTGAGTCTGATTCCTCATCTTTAATGTCGCCAAAACTTTCAAGGGGTCTAGCCATCAACTCCCTGATTTTCTGCACTGCTTCAAAACTTTTTGGCTGCATAAGCTGTGTAACTTGCTTAATTCGTTGCATACCTCTACACATCATTTCCCAGTCAATTGGTTCTCGATTAACCTTTTTTTGCACCCAAATATGGCGGACAACACTTATTTATAGATTAAAAAGTCACGGATTTGTCACGGATCAGGCCGTGACAAATCGAATTAATTCCCTGTCCACCGGCCTGCCCGACGAGCTGACAGAACGGCTAAAAAATAGGCAGTCACGGACGGATCCGTGCCTACGTCCGTGACTAATTCAAAATTTTGAATTAGTCACGAATGTAGTCACGAATCCGTCCGTGACTACCCGGGTCAAAGGCGGCCCTGATACCTCGTCTTCCGCGGCCTGATTTCGTTGATTACGAAGGGCTTAGTCACGGATGTATCTGTGACTATGGTGATGTGCACTTTGTCACGGTGCGTCAAAATAATATTCAATACTAACACTTATACGTAGTATAGCGTAGTAGAGTTCGTATCCACAGGGAAAGGAATAATTCTCTTTTTAGTAAAACTAGTAAATAAGGGGGGTTTTGGGATTGAGTGATTTAATTAAATTTAAACACGAAGGTGAACGAGTTATATGTGATTTAATTCAAAGATAAAAAGGACTTGGCATTGCTACTTTCCACTTGTTGATATATTTTAGTCGATCATTGTTATATCTATAACTTATCCCCTATCAAATACTCAATCGAGGAGTATATCCAATTCATCGAGAGTAGTTAGTAACAACGACCGTTCATTAATAACTCTTACTATTAGTCAAGTATAGAACACCGCCATATACCGACTTAATATATAGTAGCATTTAATCTCTTAACTCCTTGATGAAATCAATTGAGATTGATAACCTCAACACAACGGTTTCGGTTTAACCAACAAAATTAATTCCTCTTAAGTTTATTAACCACGACCGTGCATTAATAAACCGAAGTTACTTACTTGTGAAACCATCAACGATTAACCATCGGTTCATTGATCGTTTCTAGTAGTAACTAATGTCGAGATGTTAACTAATTGTCCTCTTAGCAGCACTCCCCAACATTAATATATAGATAGATTAAAAGAATAATTAATATTCAAGGGAAGAAGTTAAGAAAATAACTCACAACTTTAATAATCAACAAGCTTCAAGAGCATCACTACTAGAAAAATGGTCTATAGTGACACTAAATTAGTGTCATTGAAAAATTTAGTGACACTTAAAAAGTGTCAACGAATGGTGGGAGTTGTGACACTAAATTTAGTGTCACTGTAAAAGTGTCACTAAATTATGACACTACAGTATCATAAAATATAATGATACATTAATATCATATATTGTAGTGATACACGAGTATCGTAAAATATAATGATACATTTGTATTAAAATTCTTAACGATACCTTGATATCACACATTTTAGTGATACACTAGTATCATACATAGTGTGTGTGTGTATATATTATTGATCTCACGAGGTAAATATAAATAAATAACAGAATTACTATACAAACGTATTCATTTATAGATAAAATTGTAATAAAAAGTATTCTGAAATTACAACTTCATAACTTATCAAAGTGTCAATTACAAACACACTTGCCGTCGTGCACAACTAAAATTAATATTCCATAACAAAATGACTAAGTGTATACTACTACTTCCGGAAAGAAGATTTTCCAAAAGATTTGATGCTTCTTTCAAAAGTCAATCCACCTGAACACTCCCAACCATCTCTTGCAGCTTCTTCATGTATATGTTCTTTCAAAACTCATTCCACCTGAACACCTCTTCCAGGACTTAATGTCCAAAAGAACAAAAGACTTTCCTCCTGTAAAAGAGAGTTGTAAGAATTCAGTTTTCATTATGGGAACATACAAGTCTACACAACCACTGTCCCTTATGCAAATGGTGAAAGCTATGATGAATTAGAGATAGTATACATTGACTAGGACAAATGAGAGAAAACGGAATCCCTTAAAAAACTAAATAAACAGAAAGTTTGTCACTCCAAAAGACCTTAAAACTAGGGCTGGGACTTTGGAACCAAGAACCGGAGAACCGAACCGGACCGAACCGTTATGACCCGGTTCGGTTCGGTTCGGTTCCAAAATTTATTAGTTATTTGGTAATGGTTTGGTTCCTACTTTTTATTAACGGTTCGGTTCTCGGTTCCTGTAAAAAATATGTATGTGGAACCGTTAAAGAACCGTTATACTACCTCCGTTCTTCAATAAATGCAACATATGAAAATTTACACTATTCACATGTTCTACTTTGACTAAGTTTTATTTAATAATGTATTAATATTATTTTATGAAAAAAAAAATATTGTTAAATTTGTCTCATTGTAAATTTTCAAAATCTAATTTTTTATTTTTTTACTAATACAAAATTATTTATATTGATGGTCAAAGTTGTGTCTCGGCAAGTGTGAAATGTTGACCGTTGCATTTATTTAAGAACGGATGAAGTATATAATAATTAAAACTATATATATTTCTTATTAGTACATGTATTGTAATGTATATTTACTTATTTATTTTCATATTACATTCACTATTTTAGTTCAGTTATTTAACTATTTGAAATTATTTTTCATTTAACTGGTTTTATTGGGCTTCTTTACCGAATATCTTGTTTTGTTTTTGTTTTCTAAAATTTGCAGTTTGTTATGTATTTATCTTTTAAACTCAACTTTTGAGGTTTGAAATGAAATTCAACATATTTGTATTTTAATTTCAAGCGTTGAATGTATTTTTGACACAAATTTAACCGTAATTTGTAAGATTTTTTTTAAATACTAGGAACCGTTAAATGACAAGAACCGAACCGTTAAGAACGGTTCGGTTCCTTATCGGTTCTACAAAATAATCTATAAGAACCGAACCGTTAGTAAAATTTCATATTTTCAAACGGTTCCACATATTTCACCTAGGAACCGAACCGGTCCCAGGCCTACTTAAAACAATGTATTGAGCTCATAAAAAATGAAAACAGCAACTTACAAAAGGCAACCCCTAAAAGATCAAATCCTTTGCTCTAGAAATTGAAGGAGATATAAACCTGAAATAATATCTCATATGATAGATATATGACTTGGATCCCCAACTTCGCCAATTTCATCTTTTGATTATGCATCATCTCTCATGGTGCTCTTGTAAACCTAAAATAATAAACAATTACATAATTAATATTCAAGGTGAAATAAACAAACAACAATAATGAATAAAATTGTTGCTAGAAAATTAGTAAATAATCCTACAAGAAGCTCAAAGTTTGTTTATCTCAATGTCTTTGTCTCATTATTTTTTCTTCAGTTTCACTAAATTGATCATCTCATATTATATTTGATATTTTTGTCAAGTTTTATTCATTATCATTTTATACATATAATTAAAAGTAATATTTTATTTGTCAAGTAGTAGTACCTGAAAGTTGTTTTAATATGCAAGTGTAGCAGCGTAAGGGATGTGAAAATTGATTTGTCAAGTAGTTGTACGTGTCTTTGACCTCACATAATCCTTTTGTGATCAAGTAGTCCATTGATTTACAGTGATTTCAACCATTTACATTTACCAATGGGCTATAAGATCAATAATCAAATAAGGATAACCAACCAGCAACAGCATCAAAAGAGGATAGCAAACAGCAGCATCCTCAACATCACCACCATTTACCCTTATTGTGTACCTTGGGCAAAAAACAGCTCCGAGTCAAAAACCAATTGGGCTTCAAATATGGACATCCTAAAACCATTTATAAAGGACATGCTACCTTTAGTCTTGTAGCGTGTAAGGCCCAGTCAACCTGAGAAATAAACCTACTACAAGGAAGCACTTGAGTTACTCTTCCTTTGCAAAGAAAAGTTTAACATTCTTCGTTTTAGGATCATAACCCGAAATACAAGAAGTATGTCTTCTTTGCCTTTGTCAAGCTATGGGATAAAGATTCTGATTTTTTTTAAATAGTAACAACTAGTAAACAAATAAAATTAGAAACACTTTAAAATGATGAAAGAAGTTATTGATCAATACTCTGCTTTCAAAAGGTAACTTAAGATCTGCAAATTGTTCTTGTAACTGACTTCTCTCAACTATCCCACCTGCTTAAACAAGCATTATCATTAAAAAAAGCTTTGAACATCTCAACAAAAAATAGTTCAATAAAAAGTAACCTTCCCTGTACATAGGCAAGCAATACACACAAGCCCACAATAGCTGAAAAGCAACCAAATCTGAAAACCCCATTTAGTTTCTAGCCTTTTTCAGAAAACTGAATGAATTGAATTCATTTCCACTATAAGCTCAAAGTACAGGCAAAAACGACAAGAATTCATCTATGATTTCCAGCTGAATAGAAATCGCATGAACTTACCCTTTACATCAGGAGGCGTATAACCAAAGAAAAAACCAACTGAATTACAAGGCAGACTTTTAGAGATTAAACCAGGTCCACTCCAACTAGTTCTATAATTTTTCACGTTGCCAATAAAGAGCCTATGTTTATGTACCGAAAGAATTTTAGATGTCAGATCCTTCATAGCCATTGCCTTTAGAAGAATTCTCACAAGTAGTTTCCATCATAGAAGCTGTAGAAGCTGTAGCACTAGAAGATTTAGAGCACTCATATGTTGATTTTACAATATAAAAATAAGTTAAAAAATAGTTTTTCAAATGAAAAACTTCACTAGATTTATTAAAAATCCAGCACTGAAATGATAACAAAAACCAGACCGTCGCAACCCAAGAAAACCCAGACCGTCTCAACAAAAAAAACAAATTAACAATTTGTTTTCCTAACAACAATAAATCTTTGTCAAAAATAACAAAGATCGATATAATATTATTAGTATATGAAACCAACTAAGTTAAATGGTTATGAAATACTTACATTTCGAAAACAATAGCTTGGCGGACAAATATGAACTTGCCGTGAGGATATGAAATACTTACATGGTTATGAAATACTTACATTTCGTCCATCTTCTTCTTGGTGCAAACTAACAACTTCGTTATTCCATGTCAACCCAACCAGCCGTGAGGATAAGACAAGAAATTGCCAAAACAGAAATGGACAAAAGAAAATTACAAGATTATATGTGGGGCTAATAAATTTCCATATTAAATGACATAATTAAGGGATTACTCAGGAGGTGATGAAGGATAATTTACATACCTGAAATCGAACAGAATAGCTCACAAAGAAGATCCAGCGAGGATCAACCGGCGAGTCGTGCAACAGAGCCAAGAAAGCTGCGGCTGGTAATCAATCTAAGGAGAATCGCGCAGCTAAGGTTTGTAGGAGAATCGATGGAGAATTGTGCATCAGTTAGCAGGGGAACGAGAACGAATCGATGTAAGTCTGAAATGAGGAAGGAAGCTTCATCGCGCAGCTAGGGTTCGTAAGGAGAATCGTTGGAGAGGAATGAGAGCAGATGGATGGAAGTCTGAAACGGGAGAGGAAAAGCCTTAAGTGTTGAAAAACTATATGACATTGTGTAGGCCGGCCCATTTAGTTGAACAGTTACGCGTGTGTTGAGTTCAATTATACTCCGTGAAATATGTTAAGTGTCACTATGTCATGCTGATGTATTGGTGTAGAAAATAGTGACACTTTTGTGCTACTAATGGTATTATATGATAGAGTGTCACTAAAAAAGTGTCACTGTAAGCCAGTTTTTTACTAGTGGCAACACCAAGAAATGGAAGTTTAGCTCCTCATTTGGAGACTAAACATGCTATAAAAATATAAAAGAAATACTATTCTAAACTGAGCTTAAGAGTATGGAAGAAGGAGTGATCTTATTGTGAAGGAAAAGGGGTGTATTTATAGGTGTTTGGAGGTAGCAGGGTGGTGTACCCGACCGAGTATATAGGGTACTCGATCGGGTATTTTAGGCAGTTTCCCGGAAAATCACTTTTCTAGACATACCCTATCGGGTATGAAGGCATACCCGATCGGGTATGAGCCAAATCTTCAAAATCCTGCACGTTTTTTTTATCTCTCTAGATCTCTCCAGATTCTGATTTTGACACCCGAGTCAACTCAATACCCGATCGGGTATTGCCTATACCCGACCGGGTATATGAAATATTTTCTCAATCTTCTTTTTATCTTGTCCCCTTGCACTTTCCTTGATCTTTTGGGGTCCAATCTTGATCCTTTGGATGATCTTGACCTGTTTTAAGCTCAGAATAATCCTAATCTAAACAAATTACATTTATATAGGAAAATAAACTAATTACACCAAAAGTGTGTAATTTTCCAAACAACAACAAATAAAACTAGTTAAAATAGAAATAATAAATAATAAAAATACAACTCTATCAACTCCCCCATGCTTAGTTTCTTTACTCGTCCTCGAGTAAAGTCAATGTTTCATCAACACTTCAAACAATCATGAACAAGCAAAAGACAACCAAGTAATGTTTAAAATGTGTTTTACAAAGTGAAATGATTCCACTTATGCACTACACACTTCATGATATTGGGTTTACTTGTCTTCTATGCTTTCCATGTTCCTCTTCATCATTGTATCACCACATCCCTGTAAAAATAATATCTCTCATTTCTCTCATTTTGCCTAGGATTCTTTTTTTTTTTCTAGCCTCTCATTTTTTTTTCTTTCTCTCCTACTCACTCATTTTTTCTTTTGCTTTTATTGCTTAGATTGCCCATTTGGGTTTTCAACCTAACTAGCTTTTTTTATGTTTTTTTTCTTTTGTTAAAAAAAAGAATAAAGAGTATGAATGTGAGTATTCCATGAAACTCTCCCCCAAGTAATCAAAGAACTGTCCCTAGTGCTCATCTTCAAGACGTCATAGAAAAGGAGAATTCGGACTTGGTGTAGGTGGAGTTAGGGGATTCGGATTTTGGATTATTTGGTGGGTTTTGTTGGTATATAAATGAAAAATGTGGGGAGGATAAGAAGAATATGGGTTTAGTTTGTTGATTTGGTGGATGTATGAAGAAGATATGAAAGTGTGAGGTTGTAACTATGGAGGGTTTGGGGTGTTGGGTTTGAATGGGGTGATACGATTTTTTTTGAAAAGTGCAAAAATAAAATAAAATAAGTAAACATACCTTGCATGGGTTGCCTCCCAAGAAGCGCCTCGTTTAACGTCGCGGCACGACGCCATCATTGTGTTCAATCGTTCAAACTCGGATCGTGATAATTTATCTTCTTCACACTTTCACTCCTAGGACTTCCATAGGAATGATAAATTTCTCGACTCTTCACTTTGGAAATCTTTCCAGGATCAAATATCCAGATTTTCATTGATTCATGTGGTGGGAGGGAGGGGAAGAAATTATCGTTTAGCATGGTCAATGAGAAGTTTTTCGATCCCTCAGTTTTGAAGAAGATTTCAGAAATGTCATTGTCCTTTTCAAGTTTATGAGTTTCTCTTAAAGCGTCCAGGGATGATGGAGATACCTTAAAGGATGACAATGACAAAAATTTGAATTTGAAGCTCGGCTTATCCTCTTCTTTGACCAGTTGGAGCTCCGTGTCTTTTTCTTCTTCTACTTCTTTTGGATTCTGGGTCTCCTTTTGCATTTCCTTTTCATTTGTCAATGTGATTGCAAAAGTTTGCTGTTCAGGATCACATTCTATTTGAGAAGGAAGTTTTTCTGAATCCCTTGCTTCAAGCCTACTCACAGCTCCGGCTATTTGACTCATCTGAGTTTCCAAGTTCAAAATGCTAGACTAGGTCTCATTTTGGAATTTGTTAGTACCCAATTTTGATAGATTTTGATGATGCCATTATACTAAATTCCCAAATGATCCACACTCGCATTACCTGATAAATCATGACCATAAATCAACATAAACAAATAAAGTGCATAATTTATGTATTAAATAAATTATACTGGAAACTTAAAATGCAATAAGGTAACTTTTGTTATCTTGAAAAGGATACTCAAATCCTACCAGTATAACCTTACTTAATACATAGATGATCAAAAGAGTGACATAATTAAATTGTACAACAAATGTATCAAATATTTTTTACTGGAAATTTAAAAATGCAATAAGGTAAACTTGTATTTACCTTAAAGGATATTTAGAAGATCCTTCCAGTACATATTTTATTTGATACAATCTGTTAAAATTCACACGCAAGATTAAGCTAAGTAAAATATGGCATACGGGTGAAGACAGAATTGATAGCCATTTAATGCCAGGATTGTACATGGGTCCCTGAACGTGTTGAAATCTCTCTGTGATACCCCGAAAAATTAAAATAAAATAAATAATTTTATTAGTCAGATAAAATGTTACGAAATTGACAGTTTAATAATTAAGTGAATCAGATAAAATATAGGTGACATAATAAATAAGTAAATAAATAAAAATAATAGTAAGAATATTATAAATTACTAATAAAAGTATCAAAAGGATAAATGAAAATATAAGATCATAAAACAATCTCACATGCTAAGATCATCTACCCAATCATGTATATACATTATGTACATATATTTAAATATATATATATTTATATGTAAAACTCAAAATACATTTAAGTAATTAAATATAATAATAATAAAATAAAATAAAATGAAACATCAATATAAATGGGAATCAAATCAGGGATCAATACACATGCCATGTTCATCAACTACCAACCTATCATTATGTATAGACATTATTATTTTTATTATTATTATTATTATTATTATTATTATTATTATTATTATTATTATTATTATTATTATTATTATTATTATTATTATTATTATTATTATTATTATTATTATTATTATTATTATTATTATTATTATTATTATTATTATTATTATTATTATTATTATTATTATTATTATTATTATTATTATTATTATTATTATTATTATTATTATTATTATTATTATTATTATTATTATTATTATTATTATTATTATTATTATTATTATTATTATTATTATTATTATTATTATTATTATTATTATTATTATTATTATTATTATTATTATTATTATTATTATTATTATTATTATTATTATTATTATTATTATTATTATTATTATTATTATTATTATTATTATTATTATTATTATTATTATTATTATTATTATTATTATTATTATTATTATTATTATTATTATTATTATTATTATTATTATTATTATTATTATTATTATTATTATTATTATTATTATTATTATTATTATTATTATTATTATTATTATTATTATTATTATTATTATTATTATTATTATTATTATTATTATTATTATTATTATTATTATTATTATTATTATTATTATTATTATTATTATTATTATTATTATTATTATTCATACAATTATCAAATAAATAAAATAAACCATAAGGACCATCTAGACCTATAAATACACCCTCTTAGCCATCCTAAACACTGCAAATCGGAGAGATAGAAGCTATATATACATATACATATATATACATAATCTCGCCGGAAAATTCATGCCTATAATATTTTACGTATCAAACTTCGTAAAAACGATAGAGGAGGGTCGTGAGAGGTCTAGGAATACTTCCCAATAAATTCCAGACCGATTCGTAGTCACCGGAGCATCCTAGAGGTCGCCGGAGTTGCAAGCCATGGAAACGGGTCTTCAGCAAAAGCGGACAATTGGCCGTAGATAGGGGTGGAGGAGCTTCTCCTCGACGTGAGGATCATTTTGCAACTTGAATCGTCGAAATCCGTTACCTGTAAGTAAAGTTATCGCTCGCCGGAGTTTTCGGGATTCCGGTCGCCGGAATCGCGACCTGGAGAAGAGCTGGGAAGAAGACAACCCAGTCTTCTTGGGCCGGGTCGCGTATTTGGGCCGGTTCGGCCCGTTTTTCAATAAAAATTTAAAAATAAAATAGTAAATGAAATAAATAAAATCTGTAAAAATATAAATTAAATACCTGGTATAAAAATACATATTCGGACCAAGAATAATTGAAAAATAATATTTGTAGCTATTTTTAATTGATTTAATTGTAATTGGGCCAAGTTGTACACATTTAGTAAATAATTAACTAAATGACGAAAATAATTATGAAATAAATATGGGAGCAAGCTAGATTAAATATATGACTAACTAGGACATTTGGGACCATTTTTAATTAATAAAAATTATAATTAGCATATTTAATTGTAATTAAACCGGTTAATAGATATATGAAATTAAATGAATACATAAAGGAAATAATTCTAAAATAAATATCTGGACAACCTAGGCCAAGTATAGACCCAAACTATAGTTATGGATGATTAGTAATTTATAAAAGTGATGATTAAGTTATTTAATTTAATTGAGCCATATAAACTAGTTAAGTAATTAAATAAGGAAATTTTGATATTAATGGTGAAATAAATAAATCACTAAGATTGAAAATAATGTTCTGGACTAAAAATGATGTTTGTAATAAAATAAGGAAAAGAAAATAAAGTTGGGTTATCTAGTATAAATGAATGACTATATTTGGACTTAATAAATAAATTATTGAATTAGTTGACTAATTAAATTAGCGTGATTAAATTAATAATTATTATCCTTGATTATTAGTGATTTGGACTCCATATAAATTATTAAACTATTTGAACTCATAAAAAATTAGTTGATGAATATAAACAAATTAATTAAGTAATGTGTACTTAATAAGTTAGTTAATTGACTTCATTGAACTAGTTTAACTAAATCAATTAGTTTAATGGATAAATTAGTTAATTTATAGACTTGATAACATTTCTGGACTTTATATTAAAAATAGAAAATTAAAACGAGATTAGAATTTGATTATTGGACTTAATTGAATTAGATTAACGTATTTAGCTATATTGATATAATTAAACTTATTTATTTGATTTAGTTAGTTCAATTAAATTAGTGAGTCAAATAAATAAAACTGGAGGATTGGATAAATTAATTTAATTGGGTTAGTTAGTATAAATAAACTATTGAACTAATTAAAGTTGTTATTGAGATTAGATTATCATTAATGATTATTATTTCGAATTATTGCCTAAGTCAAGTTATTATTAAAAGGGTTAGTAAATAAATTATATAAATTATGTAAACTGAATTTTGAACTGAAATTGATTATTTAAATTCGAAATAATGAAATTATTATGAAGTTAATATAATTGGACCAGTAAACTATTTAACCAAACCAATTAAGAAAAACCGAGTTGGGTTATTATAATTAAAGAAAATAATAAGAATGAACTGGAAATAAACAGTTAGTAAGATTTATTAATTTAATATTTATATTTAAAGAAGGAATTATGAAGTTAAAGTAGTTAAAGGTTGGATATAAAAGAAATAACGAAATAATAGAATAGTTATTGATTTAGAATTTTGATCAATATTAGAAGGAGAATTCAAGTGAAGATCAAGCTAGAGATTTTATTAAGGAGATTATCACAATTTAAGGTAAGTTCTATGTCAACCAAAATGTTTTGCCTCGTACTTATATGTATGCAATATTTGCACTATGTGAACTATTTATGAATTGGAAATTATATGTTTGACATGGATCGAATATTCTGACTATATGAATATTGGTGGATTATTACCTTTTATGGATGATTAAATGTATATTCTTTTTATTAAAGAATATTGGTGGATTTATATTTATTACAAAGGATATTTTGAGAAAATGTGACAATAATGATTTGGGGAAAACTTAAAGTTTTCATAATATATATTCTTACGTCTCGAGAGAAACACGAGGCGTGGGTGGTTAGGGCTACTACTACTTTTGGTGAAATTTATTTGGGTCGGTAACCAGTCCGGCAAAGACATACTCCGGTAGACATCCCGGGCTTTTATTTGAGGATCAAAGATCATTTGGTGGTCGTAGTAGTAGTTACCTAATTTACCCTTGGACAATGTCCCTTGTGAGTAGGTGGTAGAAAACATCCTGCCTACTTGGGTTTCTTACTACTCGGAGGGCTTGGAATCCCTTTTAGAGGGTGTGCACACTTAAGGTAGAAATTCAGCTTCCAATTGGTGGTCGGTGGGAGCCGGAATTCCGGGATGAGTCGTAGATAACAACGACTCATTGGGCTCGAGGAATCTTGAGTTTCGCCCACTCTTAAAAGAATCTAAAGTATTACTTTTGGAGGAATTGAAAGATGATCTTATCTATTGTGGAAACTATTTTATGACATTAAACCATTTTGGAAATATGAGAGACTACTTTTCGATATATATATATATATATATATATATATATATATATATATACACACAAAAACCTATTTTCCAAATTATATTATTTTACGGGTTCGGGTGGAATCTTACTTAGCTCTATTGTACAGATGATTATGATTATGAAGATTGATGTACTTGGTGCCCGAGTGTTCCGCTAGTTGCACACGTTTGATTAATTATTGTTGTTTAAAATTGTAATCCATAAACTTGTTTTAAGTTTTATCCGATGGCTACTTGAATTTATGGTGGATAGCCTGTGCACTCAATCATGTATAGGTTGAGTGTGGCGGTGACACACCTGTTTTTCCATTAAAGACTTCCGCTGTACTCTAAATATGTTTTATAATAAAGATGTTTTCATTTCAAAATGTTATTTTATTTTGGTGGGAAAAATGGGGGTGTTACACTCTCCATATAGACTTGAAGTGATCGTTCAGCGGCTAATCAGTGAAGACAAAAGAAATTTCCATATCAGCTCCAACGCAAGAAGACAAGAGTACACTTCTTTCTGTGACTAGGATTAAATCCTCTCAACCAACGGAGGAGATTAATCAACTGGAGATGCCTATAAAAGAAGGCAGAAGCATGAGGTCTAAAACCAAGTTGTTGAGTCTTCTAAGTAGAGTAATCACTCTAAGTATTCACGAGCTATCTAGCAAAAGAGAAAGTGCAAATTCAACTTTGCTCTCTGCTTAGACTCATGCTTCACTAAGCTCTCAGATTAGATTAACACTGTCATATTTTAAAGCTTAGTTCATAGTTGGAGGTTAGAACTTTCTTGCAAATCACAAGTTGTTGTAAACACTTAGGAGAACGGTTGTTCGGATCCTAAAGTGTAGTTAGATAGAAAGAGTACCTCTTGAACCCCACTGGTTCATTAGAGAAATGTCTAAGGACTGAGTAACTTTGAGTGGTGCTATACTCATTGTGAAAAACCTTCAATCTAGGCCTAAGTGTTGTAAAGGCTAGATTGGCACTAAGTGTATTGGGCTTAATACTTTAGTGAAATCCATCTGAAAGAGGGTGGGACTGGACGTAGGAGGATTACACCACCTCTGAACCAGGATACATCGTGTGTTGATTTTATTTTAGTCAACAAAGCACACAACCAACACTTCTCACAAAAAGATTGTAGTTTGTCAGCAGCATCCTAAGCAGTTGTCTTAACTGACCCAACTGCTTATCCTACTGCTTAATTACTCACTCTCTTTGAGACCTTTTTCACACAAGAAACGTGCACCAATATCACTAAAAGGCCTATCCGATCATTTTCCAGAAATCCATTCTCAAGTATAGCAGGTGCCTCAGCAGTCCCCTGGTGTCCATTCAACTGCTGAGCCCTCTGCTCATATACACTTGTTTCTCTTGAGCATTTCAATATCACTGGACCTTCATAACATTACCAACGAGGAGGTTGACCAAATTGCTTTCTGAAATTCATCCTCTAAACCAAGCAGGCACCTCAGCAGTGTCCTCATCACCACTCAACTGCTGAGACCACTGCTCCAGTAAAACTTCTGATTACATATACTAAAGCACATTTTCCAAAAGTCCTCACTATTCTTAGCAACATTTCATCATCACCTTCTTCAAACACCCAATATTTTCTCAGCAGTTGCCTCAGCAGTCTCCTGCATTTCAGCTAAACTGCCAACTCAGCAGTTGCCTCAGCAGTCGCCTACCCATCACCCAACTGCCAAGCCTACTGCTCTTCCATAATTAGTCTAAACAGCACCCTGACTAGAAAGTTATCTTACACTGAGTTTCTAGAGGTTAAAGACTTCCGCTGTGCATCTATTAATCTTCCAAAAGATTATAGATCAACTCATCTAGAAGGGAAAAGTTCTTAAAGTCGAAAAAGCTGTAAAAGTCTATTCACCCCCCCGCCTCTAGACTTTTACCTCTATCTGGGACCATCAAGTGGTATCAGAGCAGTGTGTTCCTAAAGTCAGTTTTTGACTACTTTTGAACTAAAGATCCAAATCCACGTGTCTCCCAAAACTTTCTAGAAATGGACAATCAACTCTCCAAAAATCTCTTGTTCAATTTAGACAAGTTTGATGACTGGAAAATCAGGATGAAAGCACATCTCAGTGCTTTGAATGATGAAATGCTGGAAGTGATCGCTGATGGACCTATCAAAATTATGAAGGCCATCACATCCAGAACCACAGAAGGAACTGATGATGTATACATTCCTAAACCAAAAATGGAATGGACAACTGAAGATAGGAAGAGGAACAATCTTGACAATGTTGCAAGAGATATTCTCTTCAAAGCAGTAGATGAGTCCATATTTCCTAGAATAAGGAAATGTGAAACTGCCAAAGATGTCTGGGATGAACTCACCAAAATAGGAGCAGGAGATGAGCAAGAAAAGGACAACAAACTGACCATTGCCCACAAGAAATTTGAAGATTTCAAAATGCTGCCAAACGAATCTATCCATGAGATGGAATCTAGATTCTTGAAAGTCATAGCAGAGGTCTCTGACCTAGGGAAAGTCCTATCCCAAAAAGAAACTTCTCTCAAAGTTTTTAGAGGTCTGCCATCAAAGTGGGATATGAAGGTTACTGCTATGAGAGACAGCAGAGATCTGAGAACCCTGTCAACTGACAAGCTTTTCAGTGATCTCAAGGCTTATGAATTTTAGATGAAGGAAATCAGAGAAGAGAAGGAAGAAGAAATAAAGACATTAGCTTTAGTGTCTGAACCTGTAACACTTGAGATTTAATATAAACGGATTAATAGTACTACTCATACCAACAAGGTGCATCTCCTTTTAAGGGAGCTCATTAGCCAAGAACTCCAAAGTTAAGCGTGCTTGCACGGGAGTAGTCTTGGGATGGGTGACCCCCTGGGAAGTTTCTCAGGGCGCGTACGAGTGAGGACAAAGTGTGCGTAAAAGGCTAGTGGCGGTTTGTGAGGACAGTACTAGAGGTCCGAAGTAACTACCTCGGGTCCTGCGGGGCCGGGGTGTTACAAAGTGGTATCAGAGCAACCCTGCGACAGTGTGTTGATCCGTTGGATATCGGGCGGGCACTTAGCAGGGGAAAAGATTCTGGGGTGTGATTGAGATTGGTTTAAGGGCGCAACGAGGACGTTGCGATCCTAAGTGGGGGTGATTGTAACACTTGAGATTTAATATAAACGGATTAATAGTACTACTCATACCAACAAGGTGCATCTCCTTTTAAGGGAGCTCATTAGCCAAGAACTCCAAAGTTAAGCGTGCTTGCACAGGAGTAGTCTTGGGATGGGTGACCCCCTGGGAAGTTTCTCAGGGCGCGTACGAGTGAGGACAAAGTGTGCATAAAAGGCTAGTGGCGGTTTGTGAGGACAGTACTAGAGGTCCGAAGTAACTACCTCGGGTCCTGCGGGGCCGGGGTGTTACAGAACCCAGCACATCAAGATCTACTAAGAAATCACTCAATAATCTCCTCACTGATGAGCAATTTGCAATGTTTGTGAGAAAATTCAAAAGATTTATGAAGAAGGAAGGATCTGCCACAAAGAAGCCATTCAATAACTTAGTCAGAAAGCAAGGGAGATTCCAATCAGGTGAGAACACTATTCTATGCTACAATTGTAGACAGCCAGGACACTACAAAAACGAGTGTCCTCTTCCATTGGCACACTGAAGAAAACAGCAGGTGGCTCAGTGAACCTTCCACCAGCTCAAGTGAAAATAATGAAAGCTGCTCTCCCAAATGCCTAATGGCCAAGGACCACTACAATGATGTTGAGGTAACTTCCTGCTCTTCCTATAGCTCTAGTGATTCTGGACCAAACAATATCACACTAGAATCTTTGTTGCAAGATTTCCAAAAGGTCCAAAATCACCATGTTCTCTTAAGATCAGAAAATGATAGACTAAAACAAGACATAAAGGTTATTCATACTAAACTGCTAAATGCCTTAACCAAAAATAATGTCTTAGAGGAAGAGAACAAAGAGCTGAAAAATAAAATGAATAACTTTAGTATGGAAAGTAAGAACTGTAATCCTACTGCTAAAGTTATTCTAAA
Source organism: Cuscuta epithymum (assembly GCA_945859915.1). Classification (NCBI taxonomy): domain Eukaryota; kingdom Viridiplantae; phylum Streptophyta; class Magnoliopsida; order Solanales; family Convolvulaceae; genus Cuscuta; species Cuscuta epithymum. The sequence goes on from CAMAPF010000068.1 coordinate 1,360,703, forward strand.
TAGGAAGAGAAGAGGTCTCGGCTATGTATCCCCCACCAGACTCACTCAAAGTTTACCCTTCAAAAACCATCAACAAAATACAAGAAAGCTAATCTACAAAAAAATCCACTCCCTAAATGTTCCCACAAGAAGGAACCAACCTGCTCCCAAACCAAAGTTCAAACCCCTGTATAAATCAACATCTCCTAACCATCAACACACAAGAACCCGTTGGCAACCAACAAATAAGACCAACCACAGCCAAAATATCAAGCAGACCCCTCAAACCAATAATCCATTTCCCACATCAAGAAGGAAAAGGATTAATAAATACATAGCCATTCCATATGATTACAACACCCCTAATGGCTACAGACCAATCTGCTTATAACTTAATGGTTCTAGATGGGCATGGATGCCCAAACTTGTACGAAGGAAGTCGCCCGCTAACTTGTGGGTTACTACTCAACACTGATCTATAGGAAAGTGCTGGAGCAGCTGAAACACAAACATGGTACATAGATTCAGGCTGCTCCAGGCACATGATGGGCAGCAGGCGGCTCCTGTCAAACTACACAACAAGGGAAGGACCCAAAGTAACATTTGGGAATGTGAAAGAACAAGGAGAAACCAAAGGAGCTGGAGACCTATCAATCAATGGACTTACAATTCAAAACATATCCTATGTTAAAGGTTTAAAGTTCAATCTCATAAGCACAAGCCAGCTCTGTGACAATGGATACAATGTGACATTCTCCAAAGACATCTGCTTGATTAGAGATGTCAAAAATGATAAAGTTGTGCTCTCTGGAAGAAGAAGAAAGGACATGTATGTAGTTGATTGGAACTCAGCAAAGGAAGGGATCTGCTTGGTGACCAAGGCAGATTCAATTTTAAGTTGGGAATGACACAACAAATTAAGCCATCTCAACTTCAAAACTATCAACAAACTGTCCAGAAAAGGATTGGTGAAAGGACTTCCTGAAATCAATTTCAAGAAGGACCATCTCTGTGATGCTTGCCAAAAAGGAAAACAAACCAAGGTATCATTCAAATCAAAGAAAGTGGAATCATCAACTAGGCCCTTAAACCTACTACACCTTGACTTGTTTGGACCAGTTGAACCAACAGGCTTAAGTGGTAGAAGGTACACCCTGGTCGTAGTGGATGAGTATTCTAGATACACTTGGACTATATTCTTAAAGAAGAAGAATGAAACAGAGAAGAAACTTCCTGAATTAATGAAGTTAATTCAAAATGAGAAAAGTCTCTCAATTCAGAAGATCAGGTCAGATAGAGGTACTGAATTTCTCAACTTCATCATAATTCAGTACTGTGAAGAAAATGGAATCTATCATCAAACCTCAGCAGCAAGAACACCTCAACAAAATGGTGTTGCTGAAAGAAGGAACAGGACACTCAAAGAAGCTGGAAGGACAATTTTAGAAGCAGCTGGATTACTCAAAAGATTTTGGGCAGAAGCAATCAACACAGTTTGCTACACTCAAAATAGAAGTCTTATTCATAAAACTCTCAAAAAGACACCATATGAGTTATGGAAAGAAAGGAAGCCTAATGTTAGTCATTTCCGTGTGTTTGGATCAAAATGCTTTATCTTAAACAATGGAAAAGACTATCTCAAGCCATTTGATCCCAAATCTGATGAAGGGATATTCCTGGGCTACTCAACAACAAGCAAGGCATTCCGGATCCTCAACAAAAGAACTATGGTGGTAGAAGAATCAATTCATGTGGTGAGTCATCCAAATCAAAGGTCACTGGAAAGGCTCCAAGCTGCCTTCCAAATAGCAATGTTCAAACAGATGGAAAGGCAGTTGACTCAAACAGCAGTCCAATGCCAGCAGTTGACTCAACTGTCAGCCCACTGCCAGCAGGTGACTCACCAAAAGACAACTTTCCATGCACTCATGACATCCCTAATCATCCTATTCTACCAGAGGATAGTGAAGAAGAAGAAGAGGAAGATAACCAACAACTTCAAACCAACACAACCACATCTGACATTAGATGGTTGAACAAACATCCTCCTCACCAAATCATTGGAAACATCCATGAAGGGGTTCGTACCAGATCATCAATCCAAAAAAGAAGCATTGTTCTCATGCTTCATGTCTCAAATTGAACCCAAGAAAATTGAAGAAGCCCTACTTGACTCTGACTGGATACAAGCCACGCAAGAAGAAATCAACCAGTTTGAAAGAAACACTGTATGGGAGCTTGTACCCAGACCTTATCATCAACATGTGATAGGAACCAAATGGGTATTCAGAAACAAAATAAATGAGGAAGGCACCATTATCAAAAATAAAGCAAGACTAGTAGCCAAAGGCTACTGCCAGGAAGAAGGAATAGATTTTGATGAAACTTTTGCTCCTGTTGCCAGACTTGAAGCAATAAGAATATTCCTAACTTATGCTGCTCACAAGCAGTTCACTGTTTATCAAATGGACGTAAAGAGTGCCTTCCTAAATGGTCTACTAGAAGAAGAGGTCTATGTGGAGCAGCCACCTGGATTTGAAGTTAACAGAGAGAAAGATCAAGTCTACAAATTAAAGAAGGCACTCTATGGACTCAAACAAGCTCCGAGAGCATGGTATGATACTCTCTCTCAATATTTAGTGAGCAATGGATTCACTAAAGGCAAAATAGACAAAACTCTCTTCAAAATTGAAGAAGGTACACACGTACTACTTGTCCAAATTTATGTTGATGACATAATATTTGGAAGCTCAAACCAAGCACTATGCAAGAAGTTTTCAACTCTCATGCAAAGCAAATTTGAAATGAGCATGATGGGAGAGTTGAACTATTTCTTGGGACTACAAGTAAAGCAGACTCCTCAGGGTATCTTCATCAATCAAGCCAAATACACAAGAGATCTCATGAAGAAATTCAAGGTTGAGAACAAGTCCACTGTGAAGATTCCTATGAACACTTCACAAGGTCTAACTCCCAATGAAGAAGGTAAAGATATTGACCCTACACTTTACAGAGGATTGATTGGATCCTTGTTATACCTTACAACTAGTAGGCCAGACATATCCTACTCAGTTGGGGTATGTGCAAGATTTCAATCAAAACCAAAAGAAAGCCATCTTCTAGTAGCAAAGAAGATACTGAGATACCTCAAAGGCAATCCTAACTCTGGATTATGGTATCCAATAAATGGAGGCTTTGATCTATGTGGCTACTCAGACTCAGACTTTGCTGGATGCAAAATTGATAGGAAGAGCACTTCTGGAACTTGTCAATTGCTTGGAGGAAGACTAGTCTCATGGTTTAGCAAGAAGCAAAACTCAATTGCTACAAGCACAACTGAAGCAGAGTACATAGCAGCAGGCAGCTGCTGTGCTCAAATACTCTGGATGAAGCAACAATTGAAGGACTATGGGGAAGAAACTAAGGAGATTAGCATTCTGTGTGATAACACAAGTGCTATTGTAATCACTCAAGCCAAGGGTATTTTAAACTGTAGATGCTGGAATTTCAGTTGCAAGGAATATTCAAACTCCCCATAATATAGAGTTCATTGTGACACGGTCCTTTCATTTAACGAACATTTAACTAACTCTAGAACTTGATATTGTGTCTATTCCAATAACTTAGCCTCTATCTCTCAATCTTTCTAGATGATCCATAATGATCATATTCGATATCCAAAACGAATATATCTTTGCATTGGGCAATAACATTATGATCCATCTAGATATGAGAAGTAGAATGTTCTCTCTTAATCTATTACGAGGAATGAATCCTTTCTTGGCTCAACTACTATCCATATGCTTCATGATGTACCCAACACATGTCCTGTCTACACTGATTAGAGTGCAAGCGTTAGTCGTGATCAAAGCACATCAATCCGCACATGTAGTACGTATTGACCTCAAGCATTAGTCATGGTCATGGTTTTGTATTACACTACTCTATACGCCGATAATCTCATATACACATGAATAGAACTTATCAAATGCATGGTTTCTCGGTGGGTATGCCAATATTCTCTAAAATATTTATGTGACCATTATAAATGAAAGGAACTCATAGTTGTGAGATCAACTATACTTTCTAAGAGTATGATGTAGTTCACATACCAGTCTTATCGAATATCATCAATATTCCTTTCTTGATGATCATTGATTGGGGCTATTTTAGGACCTTATGTTATATCATATAAGTTCCCACTTACTTAGTGACAACATAAGTCCAAGGGAACACAATTATGAATAAAGAATTGACAATCGAAATGCTTGATCATTTCTAGGACATATATCTCTTAAAATGATTGTCGCTAGGACACATATACTAACATACCCTTATACTCGGTAATCTATAAAATTTTTGCAAAAGTCATGGCTAACCGCTTAAAAGGAATATTAAATTCTCTTGTTTCGGTTAATCAAAACGTGTTTGTACCAGGCCACTCTATTGTGGACAATATTATGATTGCTTTTGAGACCCATCACTACCTTAAGCGTAAGACTAAAGAAAAAGAGGGATTTGTTTCCCTCAAACTTGATATCAGTAAGGCTTACGATAGAGTAGAATGGAGTTTCCTAGCTAATGTGATGAGGGCAATGAAGTTCCCTCCAAAATGGATCCGGATAGTCCAAGAATGTGTGTATCCACTGCATGTTGACTATTTAATTCCGTCTCATAATAGTGTACTGGGTCTGATTACCCCTAAACGGGGATTACGACAAGGGGATCCATTTATCCCCTTATTTATTCATCTTAGTTGCCAAAGGGCTCCGTTTATTGATCAGGCGCAAGCAGAGTATGTGCAAAATCTATGGTGTATGGCAAGGGGGTGCCCCGGCCCGAGGGTATCTCATCTATTTTTTGATGACGATAGTTTTCTCTTTTTTAGAGCAAATATTGAGGAATGCACTATGGTTAAAGAGATTCTTAACACCTACGCATCTGAGTCAGGACAAAAAATTAATTTTTCTAAATCTTCTTTCTTTTTCAGTTGAAATATCCCTGAACAGGTTAAGGAGAATATTTGCATGTTACTTGATGTTTCAAGAGAGGGGAATTAATGATATCCAATATTTAGGGCTGCCTGCGTTAATTGGTAGGCGTAAAGCTCAAATTTTGAGTTATTTGAGGGAACGAGTTCTGAAAAAAATTCAAGGATGGAGTAACAGATTCCTATCTAAAGCTGACAGAGAGGTACTTTTGAGAAAAATGTGGTTCAAGCTATGTCTTCATATGTAATGAAGATTCCTATCTAAAGCTGACAGAGAGGTACTTTTGAAAAATGTGGTTCAAGCTATGTCTTCATATGTAATGAATGTTTTTCTATTACCTTTGGAGTTATGCTCGGAATGGTTATTGGTGGAGAAAAAAAGACTCGATAGGGTGTGGGATTCGCTAGAAAAAGTGGTATCATACCTATTAATGATTTGATTGGACCAAATCACTATTTCACCATTTATTTATTTTGAAATTATTTAATTGCAACATTGTAATTGATTCATATGAAAAAAGTGTGATATCGTATTAAGGGTACTGTAGATATTGCATATTCTATATTGTACAAAGTATATTTTACTCAAGGTTGACCTGATTGATCCTGTTAGATTATTTGTCCGACACCGGAAAGCTATAAAAATAAGAAAGCACTATATAAGGCTTTGGGTTACTCCTTCTATCAGGGTTGACTTTTTATGATGGAACCCCGGGTCTTAACATGTTATCAGGGCCAACTCCGATTGTGTTTTGACATCTTGTTCAGCACTCATGATTGAGGGTAGCTTGTTAAAGGTCTATTTGGCCCACTTATACATTCCGATATTGTTCAGCCCGGTTCAAGCTGACGGGGCGTGTTATTAGAGTATTTGTCCCAAACCGGAAAGCTATAAAAACAATAAAACACTATATAAGATTTTGGGCTACTACTTCCCCTATCAGAATTGACCTTTTAGGATATAATAGAACTCTAGATTTTGACAGATCTAATGCTGGTCTGGTCGGGATGACTCTCCAAACCTGACTTGTCACGTGACCCGATCATTTATCCTTGCCAGCTAGCTCCCTAGTTTGGCTTTTAAAACATAGGCATTTACACTAAAAATAATCAAAATGTAATTGAAAATGCGCACAGTTATACACTTAAATTATTTTTAAAAACTTGTCTAAAACATTAGACAACATCTTCATCGAAATGTGCTTTGGCAATATCTCCAACTTCTATCTCTCCATTTGAAGACTTGCTCGGGGTTATATCTTCATTGTTGGTAGATATATTACCAGTTGATAAAATATCATCATCCTCTACTGATTGTGAAGAAGCCTTATCGTCTTTACTCTTTCCCCATATCACTGAATATAGTCCAACAATAATAGTCAGAGCTCCAAAAACCCTACATAGAATCGGGCAAACCATGTTAATGATCAGTTAAGTTGCTCCCTCCGTCTCATAAATTAAAGATGTTTGAATATTATCAACCGTTTACTTTTATACAAAGTCATACAACCTATATACTGCAAACATTGCTTTGTGCATAAAGAATTAATGGAACTCTAGATAAAGTCCAAAATCAGTAACTTTAAATTATATATACCGGTGAAAAAGATTCATCCAAATAGAAGATCTTTGAAAAGCTAGAAAACAAAGTTGTTTGAGAGAGAGAAGCAAAGTGATTACTTACTTTCCATAATCTAATTGCTCTTGAAAGATGAAGGATCCAATCATGGCGACCATAATCATGCCTACTGGATTAAATGCAGTAACAAAAAATGGTCCCATTTCATTCATGATTACTCCCGAGACATAATAAACAACTCCAGATCGAACAATTCCCTGCATATATTATTGATTAGTTAATTAGATCAACCATATTCAAATAATATTTCAAATATAAGGAATTGTTCATATGATGATTGATGAGTAACGTACATTGTAAATATAAGCCACTAATATGATGTCCCACCGTATAGACCATATAGAATGATCATCACGCTCAACCACTAGAGCTAAAACAAGATTTTGCAATGCCCCAAATGTGCATATGAGGGTTGTCAGCGATAGTCCAGCTGGATATGATTTTAACGTGATTGCCTGTTGACGGAAAATATAACACATTGTAAGTGAATCTCTAATTGGAATGTAATATTCTAATCTAATACTCCCTCCGTAACATAAAAATCTTCCCACTTTCCTTTTTCGTCCGTAACAAAAAAATCTTCTCATTTCTAAATCTTCCCATCATACCCTCAATAATTTTGAAAATAATACACTATTACAACTATTTTTTTTATTTATCCTACATTCCATCACATTATTTCACTATATTCCCATCATACCCTCAATAATTCATATCCTCTTTCACTATTCTTAATCTACCTACTTTTGAAATGGGGAGGTTTTTAAGTTACGGAGGTAGTATGAATCTAATATGAAGTATATGACCAAAATAAGGATAGTCTATAAAAGTGAGACCTAAACTTTTACGGAGTATTTACTATATGACCAAAATAAGGACAATGAAAATTAATAGAGAAAGTTCCGGAAATAGGACTATAACATTTTGAAAATTCCAAATTATGACTGCTATATTTTTTATTCCCAAAATAGGAGTAATTAGTCCAAATTTTGAAAATACTGTCATGTTTGAAATCTGGTACTGCCAAAACATGGCAGCAATTAGTCCTATTTTGTACAAGCATGACAGTCCTATTTTGGAATTTTCAAACCTTTTTAGTCTTATTTCGAGTAATATTCTCAAATAAATATGATCTAAAATCTTTTAGTGACAATAACTATGATCATTTTTACATTGCAGTGACTATAAAATTGTGTATTCTTCCACGTACTTTAGTGACATTTCCCTCACCAATTTTATTGCAATAATATCTTTGGAAAAACCTTATATAATTTTGAGTCATTAATTGACGGTGTATGTATACATAATTCTAGCTTACGGTACATTAAACATGTATGTAAGAATTTTATAACTAACTTTAGTAATCAACTATTTTATCAAACACATACTTTTATATTATGTGCGCTGGAATGTGTAATAATTCAAATAAGCAAGGCCGATGTCATTTTTCTGGATGAATTATATTTGCTTGAATTATTGAAGTGGACTATTTTAGCTATTTTTCATATATTTATTTATTTATTTGTTTATTTTATTAATAAAATACTTCCACAAAGTTTTTAGTTAAAACATTTCCATTTCACATTTCCCAACACCCAACTTTGACTTTTAATATATTTTATACTCTATTAATAAAAAATTAAAACTCAACTTTTGAAAATCCAAAATTAGATGAATCTAACTATATTTATTTTAAAAAACCAATAAGTTAATAAATAAAATGTGGTCAAAGTAAAACGTATGAATTGTATAAAATTAAACATGTTTCATTTATTTTTTTGATAACATGTTTCATGTATTTAAAAATGGGTACATGAAGAATTGAATGTTGTTCCAGAATTTTTAGGTTAAAATGTAGTCCGTACATATATATACCTGAAGAATGTAAAAGCAGGACCAACTAAAACATCCTGCGGCGATCATAGCTGCTCCTTTGACATGATGATCGTGGTGTGGGGCTGTTGCACTAACCGATTGCTGGATTTGGTGTTTGAGCGTCCATGGAAATTCAATAATGTGCCCTCTTACAAGTGTCATTATCATTGCACCCCCTATGGTTAACGTTGTACCCATGATTTTGCTTTGGCTGTGCAACCGCCTGATGTTCACCTCTTCAAGCCTATCATCATTCACCACAAATGGTCAACGGCAACGCATTTTTAGAGGTAATCTTTCATCACTTCAATCTTTCTTCGGTTAATTGTCTTTCATCAAATTTTCAGTAATTTTATGAAATCGGAAGGATCGTCTGTTGTGTACTATACAGTCCCAAAACATGATTACCCAGTACCATAATTAGTTTAGTGATTAATCATTTGAATGTCTATGCATATGAAGGATTGATATAAATTAGAAGTTCATGCTGGTAAATCGGTGTTGAAACTTTGTAAGTAAAGTGTTTGACAAAAGTCCTCAAAGAATCATAAACTCTAGAGTATATATTTTGAAGGGAAAACTGTCAAATAGGTCCTCGAACTTTCATAAAAAAGTCAATTAAGTCCTTCTATAGGAGACTCTGTCCAGTCGTCGCGATTTGGGGCGGTTCCCGGTGGATTTTTTTGATGAAAGTTTTTGAGCATCTTATTCACCAAGTCTAGTTTACTCATACCAAATTTCAGCTACAAATTCAATCGGGAACACATTCAAATTAATTCTTAAAGATAACTGCGCATTTTTGCGTTCTCGAATTAATTTGAATTTTTGCGTTCCCGATTAAATTTTTAGCTGAAATTTTTATATGAATAAGATGCTCAAAAAATTTCATCAAAAAATTCCACCGGGAACTGCCCCAAATCGCGACGGCCGGACAGAACCTCCTATAGAAGGACTTAATTGACCTTTTTATGAAAGTTCGAGGACCTATTTGACAGTTTTCCCTATTTTGAATGCTGAAATTCTCTCACAATGCTCATACTTGATCAAACTAAGTTAATCATTTCTGATATCATTTATAGGTTTAGTTAAGTACAGTTTAGTTTAGGTTCAAGAACAAAAGCCTACTAATTACTAAAAAAACCTTTTGTTTAAACTAAAACTTTCGCTCGAGTGTTTTTGTATGATGTCAATTATTTCAGTTGGTCATTAAACTGTTTTTGTGGGAAAGTCCAATAAACAATCACGAGTATATATTTGGTTGCTTATATTGCTTTACCAAATTACATGATGAGTGCATGACAATACAAATATGACTTGGTGCCGAAAAAATCATTACTCTCTAGTCGGAGCCTAATCGGCTTAGGCTTTCTTTGCCACCCGACTAGCGCCTAGCGGTATTTAAAACATTCGCCAGGACCTATATATTATGAATAAGAACTTGATGATCTTCTTATTATGAATTCCCTAATACGCTTGGACATGAAAACTAATTATTGATTTGAGTTGATTGTGGAAGTATGAAGCATGTACCTGAATGTCCAAGCCAACAAAAAGGTGATGGCAGGAAGAAGATTGCACATTGCTGCTGCAAATGATGCAGTTGTGTACTTCATCCCTGCGTAATACAGGTTTTGGTCGATAACCGGCCTGCACCCACACGCATGCAGTGACACAATTGAAGCAATAAGTTAATTAATTACCTCATTTAACTTAAGCCGGCCGTAACGTAGTAATTAAATAGAACTATGTATATGCGAGCTGAGTTTCAAAAACTTACTCAAACAAGGCCAGTAGCATTATCTTCCAGAAGATGCCGAGGGTCATTCTTGGTCTTATTTTCCTATATATACATAAACACCGTACGTGAATACCCTTAATCAGCTCTTTAGATATTGCTAATTAAAGTTAACACTTCCCTAGCTGCACATATATAAATTAATAGTATGAATTCAAACTTATATTTTTAAGATAAGAGTATGCCCTTATCATAGTATGGTTGTAAAAACCACTACTCATCATTTTAATAGATTTGTTGTTATTCTAAAATTTGATGCTACTAGCTTTCCGTATGTTTTATAACCTTTATCCTGAATAGGTTTTGGTTTGACTCTCCTACTCTTTGTACTCTTTTTATTTCTAATGAACTGCCGAGGTTTTCCCTAACCCTCATCCCAAAACGTTTTGATTTTGGATCGAAACCGGGTTAAAGAAAGATAAGAATATGCTCTAGGGTGTAATTTCTATCGAAATAAAATAGCTAAACCTCAACACTATAAAATTTGATGCACAAAATTAAATCATTAAATTAAATTCAGTTAACCAGATAGGATTGAGACAAACAAATTGAAACATATTAAGTGATAGATATGCATGAAGGATATTATTGATTATTCTTTATAGGAAATTGCTACACACACATATAAATTCATCATCGATTTTTAATTCGTAAAGTTTTTTGTTTCTTTTACAAAATCTTGAAATGTGTCTTGTTTTGAATTTCCTTTCAAAGGGTTTACTTTTTTCTTTTCTCTTAATTTCTAAAAGGTACAGATTTTTTATAAAATTCTTGTTTATTTGGTTTTGTGAAGAATTGTCCAAGGGATTCCTTGGACAGTGGACACACACATAGAGGAGTAAAGCATAATTAAGTCACTCACATAAATAAAACTTTTTTGTTTTATTATTATAAAAGACTCATTTAGTCTTAATAAAGGATGAAAGCAGCGAATTTATATTTTATTTTAGATGTCGATCAATGACGAGTCCTACATTTCAGAAAAAAATGAGATGCTATATAATCTTACTTGAGACATTGAATTGTGTGTTTTAGTCCTATTTGAATTTTCCCCTCATTGTTTAAAAAGTTTTTTGTGACAATATATTTTATTTTACACCACTACTTGCATATATCATATTTTCGACACAAGATTGTTTAGTTTATTCAGACAAATAAAACACGATTTATACGTGTGATTAGTGTGATGGTGGTGCACTGGTGCGTACCAGCGTCTACCGCTCTAGATATTGCAATATATATAATCAAAGTACCCATCATTTCCAATACTTCACGATATCTTTTTCGTGTTAAAAAAGAGTCCTTATTAATTAGCATATCATCAACAAACCAATTTTATTGTCTTGTATCAGTTCTTAAAGCGTTCAAAATATGATAAGTTTAATTTTGTTGGCCTTCTTCCTTCTTCTTTTAATATAACAAAGGTTTTTAGTCGTCAGCAAAGCAAGACAGCACATATATATAAACGTAAACAAAAAACGTGAAATTAAAGAAACAACCCTATGTAGGATGAAAGAAAGAATACTTAAATAAAACTGAAAACTAGACATGAGTAATAAATATGATCATGCATGTTAAGCCTCAACCAATTCGGAATTTAAAAAATTCTTTAAATATAATTGAAGAAAATTTCAAAATTTTGTTAATTTTTTTCAAATTATTTTTTGTACTGGTCAAGCCCAGTTTGAGCTTATAGACATGTCTACAAATCTGATAAAATTAGATTAAATAATAATTAACATAGTACTAGATTTAATCAATTATGAAGTTCAGTAAATGAAAAATAAAATAAAAATTTACATTAAAATTCTGAAAAATTTAAAATGCACTGGACTTGCACGACATAGTCCTAGATCCATTCTTCCTTTTATATTCCACAAAATTGCGTTCATATTTTTCCAATTTCTTTTTTTGTACTAGCCAAACCCAGTTTGAGCTCGTGCGGACGCCAATGCGTACACACATATGGACAGATCTACAGATCTGACTAAAATTGAATCGGATTAAAGAATAATAATAATACTAGATAAAATAAACATGAGGTTGGGTAAATCATGAAAAATGAAATAAAATAATTTACAGTAATTTAGAAAGTTAGGAAAAAATTTGGATGCACGAGACTTGCACACCATGATTGTAGCTAGTGTAGATCAGTTTATCCTTTTATAACTCTCCGGCTCCCCAGGGAGTTTACATATGTATGGCTCCTGAAGAGAAAGTAAGAGAGGAAACGAAGAAGAAAGGGGACCTTTCAAAGACTGCGGCAAAGGGAGCAAAGACGGCGGCGGCGATGAGATTCCGGTAAACACCAAAAATGTAATGGTTCATTCCCTGATTCAGTGCTGCCTTTGAAACCAGAGAAGCGGCGGCGTAGCTAACTTGCAAGAACACCACGCCGATGTATGGCTTCGCATGCTTCAACCACCGCTGCACCACCACCACCAAGCTCCTCTTCTCATTCCCCATATCTGATTCTGATCTCTCTCTCTCTGTATATGATGACTGATGAGGAATGGAGGATTGAGGAGCTACCTCGCTACTATATATAATCTTAATCTCGCTCTATATATGATGAGGATCGGAGCTAGCTGCTAGTATATATAACAAGGAGTATATATTTTAATCTATCAATCAATTATACGTATGTATGTATGTATAAACTCTCTGTGCTAGCTATCGCATCGGTCTCTCTGGCTGGCTAGCCGCTTCAGCTCATCCATGTCTGCGCAGATATATAGAGATGAGAGAGAGGGAGAAACATGCGCAGGGTGGGATCAAGGGGGGCGAGTGACGTGGCCGACCATCCTCAAAGTGTTTTACGCTTGTACAAGGTTGTCATTGTAATGCATGTTTTCAATTCTAGCCACACTCCGGAAAATTGAGAATAAAATCTCAAAACGCAAAAATAGGATTACCCTGTTTATATTTCCAAATATGTGTCATTTGTGCTTTCTTTTCTTATACTAGCTACTCTTACCTCAACTTAATAAGAAAAACATTCTTTATTTATGATAAAAGCTTGATAAGATTTTAATCTATAATAAAATCATAAAAATAGAGAAATTTTATAAAATAAAAAAGAGAAGATTTTGCGCTCTCATAAGAATGCGCATGCATGGACATTCGCACGAGACGTGCACGCAATGCGCGAGGCGAAGACGCCAGATATTGAGCGCAAGCACGGTTGTGCCCAAGACCGCATGAGGCCCAAAACGCCTCAATTATGAGTTTTTTCTATTTAAATAGGTTGTAAACCCATGTTCGGGCCTATCTCGGTCTCTTCAAATTTTAATAAATCCGGCGGATTCATAAAAATTGCCAAAGACAAAGGCAATTTCATTTTAATTCCAACGGGCCCACAAAAATCAAAACTGCTCGAATTTCTGGCAGTCTTTTTACATGGACGACTTTCTAGGACATGCGACTGAAAGCGATCGTCGTCCCCCTATCTCAACTCCGGCAGAAATTGCGAAATCAAAATTCAACCAATTGATTTGCAAAAAATCAAAGTTTGTTACCTCAGAGAATTGCCTGCCAACGGACAACTTAAACACGCAACTAAAAATCTACAAGAAATCTCAAAAGAATAAAAGGCGCCACAACATGAGAACTAGATCGCAGTCTAGAGAATTTCCTTGGGTTTAGTTTTAAGTGTTTCTTTCTCTGTACTGTTTTATTTTGTTTCCTTTCTTTCCTTTTTGCATTGTACTGTTTCTTTTTTCAATAAAATTCACTTTTCTTCAAAAGAAAAAAAAAAGAGACAAGCCTGTGACGAAAGTTGTATTGTTTTTCAGCATTGATTCGTTAGAATTGTGGGATTGTTTATAAGTTTTTCCTTTCAGTTAGACAAACAATTCTCACGTTTTCAATTATGTTGTTAATTCGATTATGAATTGTAAGTAGTTATATTTAAGGATTTGAGATTGGTGAAGGGGCGACATATGATCTAGGTTTCGTTTTTTTATGCATTAATTGTATGATTATTATTTAATTTGTGTGTGAATAATTTATTTTGTTAACTTTTATGACCCGAAATAGTCATTCGGATTATAATTGTACATAGAATATGTTAAGAGAGATCTAAATTATTCTAGGACATTTTTACATACACCTTAACACTTGTTACGAGATTAATTAGCACGGTTAGGAAGTTTTGGCAACAATATGATTTAGAAGCTAAGATTGTCGCATTAGAGATCAACTTTGATCTCTAAATCGTTGTAGTACTTGATCTGTCCCATGAGAGTGATAATAATTTAATATTGATAGAGTTGCTCATTTAACTAATTTTCATGTAATTAAGGCTGACCAATCTCGAAATATAGTTGCACCGGAATCAAACCCTATCTCATTTTTGTCATTAATTCGTAAGATCCAACCAACTTAATTTACTTTCATGCTAAATTTATTTTCTCAAACCTATCCCTCACATTCACATTTAATTTATTTATTTTAATCTTTGAAATCAATTAGCACTTAATTCCCTTTTTCGTCCCTGTGGAGACAACACTCGTACTTATATCATACTATTCATATTTAATTTAATTGCGAGAAAACTCACATCAAATATCTTCCACTTCAACTGATTTTTTAACATATTTGGGTAGATCAGCAATGGAGTCAACTGAGTTTCTTTGTGTTTTCCCCATCTCTGGCATTGGCGAAGGTAACAAGGTGACCGGTGCTGATTGGGTCCCGAGTCTGACACCAGACAGTTCCCAACATGTAATTATATACTACCTCTGTCCCCTTTTAAATGTCCCGGAGGAGGGTGACACGAGTTTTAAGAAAAGTGGGTTTGTGTGGTTGATATTAATTGATAAAGTAAGAATAAAGTAATAATGATTTTGAGCCACACACTACAAAAAAAACATCAAAATAGGCACGGACTTGGTACGGATTGGGCGACTTTGGCACGGACCGTAACTTATTTTTGGCACAGCGTCGTGCCAATTAGCTGGTGACTAAATGACTTTGGCACGGAATTTGGCACGGATTTGATTCATCCGTGCCAAATCCGTGCCAAATACCCTATGAATTTTGGCAAATCCGTGCCAAAGCTCCGTGCCTAATCCGTGCCAAAATCGTTGTTTTTTTGTAGTGACACAAACTTTATCAAATAAGGTATGAGACATTTAAATATGGACATCCCAATATGGTAAAACGAGACATTTAAAAAGGGACGGAGGAGTTGTTTCGAACTCTTTTTGGCTTCGCTAGTTGATTCAGAAGTGACGGTCTTTTACCTCTTTTGATTTGGACGCTATTTTCTTCACTTTTGGTTGTAGTTCATATTTCTGACCTATTGTGAAATTTTTGGGAAAGTTCCCGAAATAGGACTAAAACAGTTTGAAAATTCCAAAATAGGACTGTCATATTTTTTATTCCCAAAATAGGAGTAATTACTGTCAAGTTTGGAAAATATTGTCATGTTTGAAGTCTGGTACTGCCAAAACATGACAGTAATTAGTCTTATTTTGGGAATAAAAACATGGCAGTCCTATTTTGGAATTTTCAAACCCTTTTAGTCCTATTTCGGGTAATATCTCGAAATTTTATCTATATTTTATTAATTTTGTAAAACATAAATAATTATCATGAGGGGTTGAGAGCGTGATATAAAAGGCTTATTAGTGGCAGTGCATGAGGACCGATCCGAGACCTATTTGAGAAGTATCGTATCGCGTAACACATTCTTAACTATCACGTATATATGTTATCCTAGTGCATGATATATATAAATCATTTATATATATGATTGTGAGACGTGGATAAATTATTACCTATAATGACAAATCTTTTCACTATGCATGTGACTTGGACTATCAAATTTACAATACTAGTGCATACACTACTGCAAATTAAAGTTATTCTTCGTTAGTTCGTTATGCAAATTGCGAGAAGGAAAAATAAGATCCAATGGGAGATTCAAGACAATCACAAATGCACTGAAAGGAGTTCAATCGACTGCTCGAGAAAACCATTAGGCTACTTTGATTTTTCAACTGTTCCTATATCCAACCAATTATGTTTGTCTTGTTTACTATATGAGGTTAATTATTTAATTATGAATTGAATTTTGCAATTGTGTGAAAATGTTTTTTGAAAGTTTACGATGATATTTTTATTTACTTTCTTGGTTTCTATATTTGAAAAAATAATACGTCAGGTACTAATTTAAATATTACTCCATCAGTCTTTAAATAAACTTTTCGCTTTTCTTTTATGGATGCCCCTAAATAAAGTGCAGTATTTGGTTAACAAAACTATATAATTATACGAAGTATCAATTGATTTTCTAGACAACTCTTAAATAACAATGAAAACAAAGTGCAAAACAGTATTAAACATTATCAAACATTGTGAAAACAGTGTACTCTACGATAAATGTTTTAAATCACGGAGATGAATGCACCAAATTTTATCACATGAAAATTTGGTGCATTAAACCCAAGAAATCTTATTTAATGATATAGAATTACTGTAGACCCTAGAAACGGTAAGACCAGCATTATAGAAAATCACTATCTTATCTGAGATTTTTTTTACAAACTATTTTACACGACTTTTGTACACATTTCCTAGTTATTTAGGTTTATTACTGTATAAACAATTTATCAAAAAATGCATAATTTTTACTTCAATTGTTTATAGGGGCTTTTACAAGAATATTACTAAAATAAAACGTATTTACATAAATATGACTATTCATTTATACAATGTAATGTTGTGGTAATTTAAGTTCAAAACTTGAACATCATTTACTCTAATTTTATTACTAGTAACAAATCATATTTTTATATATATATGATACACGCAATTTCTCATTTTATGTACAATGTAATGATTGTTTCCTTTTTGGAAAGCATAACAACCTCCTGTATGTGCATATCTTTAATTAAATAGTCTTCTACCTTTTGCATCACTACTCACATTTGCACGACTGTTCTGTTTTTGTCTACATCGATAAAATCAATCCTTGAAATCATTTCCACTCCTCAGCTCCCCCAAATTATTCCGTATTTTATTGCTGCATTCATCTCATTTTACGTCACGGATACACCCATTATAATGTGCTAGGTAGTTATTATAGTAATAATTACATATCAATCATACGTCATTGCCAAAATAATAATGTGCCACAAATTTGAAATATTAGTTGGACAATACCAATGATTAATGAAGAATATTTGGATTGCATCAAATACAAATATAACGGCACTAATAGTTATATGGTTTTAGATACATGTCTGTGTGTTTATTTGTAAGAGGTAGTATATTTCCATATGGAAGTTTGTTTTTACAAGCTAAAAATTTCAAACATTTCAGAAGGAAATTTGAATAATTTGTTTACAAATTACGATCAGCAACTTTAATAATGCCGTTAATATGAAGAGTAATACATAAATAGTCCCATTATACAATGGAGTTCATAACTAATTTAAACATTCATATAACTCAAAAGTCTATTTGTTCTTTTATCTTATAATTCTATTAATGATAATTAAGCTTTTCCTTGTCAAAAAAGGAAGTCGTATATACATTCAAATGGATCTAGAATGAATGCTCAAATTGGACACGTACTACATTTATCATTAATGAGAAATCTCATATTTATCATTAAAATTTTAAATGGATCAAATTAGATACAATGCATGCATGGTTAAATAATATGAATCTCGTATTGGCCATGCACCAAGATAAACCATTAATATTTTACCTTTGTTTTTATACCTAAAAATAATTTAATTGATGTATTTAGAATTAAAATATAATATTATATTATCCAATTTAGAAAATGAGAAAATCTCATATATACTTGGTATATAATAAAGTAACTAAATACATACAACTTACAAATAAATATAACTAAAAAGTATGACATAAAAAGTATAATTAGGATATATATATGTCCATGAATAATATGATCATGACTATGATCATCAATGTTTTTTAAAGAAAGTAATTTTATTAAAGATAACAGGACAGCAAAAGTACAACCTGAAATGAAAAAAAATCAAAAAGGAAAGGGGAATAAAGTAAAATTCTCGGGAAAAGCCCAACCCTTCTTAGTGTACAGATGCCAAACATAACACTCTAAGCCCGTGGGGAAATGCATCACCATTTGGCATGACCTTGAGATCGCGTCCTTGTAGTGTGAATTTGGGAAAATGGTCAAATAAGTCCTCAAACTTACATAAAAAATCATATAAGCGCTTATATAGGAGACTCTGTCCAGCCGTCGCCATTTGGGACAGTTCCCGGTGAAATTTTTTGATGAAATTTTTTGAACATCTTATACATTAAGTTTAGTTTACTCATACCAAATTTCAGCTAACAATTCAATCGCGAAGACATTCAAATGAATTCTTGAAGATAACCGCGCTTTTAAATGCGCAGTTATTTTCAAGAATTCATTTGAATACCTTCTCAAATGACGTTTTAGCTGAAATTTGGTATGCATAAACTAGACGTTATGAATAAGATGCTCAAAAATTTTCATCAAAAAATTCGACCGAGAACCGCCCCAAATGGCGACGGCCGGACAGAGCCTCCTATATAAGGGCTTATTTGACCCTTTTATGTAAGTTCGAGGGCCTATCTGACCCTTTTCCCTGTGAATTTTGATTTCTCTTGCTATAAGTTTTCATTTGCATACATGTTTTTATTATCCATAGACAAATAGTTATCCCTCATGACGAGCAATGTCTTATTGTAGATATTCTGATTAGTGCCAAATTTTGATTAATACCCCATCGTTGATATTGGAATCTGCTTTTTCGTTCTCTGAGGTCTGATGTGAGAAAATACCACTCGAGGAGTGGAATCCAAAACATCATACTACCTCTACCTCCATCCCGAAAAGGTTTGCCATATTGACGTTTCATAGTCAATAATGACAAACTTTGAACAACGATTTTAACTATTATATTTGTATATAATTAATTTATAAACTTTATACTTTTATGAAAATATTTTAAATAAGAAATATTTCGATATAATTTTCATATTCTAAATAATTTCGTATTAAAAGATACTCCCTGCGTCCCTAAATAAACTTCCAACTTTCCTTTTTCGTCCGTCTCAATTAAAACTTCCATTTTCCTCTTTTGGCCAGAATTTGTTGTTCACAGCAATTCTTACACATTTCTCTCTCCACTGCACAACTCTCCACCACACAATACCCACTATCTTAAATTGTGTGTCAAACTTATTTGGAAGATATAATAGGGACGGAGGGAGTATCATTAGTCAAAGTTGATTGTCATTGACCAAGAAAAGTCAATTTGGCAAATCTTTTCAGGACGGAGGAAGTAATATCAAAGAGCCGATCAGGTTTAGCTTCTCTAGAATTAGATTTAAGCGTACTCAGTCCCCTCTTTTGCCCTTCTTCTATGAAATGATTTGAAATAGAGGGAGATATTAAAAAGAAAAAATAGACAAAAATAATCTCACATTTGACCCGTCTTCTCATAATAATACAACCATTATGTAATCTTAGAATAATATCACTTTCGCACCTCATATTTTTTCGTTGGACCCTAATCAGTTGATGACCTACTATATCAAGTTTTTACCATTTCTTTGAAAACCTTACATAAATAATCTCACCTTTTACAAAGCTACTCAAAACGGTTCCATGTTTCTTTTTTCTTGTTGAGTTTAATCCAACACGATATAGTAAATATATGTATAAATGTGTATGAACAACTCAGTTTTTACGTGGAAACCCGAAAGGGAGAAAACCACGGGACTTTTTAGGCTAATGTCCAAGCCCTCTCTTTCTCATTAGGACTCTCCTCACCATTACATAGTACAATTTGTTTGAAGCTCCCATTAATGGAGTTCTAATCTAGCTAAGGAGGGAGAAGAAGAAAGGAAAAAGGGATCCTTTACATGGAGGCTAAGCTCCGTATTTATAGGGGAAGGAGAGAAGGGGCTCTCCACCCTAATGGGCCAAACGGGCCGATATCAGGCCTGGTGGTCAAAGTGGGCCGGATGGGCCGAAATGGGCCTAGCTGCTCGGGCTCCGTACTGGATAATGTCTTGGGCTCCTGAACAGTAATAGGCCGGGATAATATATCCCAACATTTCTTTTTTCTCCCTAAAATGTTTCTTTCTTTATTTTCATCCCTAGACCTACACTTTTTTTTTTCTATTCTTTTGTTTTTATTTCTTTTTCATTTTTTTTTCATTCTGTTTCTCGCTCTATACTATTAGGAGAGTTTTTTGGTAAACATTCCCTCCAAAATAGCTCTTTTTTCATTTTCTTTTTCTTTCCGTATTTTTATTTCATTTTCCTTTTTATGTGTTTCTTCTTAAGCATTCTATTCTTATTAAAAGTTTTTTCTCACTCTACTTTTTGTTATATTTTGGTTTTTATTTTCACTTTTCCGCTTTTATCTTCTTGTTAATTTATTTATGTTTTCTCTTCTTTCTTCTTTTCTTTCTTGTTGTTACCTTAATTTCACCATCAAAATATTTTTTCTCCTTTCTTCATCATCGTCTTTTCCTAACTAAATCCACTCATTAATTTCATCAATTGTAGGAAAAACTCTATGTGATAAAAAAGATTGTGGAAAATTAAAACATTTGGAAAATGTAAATAAAAATAAAACATTCAGTAAAATGTAATTTTTTCTGTCTTTCATTTTTGCAAATGGTTTATTTTTCTTTTAATTTAATTTTTCCCTAATCTTTTTGTCACATAGAGTTTTTCGTATAGTTGATGGAATTAATGAGTGGACTTACTTCGAAAAATACGATAATGCAAAAAAGAGAAAATTTATATTGATGGTGAAATTAGAGAACAACAAGAAAAAAAGAAATTCATTATAAAAAAAGAAACAAGAAGAAGAAAATGGGAAAGTGAAAATAAAAAGGAAATACAACAAAACGTAGAGTGGAAAAATATCTTTAATAAGAAGAGAATGATTAAGAACAGAAAGATAAAAAAGGAAATGAAATAAAAATAGAGGAAGAAACTCAAAATGACAAAATGATCTATTGGGGGAGGAAATTTTACAAAAAAAAACTCTCCTAATACATTACGAAATAAAATAATAAAAATAGAAAAGAAATAAGAACAAAATGATAGAAAAAGTAATAAAAAGTGTCTAGGTATCGGATGAAAATAAACAAAGAAAAAATTAGAGAGAGAAAAGAAATAATGAAACATGGGACCGTTTTGAGCACATTTGTGAAAGATGAGATTATTAAGTTAGGTTTTCAAAGAAAGGACAAAAAACCTGATATAGTAGCTCATCAACAGGTCAGGGTCCAACGAAAGAAGATGAAATGCAAAAGTGAGATTATTTGGGGATTACGTAAAGGTAGGATTATTATAAAAACACCGATGAAAGGTGGGATTATTTTTGTAAAATTTTCCTTTTAGAAATATAAGATGTAGTGGGTTTATTAGGGTTAATTATCAAAATAGGACTAAAAGTCAGTCACTTTGCACAAATAGTACAAAAAAAAATAAACTATGTTTTCATATTACTAATTATGTGTGTCTTGGACAAATAAACCTTGTAGCTATTGAAATGTTTTAATTCATAGTAAAATAATAATAAATAATAAAATTCATAAAATGTACTAAAAATAATAAAAATATTTAAATAATAATAATTTAAAAAATATTTTTTTTGAAAAACAAAACAAAACAAACCAAAATCACCACCACCTCTGCCGGCCTAGCACCCACCAACTCCAGTCACCTGGGGAAAAAATGCCCCACTCATTACGAATTTCATATTTATGGCAGAAACAATGAAAATGTTGGCATTCAAAGAGTAATATGTCATTTTTTTGTCATTTTCAGAAGAAAAAAATAGCATTTTTTTTTAGAAAAATGACATTTTTACACTGGTCGGAGGTGGTGGTGCAGGGAGGCAGTACCACCACCTCCGGTCACCGAGGGAAAAATGTCACATTCATTATGAATGCCATATTTATGGCAGAAACAATAAAAATGTTGGCAATCTCAAAAAGTAATATGCCATTTTTTTGGTATTTTAAGAAAAAAATGGCAGTTTTTAGAAAAAATAACATTTTTTACACCGGTCGGAGGTGATGGTGCAAGGAGACAGTACAGGCGGTGGGAAAGGCGTCCATATTGTTTTTTAATTTTTTTTATGGAGTTTTACTTTTTTTATTAATTTGTTTTTAGAGAATATTACCTGAAATAGGACTAAAAAGGTTTCAAAATTCCAAAATAGGACTGTCATGGTTTTATTCCCAAAACAGGACTAATTACTGTCATACTTGACAGTATCAGACTTCAAACATGGCAATATTTTCAAAACTTGACTGTAATTGCTCCTATTTTGGAAAAACAAAAGCATGGCAATCCTATTTTGAAATTTTCAAACTATTTTAGTCTTTGGGAACTTTTCATTTTTAAAAAAAAATAATTTTTTCTATAAATATTTTATTAATTTTTTATTAATTTTCTACGATGTTTTGAAAATTTTTCGAATTTATTATGAATTAAACATTTAATTATGACTTTTGACTATCTTTTACTCATCTTTAAAGGAGGGGTCACTACAACAAATTCGACGTTTTGCAACATTTCAAATATGTTACATAAGACCGTTAAAATGTTACGAAAGGTTTATGTAACACTATTATGAGCGTTACTTCAGGTCTCGTTGAATAAAGTCATACGCAACATTTTTAGTCATGTTATGCAACACTAGGAAAAAGTGTTACTAAAATAACTCTAATGCAACACTACTTTGCAACACTTTAGCCATCATATAAGCAACACTTTTTGTAATAAAATGTAACACTTTAATATAACTTTATGCAACATCTTTTTCAAAGTATGTAACATATTTATTATATTCTTTTGCAACACTAATTTGTATCATGCAACACTAATATGAATATTTTATGCAACGTTTTTTGCGAAATGAGCAACACTTTATTTGGAGTCATAAGCAACACACGTCTAAATTTATGCAACGTATATTATTTTGATGATTTGTGATAATGTTTGCATTTAATATCACACTTATGCAACTGTTCGCTCATTTATATATTATATCACACATCTATTATACGATTTTCTATAAATAATACTAGTCATAATATCTGATAACAACCATAATCTAAAAAATCTTTCGTAATTTAGTAAACTAAAGTTGCTCAATACAAAAACCCAAAACATCAAAGTATATTAACTATAAAACTCTTCTAATTCGATATACTAAACAGATGGAAGACATTTTCAACTCTATACTCTATAAATAGCATGTTTTGCTGGTAAATTTCATGCTCCATTTCTCAACTCCACGTTTCTTGGCTGGCATATCTGATCATGCTCAATTCTTTTTTCTGCTTTTCTTCTTGGCTGGTAAATTTCATGCTCCAATATTTTTTCGACATCATGTTTGTTTCTGAATTCTAAAGCAGCTTACTTGGCACCCTGCAGCTTCCAAAAATTGATGCCACGTAATGATAGGAACAAAGAATAATGATCCAAAAAATAGTAAATCCAGATAACCAAAGAGTGTAAATCGTCAAGTGACGTCAACTAATATTCTCATTCATTACATAGCAATACAACATAAGATACTAATAACCAACAAAGAGAAAAGATTCTAATTAACACATAGAATAATAAGGAGAGGAGAGCTAAATGACCTCCATTTTACTGTCAGCCAGTACATTTTTCCTGTTAAATGCACACTTGCTTTCACATCTCTTCTCTTTCTTTGATCACAGAGGCTGTAAATTGATTTCAGAGTTTTGGATATAATAAGTTAATAAAACAACACAAGTAGCAGCAAATTAGAGATATATCGAAGTAAAACAGAACTGAAAAAATGTTGGTTAAAATAAAACGAACAACATATGCTTACTAGCACCCAGGTATCAGCATAACCATGAGAAAGATTGAAAAAGATAAGAATTCATCAGAGTAACGACAAACCTCCGACCCAAGAAAAAAGTAGAGAAGCAAACTGACAAAAAAAGTAGAAGCAAACTGACAAAAAAAGAACCGCCTCATCTTCAGTCAAAGTTAAAAGAAGTTAAGAAACTGTATAAAGATAAAATAAATACACAAAGCACATAAAATTCCAAACTAAAAGGATAAAAGATGCACTTATGAATATGGTGGTCTCCATAGTAAATCTGGATTGGACTCCAAATTCTAGTTTAGTGCTCTTTTGATAGAATTGTTGTTAATTCCTCAATAGCGACTGAAGTTAAGCATCACCAAAGGCAGTTCATTCTATTTATTGTTACGTTTTGTAGTGAGAGTCCAACTTTGGAAGTTTAAATTTGAGCATTTGTGTGGTGTAACCGTGTAATAAATACGAAATACTTTACTACTGATATTTTAGTTGGTTATATATCTAACTTTTCACGAAAAAACTAGCAACTAAATAGAGTATTTTATGGTTTTTATTACCACCTTAGTAACTGAGATAGGATGTTATCATCATCATCACCCCAGTGCCGCAAAGGCTCCCACCTACGGTGACATAGAACACTATAAATAACTAATATATAGTGTGAATTACTGTTAAGTATTGCCTAATCAAAATTAGTTAGTTAGAAACTTCTCAGTAACTCGAAATTAAGAAATGGAAAAACTTCCCAATTGACATGTATATGGTCCTAAAAAAACCTTTCTGATCAATCCTTTCCATCTATAGAAAGAGTAGACAGGGATGTAATAAATATTTGACTTTTCTTGGTCAAACTGTTTCATTTTATTCGCTTAATTAGTATGCCAATTTTTAATTATTTTCTAATTTGAAGTTTGCAAATTTGAAGAAATTTTAATGGAGTTTCTGAATATGTAAATTTCAATTATTAAAAATTGAATTAATTATCGATAGGGAGGATCGACTTTTATTATTGTTTGACAAAAAAAATGATGACTTTGCAAAACAATTTGGGACGGAGGGAGTATATATTTAAGAACTAAAACAAAAGTGTTGCTAAACTAGAGGTGATTTCACTATTCAGTTTTAAAGAAAATAAGCAAAGAAAGAAATTGTTGTAAATAATGTTAATATTTGAAGTATGAGTGACCTGCATGCAAGATATTGTACGTACATCATTCTAAAATGGTGGGAAGTGGCAATAGGTGGCTGGCTTCCTGTATGAAGTAAGAGAAAGTACCATCTATCTTGAATTTCATAATGGAGCCGATCAATCTCTTTCAAGCCGTCCAATCTTCTTTAGTCTCAAGTACAATATCGATGCCAGCAGTTGCAACTACTTGCTCTATTGTTATGAAGTTGTGGACTGGTTAATGGGAAAAGAAGCCGGTAGAATCCCAGCAGCCCGGCTAGAAATGCCAATGCTATTGTCCCTGATTGAGGAGAATTTATGACGGGCAAGGCCATATACTTACAAAAGATGTGAGCAACAAGAGGTGCGATCAGATGCCCTATACAAACATATAGAAAGGAAGCATATGACCCAAATATGACAGTGTAGCCAAGCTGGAAACCTGCAACCCTAAAAGCTTTGAGCAAGCTGCCTCTTTGCTGGGTGATTCCTATAAATGGTTCAAATGAGCTAAACTAAAAAATATGGGACAAAGAAACATGACAGTATACATATTGAATCCTCCACAAGAAAGCAAAGGGATCATGCAAGCTCTAAAACAAGCTCTTCTATGAGTGGTGCAACAAAATAAGTACACCAAGCTGAGACATTAGATGCTATGGAAAAAATTGAGTTTATGAGCATTTTCTGAATCGTTTTAATGTACACTGACAAAACCCTTCTACCATCACTCTGAGTATCATTGCAGGAACGCAATAGCAGCAATGCCAGCAAGGCAGCAAACCCTTCATGAGCGGTTAAAGATAGATAATAGGCAACAACTTTCCAGAAGCCCCAACCCTCACTCAAGTTCACGAGCTTTAACGTGCCAGGGATAGAGAGCAATTTAATAAGAAGATAAAAGAGAGAACATATTTAAAAACAAGAGGAGCAAAGATTATGTAAGTCTTTTAACAATTTTTAATAACCAATTAATACTTCATTGTAGCATTTTAATAAACACCTTATGGGCATGAAAATGGCATACGATATCTAATTGGAGCAAACATTCAATCTGAATGCCATGTATACAAAATATTGAAATATCTCAAATAAACATCGGATCACTGACAAAAATTAAACACAATACGATAGTATTAGAATAAAAACAAAAAAATTGAACAGAAGGAAACTTATTACCTTAACTGGTGGTGGCTAAACGAAAGAGGTAGAAAAGGGTGGTGATTCTGCGAGCCTGTGTTGACACTAATCAGCGTCGGTGGTGGATTTGTTGGCGCCGACGTATTAAGGAAGCCGGTTTTGAGAATGAAGGAAGCCGGCGTATTAACTCAATATTAATTGAAGTTAATTTTGTAGGTAGCCGTTTTAACAACATACAATTACTAAAATGTCCCAATATTTCTACATAAATGAGTTTCTGGTTAAAATTTGCCGGAGTTGTGGTCGGAAAGACGACGGGTGGTGAAGAGAAAAAGTTCACGGACTAGATTTGGTTAAATTGAAAGTCAAGGGAGTAATGTGGAAGTGGCATAATAGTCATGGGACCAAAAGTGGAATTTTTTCGATAAGAAAACCTATAAATGCTATTAAATGACGCAACTAACCTTCATTAATTGGTTTCCGGTTAAAATTTGCCGGAGTTGTGGTCGGAAGGACGACGGGTGGTGAAGGGGAAAAGGTCACGGACTAGATTTGGTTAAATTGAAAGTCAAGGGAGTAATGTGGAAGTGGTATCAAAGTCATGGGACCAAAAGTGGAATTTTTCCCAAAATCATTAAGTAATAGATTTGAGTTTATACTGGCATGATCCACACTAATAATTGATAATAAAACTCTATCTCTTGCATCCGCTGGAACTCCTCCTGAAGCATTTGCATTGGTGTTACCATGTCCCCCATCCATTAGTCGAAATAGGGAATTATCCAAGTAGTCAAGCAATTCTTCCTCTTCATGCGTAACAGTTCCACCTACTATCTCAACAAGAGCATCTGTAATTCTGCTCTCTCTTGTCAAAATGTATACCCCAAAACTGGCAGGTGACTCAAGGTGAAAGTTAAACTGATTTAGGCGGAATGAATATTTTATTCACAGACTGCCAGTTTAAATAGAATACATCACAACATCACAACAACTAATTCCTTAAAATTAGGATCTAAGCTAAAACTATGCTAACAACCCTGACTAAGTACAATGGTTATCTAATTACAACTCATTCAAAATAGCTAACACTCCCCCTCAAGCTGGAGCAAAGATATCAATCATGCCTAGCTTGACTAAAATTTCTTCAAACATTTGCTTGAAGAGCCCTTTAGTTAGTACATCTGCTAGTTGCTCAGTTGTTGGCACATAAGGTATGCATATTTCTCCACCCTCGAGTTTTTCCTTGATAAAATTCTGATCAACTTCCACATGTTTAGTTCTATCATGTTGCACTGGATAATGTGCTATGCTAATGGAAGACTTGTTATAACAATATAACCTCATGGGCTTCTCTAATGGTACCTTCAACTCGTTTAGCATGCGTCTTACCCATATGACTTCACAGATCCCTTGTGCCATTGCTCTAAATTAAGCTTCTGCACTACTTCTTGATACAATATGCTGTTTCTTGCTTCTCACGTGACCAGGTTCCCCCATACAAAAGTACAGTAAGCTGATGTAGATCTTCTATCAATACTACTGCCAGCATAGTCAGCATCGGTATACGCCTCAACTTGTCTGTTTTGAGTTTTCCTTAACAAAATTCCTTTTCCAGGGCTGCCTTTAAGATAGTGAATAATTCTGTAGACAGCTTTAAGATGTTCTTCAGTTAGGTTATGCATGAACTGGGTGACTAAGCTCACTGCAAATGCTATGTCAGGTCTTGTGTGAGCCAAGTAGATAATCTTCCCAACAAGTTGCTGATACTTGGTTTTGTCCACAGCTTCCTCATTTTCACTTCTTCCAAATTTTTGATATGGGTCAATTGGAGTTGACACAGGTTTACATCCATGGAGACCTGTTTCTTTTAGCAAATCAAGTACATATTTCCTCTGACAGATCATAGTTCCTTTATGGGATCTAGCAACTTCCATACCAAGAAAGTACATGAGATTTCCTAAATCTTTTATCTCGAATTGTTGAGCTAGGAAATTCTTTAATGCTGCCAATTCTTCCTGATCATCTCCTGTCAATACTGTGTCGTCCACAAATACAATTAGTACTGACACTTTACCCTCTACACTATGCTTGTAGAACAAAGTGTGATCTGATTGTGAGGAAAGAATGTTTGTAGAGTTTTTAAAGGGGTTTGATAGCCTAGAATTTTGCTTGGCATCCTATTGATTAGATAAGCAGCATGGAGTAAGGCCTCTCCCCAAAAACGTTTTTGAACATTCATTGAAAACATAAGAGCTCGAGTAACTTCTAAAAGATGTCTATTTTTTCTTTCGGCAATTCCATTTTGTTGAGGTGTATCAACACACGAACTATGATGGAGTATGCCTTGTTGGATCAAAAAAATTCCAAGAATTTTATTGAAATATTCTTTTCCATTATCATTTCAAAGAACTTGGATTTGATACTGAAACTGAGTTTGAATCATAGAATAAAACCTTTTAAATGTTTCAGCAGCTTCAGATTTTTCTTTAAGAAGATAAATCCAAGTTTTTTATGTGTGATCATCAATAAATGTAATGAACCATCTTGCCCCAAAATAACTTTTGACACGAGATGGTCCCCAAATGTCACTATGAATTAAGGAGAATGGTTTGGATGGTTTATAGTTCACAGTGGGATAAACAGATCTCTTATGTTTAGCCAATTGGCAAATTTCACACTGAAAAACTTCAACATCTTTATTTTTGAATAACATAGGAAATAAATGTTTCAAATAACCAAAACTAGGATGGCCTAATCTATAATGTCATAACATTATTTCATTCTCTAAAGATAAGTAACTAGAGAAACATGGATTCTGAACTTGTTTACGTTGAAGATTTTCTGAGGTAAAATAGTAGAGTCCACCACTTTCATGTGCACTACCAATCACCTTCCCCGAGCTGTGCTCCTGAAAAACACACCCAGAAGAAACTAATTTGACAAGGCAATTAGAATCACTGGTTATTTTGCTGACTGGTAACAAATTACATGATAGATTAGGCACATGTAGGACATTTGTTAAAGTGAGTAAAGGTGAGACAACAATAGAACCTTTTCCAGCTATTGCTGACAAGGAACCATCTGCAATTTTAACCTTTTGATGACCAGAACAAGGGAAATATGTGGAAAACATATATGAAGATCCAGTCATATGATCGGTGGCCCCTGAATCAATGATCCAAGGGTCAGATTTATCTAATTTAAGGTTAAACGTTGCTGCATATGTACCTTTTTGAACTAATGAAGATGAAGGATCAGATGGGATTTGGTTCAGGTTACTAGCAAACTGATGTGTACTCAGGATACGACACAATTGATCTACGTTTTCCTTAATGGATGAGTTGTCACTGGAGGATAGATACGCATTAGATTCTTCTGAAGAGACCTGGTAACCACCTCTGGAATTTCGTTGTGACCTATTTGTTGGTGCAAAGTTAGCTGGCTTGCCATATAACTTCCAACATTTAGCCTTGATATGCCCAATCTTGTGACCGTAGTCACTAACAGGTCTGTTCTCTTTCTTTTGAAATGGTTGAGGTGACAGTTCTAGCTTCTCATCAGCTTTTGAAGTGGCTAGCGCTATAGTTTCAGCATTTGATGAAATTTGAGCATCAAGCATCACATGCCAACGACTTTCTTCTCTCCTAACTTCTGCAAATGCTTCTCGAGTGCTGGGCAGTGGGTCTTTTCCAAGTACTCGACCTCGAACTTCATCAAGTTCCTTGTTTAGTCCAGCCAGAAAGTCAAAGACCCTCTTCTTCTGGATGGTCTTTTGTTATAATGCACTATCTGTTGCGCATTTCCAGGTGTAGTTGCAAAACAGAGTACTTAGTTCAGTGTAATAGTGTGTGACACTCTTGTCTCCTTGGCGTGTTTTATTTAATTAATTCTTGATTTCAAATTGTTGGCTGACATTTCCCAAGTCTGAGTGTGTTTCCTTGACGGCAGTTGATGTGTACTATTTAGTAGTGCATAAACACCACATTTTAGAATGGTTTTACATTATGTTTACTTAGCTTTTGAACAATTACGGTGTAATCTTTATCTTCTAAAATTAAAGTAAAATTAGAAGATATTAAGATATTTTGACATGTAAGCAAAAACATGATGAAAAGAAGAGGAAGGAGTTTGAGAGCATAAGGAAGGAGCATTGGAGACAAGATGAAGCTTCATGGAGAACAAAGAAATGTGAAAAATCGGATATGATTTGACCCAGAGATAATAAGAGATCAAATAAAGCAAGTGAACATGGGAAAATCAGATTATGTCTTAGACCCAACCACCTCACTTCTCCTATAAAAACACCCCTTTCCTTCCTATTTTAGATACCAATTTAATCCCCTCTTTCATATACACTTTATTCTTGTAATTTAGGTAGTCTTTCCATCTTGGTTTTGCTACTTTGAAGCTTAATGAATTTGTAAGTTGTGAGTTATCTTCTTTAATCTTCTTCCTTGAATATTAATTCTTCCTTTAAATACTATTTCTATATCAATGTTGGGGAGTGTTACTAAGATGACAATTAGTTAACATCTTGACATTAGTTATAGTAATAGCTATTTCTTCCTCTATGTTAATATTGGGGAGTGTTACTAAGATGACAATTAGTTAACATCTTGATATTAACTATAGTAGGATTCATCTTCTTTAATATTCTTCCTTGAGTATTAATTAATTCCTATTCATATTTCATATTAATATTTTGAACATTACTTAAAGGATCAACTAGTTTTGTTTCATATACTAATTATTACTAGAATCGGTCGATTAATACGCTTGTTATTAATTCGGTCCTTTCACGGTAGTAAACTTGGGTTATTAATGCATGCGTTTCATGGTTAATAAACCAAGGGGAATTAATTATATTGATTAAACCAATAAACCGCTTGTGTTGAGGTTATCAATCTCAATCGTTTTCATCTTGATTTTATTGCTACTATCGAGTGAATATACGGCGCGTGTTCTATATTAACTCGGTAGTAAGTTTTATTAATGAACGCGTCTCATTATTAATAACTACCCTCGATGAAGTGGATATACTCCTCGATTGAGTGTTCGAGAGGAAGATAGTTAAAGATATATATAACCGGGATCGACGAACATTTCATTAAGTGGATAAAAGCAAAACCAAGTCTCCTTCTCATTAATTAAACCACATAACTCGTTCATCTTTGTGTTTTAATATTCTTAAAAGTTGTTCAACAACAAATCTAAAAAAAAAACCCTTATTACTAGTTATACAAAGAGAAGTATTCCTTTCGCTGTGAATACGAACCTTACTACGCTATACTACGTATAAGTGTTGTATTGTATTATTATTTTGAGTGCACACCACGACAAAGAGCACGTCAGCAGTCCAGATTTCATGTGCACTTGGTAAAAACAAGTAAGCACGACCAACATCTGAATCCGTCGAATTCGCAAGCCATGACATGATCATGGAGTTCTCAGCTTCCCATCGATCAAGTCCTTCCTCTCCTTCCTCCGGCTTGGCGGTGGATCCGGTGAGATATCCAAATTTCCCCCGTCCTTGAACAAACAATTTGACAGACTGAGACCGTTGAAGATAATTACTGCCATTTAAATTATGAGAAATAATAGAAATATTCCAAAAAGAATCAGATTGAGATGTGGGATTTGCACCGCCAGTGTGACTGGATTCACTGGTTGAATCGGCGCTACCTGAAGGAGATTTCATGATTGATCAGCGACTGAAAGAATAGCGGCTGAGACAAATTAGCGACTGAGTAGACCTGCACAAAACCGGGCCGGCCCGCCCGGCCCGCCCGGCCCGCCCATATAAATGGGCGGGTTTGGACACACAGTTTAGCCCACCGGCCCGGCCCGGCCCGGGCCCGTTTAAAATATGGGCGGGCTTGGATTCTAATATAGGCCCGGTGGGCCTAAAAGCCCGGCCCGTTAAATGTGTGTATATATATATTATATATAATTATATATATAAATTATATTTTATATATATACACAAAAAATTACTATCATTAAGGGCCAACATGAAACCTTAGCCAAGCTACTGCTATTAGATCGGACCAATAAAGTAGTACTCCGTATTAGTTAAAACTTGAACTGTTTTGTACTGGACACCTATCAAGTCTTTTGAGATACTTTTATGCTTTGACTATTCTCATTGCACATTCTTATTGTACTTTTAATTATTGTTTGCACATTGTGATTAAATTTTTAAATACTGATGTTAGTTCTAAATTTGAATGGTTTTTATTTTCCAGAAACGTGTGTGTATTTCATAAAAGTATTTTACAAACGTTTACGATTTTTTTATAAAAAAAAATAGAAAGAGGATAATTTTTCCGGGCCCGAAAGCTCGGTGGGCAGCCCGACCCGCTCTTTTGGGCGGGCTTGGACATATGAGGAGGCCCATTGTACCGGGCCGGGCCCGCCCACTACAAATGGGCAGATTTTTTAGAATAAGTCCGGCCCGAGCCCGGCCCGAACCCGCATTTGTGCAGGTCTACAGCTGAGTGATCAGCGGCTATGATACCATGAAAGTTAAACTGATTTAGGCGAAATGAATATTTTATTCACAGACTGCCAGTTTAAATAGAATACATCACAACAACTAATTCATTAAAATCAGGATCTAAGCTAAAACTATGCTAACAACCCTGACTAAGTACAATGGTTATCTAATTACAAATAAATAGATATGTACGAATCCAGTGTGACTGGATTCACTGGCTAAGTGGTGATATATAAAATTCATCCATCATTCCAGCTTGGTGTTGTTCTGGGACGATCAATTCTGACTCCAGGAGAGTGCTCTGATACCAAATTACCAATGATACGACCTCAAATTTGGTAACAGTAAATTGATATCTGTTATTGAGGTATGGCATAGAAAGGAAGAAGATAATACATATAGGCACTTCGAGAGGCCTTAACTCTCCAGATCTCCATTTTTACTCAAATCCAGACTACCCTCTCCCAATTCTATTCCTACTATTTATTCTAGGGAAAAGTACGAAAAAAGTACTTATGGTTGAGCCCGTTTTCAGATAGGGTCGTGTGTTTCATTCTTTATCAAAGTGATTCATGTGTTTGAATTCCGCTATCACAAGAAGGTCACGCCGTTAACAACGTCTGCAAAAGACCGTTAAAAGTAACTCCGATTTTCAAAATTAAAAGAAGAATACCGAAAGGTGCGCCTCGTCAAGATGTCCTCCAAACCACCTTTGCCTTTGAATTTTTCAGATCTGTTTGAATTATTTTTTTTTTAATGATTTCGCTAATATCACTTTTCCGGTGGAATTTCTTGTGACAAGGGTTGCTGAAAACAAAACGGAAAGATGGCCTAGTGGTTGTCTTATTGAGGCGCACCTTCCGGAATTTTTCGGACACTTTTGAAAATCAGAGTTATTTTTAGGAAAAATTGAAAATAATAATCCCAACTATTGCCGGTCCACTAACAATAATCCCAACTATTGATTATTTTTGTATAATCCTAACTATATGGACCATCCGCCAATAATGGTCCATGACCAAATATTACCTTCTATAAAAGTGAATTTTAAATAGAAATTAAACGTAAAAATTAAAAGTTGAGATTATTTATAGAGATTACTTGCTATATCTCTTCTCATCCACTTCAGAAAGTACATGAATTTATTTACAGGGACTGTTATTGGCGGAAGGACCCTAAAGTTGGGATTATTCTAAAATAATCGATAGTTGGGATTATTATAAGCGGACCGCCAATAGTTGGGATTATTACCATCAATTTTTCCTATTTTTGATGGTCTTTTGCAGACGTTTTTAACGGTGTGACCCTCTTGTGATAACGGAATTCAAACACATGAACCATTTTGATAAAGAATGAAACACATGACCCTATCTGAAAATGGGCTTAACCACAAGTACCTTTTCCGTACTTTTCTCAAATTCCCAAAGAGGCTTCTCCTCAAAATAACTAATTATTTGAGCCAAGCCCACTTCCTTATTATTGCTTATTACAATATTATTTCTATTAATTCCCTTTCCATATCAAGTCCGTATCACTCGTTGTTGTGTTTAAGGCGGTTAACGATTCGCTAATCGCCGCTGATCGTCAATTCTAGCGTTTTATGATCTTACTCATCAAATCGGTTATGCTAGAGATACTTCTGATCCTAGCGACAATCCAGATCGCTCCACCCCCTTCTACACAAGAACGGATAATCTTACAAATCAACGCACTATCCTAACAACCTTGCCTTGTGCTGTCATATACCCATCCATTCCATGATACCCAATTGTGTTTCTGTTTTTGCTCCATTCAGTACATTGCATCTGACCTTCTTGGTTGGATCAAATACTTGATGCGCACATAAGATGTACAACTTAAAATAAGTAGTCTTAATATTCACCTGACAGTTGAAATGAATTGTGAATTCCTTCAATATGTAAATGGTTTCCTGTACTTGTTGAGAATGTTAACAACTAACAAGAACATTAGCTTTGAACTTTTAAAAAATTATCTTCCTCAATATTTTGCAATGGGAGAAGTAGGACCATGCCCCTATTAAGTCGTAGATAAAAATAGAGGTAAATGAATGCTGTTGGCATAAAATGGATTTAAAATACTGATATTGGCATTAGAGATCTAAAATGGAATTTATTAGTACACATTATAAATAGGTGAAAAAATAATTCATACAAGGAAGTGGTTCTCCCAATGCTGATTTTCATAATTAGTTTTTTGAGCCCTTTGTTTGTGGTCCGTGTTATGAAACCAGGCGGAAGAATGAGACTGGTTGCACAGATCTCTGGTTCTAGGTCCACCCCTATCTACACACATGGCTTAGACTTTAGAGTAAGAATACAGAAGCATTTTTTCTTACATTTTTAGATAAATTTATATGTGGCTTTGGTTTATTGGATGTTGGAAACCTATCTATTTTTTCAACATTCAACAAGTGAATGATACATAAGAATATGGTTGGAACATGTAGGCTTATTGTAGACTTTATGTTAAAGAACATTTTTGGTTTCAAGTGTAGTTGACGTCGTTATGGCTTGTTTAACTTATGCTCAATTGTGTATCGTATGCTTGTGCAGGTACTTGAGCAACTTTTCTTTTCTACGTGAGGAACTAAAGCTCATAGGCTGTCTTGGCAGTTGGTCAATGCATCTAGCTTATTGTACTATGCATTTAGAAACACAAAATAACAGTGCTCATTAGCGTACTATGATCATATCTTATGTTTCAAAGTAGGCATTGGCAATTCCTCTTTGGATCAACGAAGTTTAAGCTATCATTGTGGAATCGTTTTTCTTCCTAACAAATGCTTCTCATTGGAGTCAATTTATCAAACTCAAGCCCAATGTTCTAAAAGGCGCTAGGCACTAGGCGGGTGTCAGCCCAACGCCTAGCGCCTAGGCGATTAGGCGGGTGCCTAGTCGGGAACTAGTTGGAGACACATAAATTGCATTTTTATCTATATTTTTGCATAAATATGATAAGTAATATTGTATTCTTGTGTGTATAAAATACATATATACACATACATTAATAAACATAAATGATAGAAGGTTTTGTTTTTCAAAATTATTACTAAAATAAAATATATTTACACAAATATGACAAATAGTTACTACAATGTAGTGTCATGGTAACTTAGTTTAAAAATTGAACATAAGTTACTATGATTCCATTACTATACTAGTAATTAGTCACATTTTTGTAAATAATCTTTATTCTAGTTATATATATGTAATTATTTCATGATAGAATTATCACATCTAATCATATGTAGTACGTAGTATATAATAACTAATCACTTAACATCATTATCTTAAAATTTAGGTATATATACAAACGTATAGTCTTTATCTTAATTGGCAACTTAATTTCTTTATATCCGGAGCTAAAGTTAAAGTACTTATATCACTTAGAAAATTAAAATTATAAAGTAAAGTAATGTTCGGCGAATCTAGATGACCTAGGTGGCTGATTAGGCGCTCTAAGCGGGCAACTAGGTGTCATAGGTGGCCGACTAATTCACCTAGACGGAAAATCAATTAGTCGGAGCGCCTAGGCGAAAATCGGGGCGCCCGACCACCGCCTAGCGCCTAGGCGGGGACTAGTCGGACGCCTAGAACGATTTTTAGAACAGAGCTCAAGCCAATCTTTTACGAATACAATTTCTATACAAAATAAAATATTAGACAACAACTTCAAACTGAATTTTAATATTTTGTACACGTTTGTACCATTATGATACTGTGGTAACTGGTAAGATTCAGGTCATTCGAAAAATAAAATGAAAAAAAAAACTGCAATTAAATCATTTTTAAATTCGTGGTGATTTCGAATTTGTTGAATTTACCCTCGATCCCAAGAACCCAAACCAATCCTCTAAGAAGTAAATATGAGTCATTCAAACTGTGTGATAAGTTTCACCATGATTTTACATCATTGATTCATTGCGCACTAGAAATTGCTTTAAACTTGTTGATTACATGAGATGAAATATTGATTGTGCGATAACTTGAATTAGCTCCAAGGCTAGCTAGAGGATCACCGCTTCAAAAACAGAGCTCAATTGAAAGTACGATTTAATCATTCAGTGAAAAAATTGACTTAATCATTAAGTTAGAAAATCATAGTTCTCACGCTAAGACTTCTCTTAAGATATCTATTCTGCCAATTTTTAAAATTTATTATGGAGCAGATTTATGTTAACAAATGAAATTTCTGATTGCCATTATAACCCAAACCAATGCTCCGTATTAAATCGATTATTTTACTCAATTGAGGCTGATTATTCTGCATACAAAGTAAACAGTCTCATATAGTCATATACAAGTATCACTTTTGTAGACATATACTCACTCTGTCCATAAATAAAAGGTTATGTTTCTTTTTGGGTCGTCCCTATTATATAAAATACCTCTTTCCTTTTTTGGCAAACAAAACAGTGTCAAACAGTGTCAAACAATATTTCTTCTTAGATTGTCTGTTAACCTGTAGCCCATGTATCAGCCGGTAATTAAAAATCACGTGATTGCACGTGATGAATCTTTTATGTTAGCAAAGGCCACAGACGATGGAGAAAGCTGAAGGAGAATAAGGACGAAGGAGAACAACCAAAGCAGCAACCCTCGCGACCTCGTGTGGAAGAATCTGAGTAAGGAGAGAAGAACACAAACGACACAATCCTCATGAAGTCCGTCAGTGGGTCGTCTTCTTGGACATGTAACTCGATTACGCGTAATTGCCATCACAACATACAAGCGAACTTAAGAGCGGTGAAGAAAGGGCGAAATCTGGGGAGAAAATTCTTTGGATGCTCACTTTGGCCTGTAAGTATGTCGTATTTAAGTTTTCCCAGTATTAATTAAGGTTGAATTGAAGTTACCAACAATAATTTGGTTTAGTATAATTTAGGGTTTGTTAGAAGTAATGTTTATTGGCTGGAGATTGTACGAATTAGGAAAAATTTGTAATGGTTTTGTTAGAATCTGGTTTTGACCTTGATTTTTGCATATTAAGGCTGTGACTGAAGACTTCACTTTTTCCAGTAATTGTTTTGTTAGAATCTGGTTTTGACCTTAATTTTTCCATATTAAGGTTGTGATTGAAGACTTCACTTTTCCCAATAATGGTTTTGTTAGAATCTAGTTTTGACCTTAATTTTTCCATTAAGGTTGTGACTGAAGTATGTCCTACTTAAATTTTCCATTGAGGTGGAGTAGTTGACATGTAATTGTGGTATTGTGTGTTTAGAATGCAGATTGTAGGTACTTTGAATGGTACAATGACAATGAGGTGGAGTGCCATGATGAATACAAACTGATGGACAAAGACATAGCCATTGAAAGGTTGTTGGCAGAGAAGAAGTTCTTGGAAGAAAAACTGCAAAAGCTAAAGAATGTTAGTCCCTATTTCTAACAACCCAACAATCATAAGAATGAAAGATGAAGCAGATAGATTCCTATTCATATCAATATATCGAAAACATTGGTATACCGTATGAAAATGGTCGTTGCTCTCCCTCTAGAGAGAGAGAGAGCAGCCTGAAAATATTCTATTCTATTCTACCTCTATGCTCTATGCCTTAGGTTTTCTCATAAGTTAGCTTCCTTTTATAGGAGAGGATGGCTAACGTATGGCTTACAAGAGAGGTTAATGGGCTAATATTCAATTGTGGCCCATATTACACATTTAACTAACAACTACACAAATACAAAGACATCTAACTAGATTGGACACCAGAAAAAGTCCTAACAATCCCCCCCTTGGTGTTCAATCTTGTTTGATCAGCATTGCAGCGCGGATGTCTTTGTCTTTGTGTTCGATTGCTCCTCAATGCAGCTCAGCTTCCTTTGTCTTTGCACTCGGCTTCTTGAAAAGGCTTTTTGTTGTACTGATTGGTCAAGAGTGCCATCTTCTTCTGCAGCTCTGCCATCTCAGACTCCATGTCTATCTCTTCATCACTTCCTTCATCTTCTTCAGACACTATGACGACTTTCTTCTTCTTTTGCGTCTTAGATGTACTCCTCGTCTGAGTTTCCATCACTAGAGCAAGTGGATCAGCAACTAAATTTCCTTCAGGTTCTGCAGTGTCATTCACGAACTGTTGGAGATGGTCATGGATGGTATACAGGTCAACTTCATCTAAATCCAGATTCTGTCTCACATTCTTCACCGTCCTCTTCCATTCAGGGCTCAGACTAGAAAGAAATCGTATGTTCAGCTCCATGTTGGCTTTGTTCACATTAATCTTTCGCAAGTCATTCACAAGCTTAACAAATCTATTGTAAGTCTCATGCAGAGGTTCACCGGGCATGGCCTTAAAGGAGTCATAGGCAGTAAAAGTGCTTGCCTTTTTAGTCTTCAGACCAAGATTTGTTCCTTCCATCAGCTTCAATTCCTAATCTCATCTCACATCTCCTTTGCAGAGTCCATGCTATCTATCAGGATATAGATGTCATTGGGAATCGCTTGGAACAGGTATGTCTTTGCCATCAGATCAGCCTTGATTCTCAATCTATCTTCTTTAGTATACTCTTCAACAGCCTTAGGTAATCTTACTGGTTCAACGGGGGGCTCATTATCATTGTCACCTCCAAGTGTCATCCAAAGCTTAGATGGTCCCTCCGTCAGTGATTCCAGCATGGCTGAAGAGTTGTCTTTGCTTTCGAGAAAATTGAGAAACCTGTTCTTCTACATTACGTACTCATCTCTCCTAAGAATCTGGGGTCTGTTGTCGTTTCCCATTGAAAGAGCATCCATTTTTGCTGTTCTTAAAAATGACCGTTCGAATGATTGATCTGTCACAAAAATAATTCTAAGTATGGATTATCGAAAAGTGAAACTTCGAGAAGTAGGTTCAAGAACTAAGAGTTCGAGAAGGATTATCGAGAAGTAAGTTTTCGATATCGAAACTTTGAAAAGTTAGTTTTTTCGATATAAGGGTTCGAAAAGTTGACGTCGAGAAGTCAAACTTCGAGAAGTTCAGTTCGAGAACTAACTTTTCGAGTTTTGAGTTTCGAGAACCGATGTCGAGAACCTGTAATATCGAAAACAATTATTTCAATGAATAGATATCGAAAAATACTAATGCGAGAAGCCAGTATCGAAAACTAAGCTCGAGAACTTAGTATCGAAATCATCCTATCGAGATTCTGTACTTAAAAATTTTCACAATTTTGAAAACGAAAACTGTTGCTGAGTTGTTTTCGATGTCGAGAAGCCTCCTGTATCACTTTTGAGTCGAGAAACCTGTTAAAGGTATCGAGAACCTGCTTTTCGATATGCCAATACTGAGAACTTCAAAACGTAAACATTACAGGTATCGAAAATGAAGATATACTCCTGGTTCGTTTTTGAAAGACGAATTCAGCAGTATAACTTTTACAAATAAATGTCCAGAAACAGGTTTACAAAAGCAGATTTAAGAGGACATTGAGAAGCTTAAAACATAGTATTTCTTCGCAGTTTTCTTCGATGAAGATCAGTACTCGATCGGTTCTGATACCAGTTGTTGGTCCCAAAAACCAAGATCAAAGAACAGCTAAATGAAATCTACAATAATATAGAGAAGGATTCTTAATAATGATCGAGAAACAATCTGAACAGAAGAAATCCTTACGCTATACTATCGAGAAGTTGGAAACGAGAACTTTGAATGAAAAGATGATGTATTGCTGATATTCGATTCTTCGGTCCTGTACCACATGTACGCATATTTATAGGCGTAGGTACAGGTACCGAAATGGTAACCTAGGACTTTGGGCCTAAGGCCTTTTTGGGCTCTATTCCCCTAGTTCATTTATTCTTTACATAAAGCTATAAAAGATAAGACTAATCTAATTGGGATAACAAGACTCTAGACAAACTTGATCACAATAAATATTTTCCTCAACAAAGAACAAGAAAAAGAAGATGTGTGTTGTGATAACTGAAATGCAAATGAAGGCTTCCAAAAGTGCTAAAGGAGAAAGAGCTGTTATTGTGGTTGTACTTGTATCTTGGATAGTGTATGCTATTCTAAGTTGTTTGAAGTGAAATGTATTTGAGTAAACTTTGTAGTTACGTACTTTTTGAGGTTGTATCTTAGGTCTTGTAAGTTATCTTGTATGTTTGGAAGTTGGAATGTAATAGTCAAGAAGTTTACAAGTTGAAATGTAACAATCAATCTATCTTTGCACTACTTTTGAAGGAGTGTAAATTGTATGCTACTATTCTGCTATGATATAAGGACTACATTAAACTGAAAATATCATAAAAGACTCCATAACCAAACTGAAATGAACAAATGGAAGACTACATAACTAAACTGAAACTCCATAACTTAACTAAACTGCTGTGTATAAGGATTACATAAAGCTATGTTTGAATGATATGCACTAGTTTGTAGTGCATAAATGTATGTTTTTATATTTATTCTGTGTGGATTGTTTACCGTTTTTAGTTAGTTTGTAAGCATTTGTTTTGTCGTGTTTGTAAATGTTTGTAGCTTCCATTTATAGTTGTAAAATAGTGTTGGAGCTTTTTGGCAAGGAAAAAGGAGAAAAGTCAACAGGAATGCTGCCCAGGGAGATCCACCCGACCGGGTAGACATCTTCACTCGGTCGGGTCTGATTTGAAAATCAGAACCTCACAGGAAAGAGCTAGACCCGGCCGGGTCAAGTAATTCACCCGGTCAGGTCAGATTTGACCCGGGACATTTTAACGTGCTAAAACACAAGAACGTGGAAAATTATCTGATTTAGACATGCACCCGGTCGGGTGGGCACTTGACCCGGTCGGGTACCCGGCCCAAGGTGTTGAAAAACACCTATAAATAGCACACTTTTCCTTCACTATTGATCACCCCTTCTTCCATACTCTTAAGCTCAGTTTAGAATAGTATTTCTTTTATATTTTTATAGTATGTTTAGTCTCCAAATGAGGAGCTAAACTTCCATTTCTTGGTATTGCTCTTGAAGCTTGTTGATTATTAAAGTTGTGAGTTATTTTCTTAACTTCTTTCCTTGAATATTAATTCTTCCTTTAAATACTATTTCTATATCAATGTTGGGGAGTGTTACTAAGATGACAATTAGTTAACATCTTGACATTGGTCTTAGTAATAGCTATTCCTTCCTCTATGTTAATATTGGGGAGTGTTACTAAGATGACAATTAGTTAACATCTTGATATTAACTATAGTAGGATTCAGTTTCTTTAATATTCTTCCTTGAATATTAGTTAATTCCTATTCATATTTCATATTAATATTTTGAACATTACTTAAAGGATCAACTAGTTTTGTTTCATATATTAATTATTACTAGAAACGATCAACGAACCGATGGTTAATCGTTGATAGTTTCACAAGTAAGTAACTTCGGTTTATTAATGCACGGTCGTGGTTAATAAACTTAAGAGAGATTAATTTTGTTGGTTAAACCGAAACCGTTGTGTTGAGGTTATCAATCTCAATTGATTTCATCAAGGAGTTAAAAGATTAAATGCTACTATCAAGTCGGTATATGGCGTTGTTCTATACTTGACTAATAGTAAGGGTTATTAATGAACGGTCGTTGTTAATAACTATCCTCGATGAATTGGATATACTCCTCGATTGAGTATTCGAGAGGAGATAAGTTATAGATATAACAATGATCGACTAAAATATATCAACAAGTGGAAAGTAGCAATGCCAAGTCCCTTTTATTCTTGAATTTAATCCCATATAACTCGTTCATCTTCGTGTTTAATTTAATTAAATCACTCAACAATCAAAACCCCCCTTTTATCTACTATTTACATAAAAAGAAAGTTATTCCTTTCCCTGTGGATACGAACTCTACTTCACCTATACTACGTATAAGTGTTAGTATCGATTTATTTTGAGTGCACGCACGACAAAGTGCAGGTCATTGAACTATCCTAAAGTGAAAATATCATAACACACTCCACTCCACTAAACTGAAATGAACCAATTCCAGCACCTTTAATGATCAAATACCATAAAACTATACTCACAACAAAAACTAAAAACATATATGGACTGCATTCAGCTGTGTATAGAACTATGCCAAAAGGGAGAACCTCACCTAAGTAAAAAATAAGGGAAAAAAACATCCCAAGTAGCAGAATTAAACTATACACATGATATTTTCTCATGTTGCTTGACAACTGAAACAAATAGGCTAGAGATT
The DNA here is from genome assembly GCA_945859915.1 of Cuscuta epithymum. Lineage (NCBI taxonomy): Eukaryota > Viridiplantae > Streptophyta > Magnoliopsida > Solanales > Convolvulaceae > Cuscuta > Cuscuta epithymum. The sequence continues at coordinate 1,403,822 of CAMAPF010000068.1, forward strand.
AAGGGTTTTCCCAGGAATGGTTGTATTGCCTCTCCAAGTTCAAGGAGTTCAGGCAGCATACTATCTTCTGGCTCACCATTCAGAATACAGCTTGACACAACATTAAAAGCCAACAAATTCCCATACACTGGTACAAAAGCATCTTTGTGCTTGCATAATCCACCAATCCAATCAACACCACTGTGAATACCATTATAATCATTATAGAATCCAACTACAATCTAAATCTAAGTGGAATATAGAATCCAACTGAAAACTTAAATAAAGTAACTTCACTTCAACTGAAATACCGAATGTAAGTGACATATAGAATCCAATTGAAAACTTAAATAAAGTAACTTCAACTGACAACATCCAATTGAAAGTAACTTCAATCACACTGAAATTCAGAATCCAAAGTAACTTAAATATAGTCTGTGTTTTCATCCACAACAGGTATCCTTTCTCTTCTCCTTTTCTTCAATGTTTTTTGTTCTTCATCTTCCTCAAGTGTTAAAATCTCCTCCTGTGTGTCTTCATACTCACTGATTATTTCAGAATCTGCCTCTACCTCTTCTTGGATCTGACTCTTTCCTTTCCTCTTACTTTGTCCAGGAAGCTTACCTTCAGCAACTTCCTTTTGTAGTTGGGTAGTGATAGAGTATATGGGCTAGGACCCCATGGCCCACATACTCATATGGTTAACAACACCAGAGGGAAACCCACGTGGCACCCTTCGGCCTAGTGGGCCCCGCAACGGCCAGAACCGGATCAGTCCGGGACGCCATCGAGACACCAGGGGACCGCATCGGCCTAGTGACCGCATCGGCCTAAAGCACTGCATCGGCCAGAATGACTCCTGGCAGAATGTATTTTCCTACTTTATTTATTAAGTATTGTACTCAGCCCAGTAGTGGCCCTATTCCGCCCAAAGAAGGCTTGATTATTGTAATGGGCCTCCATAGCCCAAGGCTAGGGGCCGAAATCCACATTTTTACCTATAAATAGACCCCAAGGGGCTAGTTATAGGGGGTTGAGAAATATTAATTACTCACTTTCTCTCTCTAGCTCTCACTTCTCTCTAGAATTAAATACTCTATCAAATACTATCCTCCGTTTTCTTAATCGCAACATGTTGAATTTTACACTATTCACATGTTCTACTTTGACTACATTTTACGGTATTATTTTACGAAAATTATTATTTTTAAATATTGTTCAATTCATCTCATTGCAAATTTTCAAAATCTGATTTTTAATTATTTTTACTAATAGAGATTAAGATATAATTACGGTCAAAGATGTGCGTTGACAAGTGTGAAATGTTGACCGTTGCAACTAAAAAAGAGCGGAGGAAATATTTCATTTGTATATAATCATTTGAATTCTAATTTTTTAATTACAGATATTGGAAAGAACCATTTGGATTTGGAAAAATTCACACTAATAATCCAACCTATTGACACTCTTCTATTATTAATCCCTTCTACCGGTTATTCTAAATTAATACCAATTAAGGGGTAAACCTTCCCCAAACAGTCTCACGCATAGGCAACCGGCTAACCCGGTTAATTTTAAAAATCTGTAACTAACAAAAGGTCATAGCTCTCAAACCTAATCTCCCTGAATGCATTCTCCACCCCATAAACTTCTCTCGCTAGAGGAAGGTCTGACCGCCATATCCAGCCGTCAAAGGATTAAAAGCTTTGGTACCCGGTCTTATACATTGTTGCTCCAATTGCAAGAAAATGGTAAGCTTCTTCATTGTGGTTACTGTTCGTGTATAATTGGGGTTATTGTTCGTGTATACCATTATTGGGGGGAGGGGGATTTAGGGTTCATGTGGTTTAGTTCATTTCATTTGGTTTTGTGGTGTTAATTATGTTCGTTTGTTAAGATTTATATTGTATGATACTAATTATATAGTTTCACTTATTAACTCTACCATTTAGTACAGTATAAGGCAATGTTCTAAAAGGCCCTAGGCGCTAGTCGGGCGCTAGCCCAGCGCCTAGCGCCTAGGCGCCTAGGCGGGCTCCTAGTCGGGGACTAGTCGGAAACATAGAAATTACTTTTTTATCTATATTTTTGCATAAATATGATAAATAATATTGTATTTTGTGTGTATAAAATACATATATACATATACATTAACAAATAAACATGAATGATAGAATTATCACATTTAATCATGCATAGTTGATACACTTGTAATTTCCGTGTGTATGTTTATGTTTTTAGCTAGTTTTAATTGTTTAATATTTCGGAAATTACACACTTTTGGTGTAATAGTCATGTTTGTAAAATAGTTGTAATATGTTTAGATTAGGTCCATTCTGAGTTTAAACAGGTCCAAGATCAATCCAATGATCATTGGTGAAGGAAGGTGCAAGAGTACAAGACAAAAAGAAGGCAAAATCCTGATTTTTGACCTATACTCGATCGAGTATAGCATATACTCGATCGAGTATCTTGTTGAGATTTCAAATCGGATCGGATCTGAAAACAAAGGAACATGCAGGGAAGATTTTGACCACGATCGAGTGTCGATACTCGATCGAGTACACCGACATACTCGATCGGGTATGACTATAAATTATACTCTGAATTCGGTCGAGTATGGGTCGAATTCAAGTTTCTACTCATACTCGATCGAGTATATATACATACTCGATCGAGTATGCCTTTAATTTTAAACCTGAAATCGATCGAGTATACCTCGAATTTGCATTTCTACACATACTCGACCGAGTATCATTATATACTCGATCGAGTACCCGAGCTGCACTCCCAAAAAGCCTATAAATACACCCCCTTTCCTTCACAATAGGATACCAATTCACATATACTCTTTAGCTCAGTTTAGATTAGTGTTTTCTTTATATTTTCTATCATGTTTAGTCTCCAAATGAGGAGCTAAACTCTTCCATCTTGGTTTTGCTACTTTGAAGCTTAATGATTTGTAAGTTGTGAGTTATTTTCTTTAATCTTCTTCCTTGAATATTAATTACTTCCTATTCATATTCCATATTAATATATTGAGCATTACTTAAAGTATCAACTAGTCTTGTTCTATATATTAATTATTACTAGAATCAATCGATTAATACGCTTGTTATTAATTCGGTTCTTTCATGGTAGTAAACTTGGATTATTAATGCATGCATCTCATGGTTAATAATCTAAGGGGAATTAATTATATTGATTAAACCAATAAACCGCTTGTGTTGAGGTTATCAATCTCAGTCGTTTTCATCTTAAGTTTATTGCTACTATCAAGTTAATATACGGCGCTTGTTCTATATTGACTCGATAGTAAGTTTTATTAATGAACGCTTCTCGTTATCAATAACTACCCTCGATGAACTGGATATACTCCTCGATTGAGTATTCGAGAGGAAGATAGTTAAAGATGTAACCGGGATCGACGAACATTTCATTAAGTGGATAAAAGCAAAGCCAAGTCTTCTTCTCATTAATTAAACCACATAACTCGTTCATCTTCGTGTTCAATTTTAATTAAATCATTCAATCAAAACCCCCCCTTTATTTATTAGTTTATAAAAAGAGAAGTATTCCTTTCCCTGCGGATACGAACCTTACTACGTTATACTACGTATAAGTGTTGTATTGATATTTATTTTGAGTGCACCTCACGACAAGTGCACGTCAAATTTGGCGCCGTTGCCGGGGAAAGGCAATTATTTTTCTTTTTATTTTTTTTTAAAAAAAAAATCAAAAAAAAAAAATTTAAACAAAATATAAAGAGTTCTTACTTTTTCTATTTCTGAGCTTACATGAGTATATGGTAAAAACCCGTTCTATAAACGAACTTACTTACCAAACAAACCCCGAAATAGAACAAGCCTTCGAGAGGTTGAGAAATTTATTTCCGCACACACCCTCGGAGGAATCCTCAAATACTAGCTCTAGCTCTAGCGAATCCGAAGAGTCATTCCACATGGCTCTCGAGACAAGGACCTTAAGGGAGCTCACCGCTCCTAATCTAAATCAACAACCATTGTGTATTACCTTCCCCACTCTTGATGAAGGTAATACATTTGAGCTAAAATCTGGGCTCATCCATCTGCTACCATCTTTCCATGGTCTAAGAGGCGAAGATCCGAACAAACACTTGTCGGAGTTTCATATTGTGTGCACAAGCATGTGCCCAAATGGTGTCACGGAAGAGCAAATAAAATTGAGGGCTTTTCCATTCTCTTTGAAGGACACCGCAAAAGATTGGCTTTTCTATCTTCCTTCGGGAAGTATCAACACATGGGCAGCTATGAAAAAATACTTCTTGGAAAGGTACTATCCCACCTCTGTCTCATCTTCTTTGAAAAAACAAATAAGCAACATTGAACAAAAAGAAGATGAGACATTGTATGAATATTGGGAGCGTTTTAAGAAGCTATGTGCTAGCTGCCCCTATCACGGATACACTGAACAAGATCTCATCTTATACTTTTATGATGGTCTTGTTGATGATGATAGAAGAATGGTGAATGCCGCTTGTGGAGGTGGCATTGTTAACAAAACTCCTTTACAAGCGACAAGCTTAATTTCGGAGTTGGCCGAGAACTCACGGCAATTCAGCCGCAAATCATCAACCCGAAGAGTTCTTGCGGCGGAATCCAGCACAACCACTCTAGAGAGTCAAGTTGCCGGCTTGACTTCTTTGATAAAAGAGCTCCTTTTAAAACAAAAAACTCAGGAGGTAAAAACTTGTGGAGTTTGCACATCAACCGGACACCCCACTGATGCGTGTCCATCACTCCAAGAAGAGCAAGTCAACGCTCTCGGTTTTCAAGGACATCAACAAAGAAGGTATGATCCTTTCTCAAATTCTTATAATGCGGGATTGAGGGATCATCCAAATTTGAGATACGGAAACCCTCAACAAACCAACTCATCTTCTCAACAAACATCTCAATCCAATATGTCAACGGATGACATGATCCGAACTTTGACATCAAACATGGTTACCATGCAACAAAACATGGGAGAATTTCAACAAACCATGATACAATTCCAACATGAGACAAAGTCAAGCATTAAAAATTTGGAAACTCAAGTTAGCCAAATTTCTAATGCCGTAAACCGACTTGAAGCAAAGGACTCGGGTAAACTCCCATCTCAAACGGAGCAAAACCCGAGACAACATGTGAATGCAATCATGTTGAGAAGTGAGATGGCATTGAAAGAATTAGAAAAGGAAGACCAAATTCTTGAGGAGGTTGACCCTGAAGAGGAATCTCACTCGGAGGAGGGAATCACAAAGGCAAAACTTCCTCCATCTCCATCATATGAACTAGTGGACCCATTCCCTGAGGCATTGAGGGAAACAAGGAAGCTTGACAAAGATGCTGACATCTATGAAACTTTCTCCAAGTGTGAGGTAAACATTCCGCTCCTTAACTCAATGAAAAGTGTTCCCCGTTTTGCTAAATTTTTAAAAGAATTATGCAAAACAAAAAATAAAGTGAAAGGAAAACAAGAGGTTAAGGTGAGTGAACATGTTTCGGCTCTTTTTCAAAAGAAACTCCCCGAAAAATGTAGCGACCCAGGCATGTTCACCATACCTTGCAAAATAGGAGACACCACATTTTCTAAAGCCTTGTTGGATTTAGGGGCATCCATAAATGTCATCCCTTACTCGGTGTATAAATCCCTACAACTCGGTCCACTACATCAAACCGGTGTAGTGATTCAACTAGCGGATCGTTCTACTACTTACCCGAAGGGCGTAATAGAAGATGTGCTAGTAGAAGTAGAAAATATGGTTTTTCCTGTTGACTTCTATATCCTTGAAATGGGGGATGGTAACCAAACAACACCTATCCTGTTGGGTAGACCTTTCTTAAAGACCGCAAAAACAAAAATTGACGTGTCTAGTGGTTCATTAACTTTAGAGTTCAATGACCAAAAAGTAGAGTTCAATATATTTGACTCTACGAAAAAACAAATTAAAGATCAACCCCTTTGCTCTTTAAATGTTTTTGAACCACAAGAACCAAAGTTTTTGAAGGAATCTGTTGAAATCCCAATTTTTCAAGGAAAAGAGGAAACTAAAAATGGGAAATCATTTTTAAAAGAGCTATCAAATTGTGAACTAAACCCACCGATGGTTGAGGTGGAAGCAAGAAAGAAATCTCGGCCTTACTGGGAAAGGCCGAAAAATAAAATTGAAACAAGGCCAAACAGGGACTTAAAAAAGGATAAAAGGGATGTTCATGATCCCACATAAACAAAAAAGATAAAATAAAAATAAACGTCGTGCCGCGACGTTAAATTAGGCGCTTCTTGGGAGGCAACCCAAGCAAGATATGTTTTCTTTTTCCGTAGTGTGCGTGTGTTTTAAAAAAAAAAAAGTGTATCTGGGGGCATACCCGATTGAGTATGTAAATATACTCGGTCGAGTATGGATAAAAAAAAAAGAGGAACCAATTTTAGTACTCGATCGAAACAACAAAACTTTTTAGAGATGCAAGCATACTCGATCGAGTATATGTCAATACTCGGTCGAGTATGTACAGAAAGACGAAATCAAAGGAAACCTGCCTCCTATACCCTATCGAGTATCTACCAATACTCGGTCGAGTATCACTGGAAAAGCCATTTTTGCACCCCCTGTCTCCAGCACCCGATCGAGTATAGGGTGATACCCGATAGGGTACCCCTGCGGTTTATACCCATAAAACACCCCAACCCACTTCATCTTCTCCAAAAATCATCCCAAACTTCAAACCCCTTTCCCCCAAACTCCATTTTTCTACCTTCTCTCTACCATATCTCCTTCACTTCTCCACCAAATCACTCATACAACAACCAATACACTCTCCTCACTTTTCTCTACAATCCAATACCCAAAAATCCTCATATTTTTTTTTTCCATTCAAAAAAAAAAAAAAAAAAAATTGAAACCCTACTCCCTACCCTCAAGTCCGAAACCCAAGACCCAAAAACAACATTCAATGACACATAAGAAGGTGAGGGCCGAAAGTATAAATGCAAAGGGACAACGAGGATGTCCGTTTCAACCCGGGTATAACGAAGACAAGCACTAGGGACAGTGCTTCGAGCTAAGTGAGGGGAAGTCACTCATTGGAACATACTTAATTTTCTACCTTGTAACTTGCATTATTTTCTTCACACAAAAAAAAAATAGAAAAAGAAATGCTAGTTAGGTTGAAAACCCAAAAACGGGCAATCTAAGCAAAAAGGGCTTCAAAAAAAAAAACAAATGAGTGAGTGGAAAGGATGAAAAAAAAAAAAAAAAAAGAGATGCTAGGATGAAAACCAGAGAAGGCTCCTAGGCAAAATGAGAGATATGAGAGAAAATTTGTTTTTGCAGAACATCATTTAATCTCTTTAAACAATGAAAAGAGGAGAAGAAGAAAAAGAAAAAAAAAAGCAAGAAGATGGAGCATAGAAGATCACAAAACCCAAGAAAGAATTTTGTTTTTGGAATTGAAACTCATTTTTTTCCTTGGTGATCTTAGTTTCTTCCTTTCTTGAACTCTTGAAAAACTCTCAAACTGTTTGGATGTTTCTAGTTTACTCGAGGTCGAGTAAAGGACTAAGTGTGGGGGAGTTGATACACTTGTAATTTCCGTGTGTATGTTTATGTTTTTAGCTAGTTTTAATTGTTTAATATTTCGGAAATTACACACTTTTGGTGTAATAGTCATGTTTGTAAAATAGTTGTAATATGTTTAGATTAGGTCCATTCTGAGTTTAAACAGGTCCAAGATCAATCCAATGATCATTGGTGAAGGAAGGTGCAAGAGTACAAGACAAAAAGAAGGCAAAATCCTGATTTTTGACCTATACTCGATCGAGTATAGCATATACTCGATCGAGTATCTTGTTGAGATTTCAAATCGGATCGGATCTGAAAACAAAGGAACATGCAGGGAAGATTTTGACCACGATCGAGTGTCGATACTCGATCGAGTACACCGACATACTCGATCGGGTATGACTATAAATTATACTCTGAATTCGGTCGAGTATGGGTCGAATTCAAGTTTCTACTCATACTCGATCGAGTATATATACATACTCGATCGAGTATGCCTTTAATTTTAAACCTGAAATCGATCGAGTATACCTCGAATTTGCATTTCTACACATACTCGACCGAGTATCATTATATACTCGATCGAGTACCCGAGCTGCACTCCCAAAAAGCCTATAAATACACCCCCTTTCCTTCACAATAGGATACCAATTCACATATACTCTTTAGCTCAGTTTAGATTAGTGTTTTCTTTATATTTTCTATCATGTTTAGTCTCCAAATGAGGAGCTAAACTCTTCCATCTTGGTTTTGCTACTTTGAAGCTTAATGATTTGTAAGTTGTGAGTTATTTTCTTTAATCTTCTTCCTTGAATATTAATTACTTCCTATTCATATTCCATATTAATATATTGAGCATTACTTAAAGTATCAACTAGTCTTGTTCTATATATTAATTATTACTAGAATCAATCGATTAATACGCTTGTTATTAATTCGGTTCTTTCATGGTAGTAAACTTGGATTATTAATGCATGCATCTCATGGTTAATAATCTAAGGGGAATTAATTATATTGATTAAACCAATAAACCGCTTGTGTTGAGGTTATCAATCTCAGTCGTTTTCATCTTAAGTTTATTGCTACTATCAAGTTAATATACGGCGCTTGTTCTATATTGACTCGATAGTAAGTTTTATTAATGAACGCTTCTCGTTATCAATAACTACCCTCGATGAACTGGATATACTCTTCGATTGAGTATTCGAGAGGAAGATAGTTAAAGATGTAACCGGGATCGACGAACATTTCATTAAGTGGATAAAAGCAAAGCCAAGTCTTCTTCTCATTAATTAAACCACATAACTCGTTCATCTTCGTGTTCAATTTTAATTAAATCATTCAATCAAAACCCCCCCTTTATTTATTAGTTTATAAAAAGAGAAGTATTCCTTTCCCTGCGGATACGAACCTTACTACGCTATACTACGTATAAGTGTTGTATTGATATTTATTTTGAGTGCACCTCACGACAAGTGCACGTCAATAGTATATGATAACTAATCACTTAACTTCATTATGTTATAAATATAAATAAGGGAAAACTATCAAATAGGTCCTCGAACTTTCATAAAAAAGTGAATTAAGTCCTTTTAGGAGACTTTGTCCGATCGTCGCGATTTGGGGCGGTTCCCGGTAGATTATTTTGATGAAATTTTTTGAGCATCTTACTCATCAAGTCTAGTTTACTCATACCAAATTTCAGCTAAAAATTTAATCGGGAGCGCATTCAAATTAATTCGAGAACGCAAAAATGCGCAGTTATTTTCAAGAATTAATATGAATGTGTTCCCGATTGAATTTTTAACTGAAATTTGGTATGAGTAAACTAGACTTGGTGAATAAGATGCTCAAAAAATTTCATCAAAAAAATCCACCGGGAACTTCCCCAAATCGCGACGGCCGGACAGAACCTCCTATAGAAGGACTTAATTGACCTTTTTATGAAAGTTCGAAGACCTATTTGATAGTTTTCCCTATAAATAATGATAAAATTTAGGTACATATACAAAATATATAGTTTTATCTTAATTTTCAACTTCATTTCATCATATTCATTGCTAAAGGTAAAATACGTATATCGCTTAGAAAATTAAAATTAAAAAGTGAAGTAATGTTCAGCGAATCTAGACGGTCTAGGCGGCCGATTAGGCATTCTAAGCGGCCAACTAATTCACCTAGACGGCAAACCAATTAGTCGGAGCGCCTAGACAAAAATCGGGGCGCCCGACCACCGCCTAGCGCCTAGGCGGGGACTAGTCGGGCGCCTAGAACGATTTTTAGAACAGAGGTATAAGGTTTCTTCTATCCCTCAATGGTGAAATTGGTAGTAGTTATAAAGAACCTAAAATGGTGTGGATAAATCCAAACTAAAAATGCAATGTAATACAACTATATTCCACTAATAGCCTCTAGGAGAGCTACTGATAGCTTTCAAAAATGTGATTCCTCAAACTTTTCACTCCTTTGATTTGTGCCTCATATCTTTCTGTTTGTTAACATATTAGGTAATACATGACACTCATGTCAGTTTGCGCATATGGCGTGGGGTATGTTTAAGAAGAAGAACATGGGAACACTAGAATACGTGGGAGGTGAATCTAGGACCTTTGATATAGATGCAGATGAACTGTGCTGGTTTTGGTTAGAAGAGTTGGCTAAAAATGTGGGGATTACTCTACAATAGATGCCATTTACTACATGATTCCAAATCTTAGCTATAAAGAGGGCTTAAAAAGGGCATATCATGACGATCAAGTGAGGGATTTGATAAGTCTGGTGCTAAAGAACGGGTGCATAGACTGTTATGTCATTCATGGCATTGATGTTCCAGATTTAATTGAAGCCATTGAATATGGGGGACAAACTGAATTTCCAGAGATGAAATCATCCAAAATCAAGAAAAAACTTAGTCCAAGGGGAGCAGAGGAGCTAAAGTAAAGAGAGTGATAGATGCAATTTCTTCCACTTTTCAAGGTGAGGCTTCTGCAAAAGGTGTGTGCTCAAATTGGGGAATGTGTAGGTACTTCACAACCCTTCACAGATGATTCAGCTGCGTTTGAAAGTGATAGACCCCATAGTCCTTTCACATGGGATGAAGAAGATGACTCCTCTGACCCAGAATACACTCCACCATCTGAAGAGGACACAATAAATGCTGAACTTGGTGACCTAGAAGCTTATATTTCAGAAGGTGAAGATAGGGAGAATATGGTGGATGGAATGGTTGGTTCAGATCAAGAAACTAGTCATGAAGAGTATCAAAGGGTTAGGGAACAAGTGAAGGGCTGGAATGTTAAGATAGTTGAGATTGCTACCTGATGGATTATTGGATCCAAACATGTATAATTAGGAGAGATTTGAGCTATGGAGAGGTAAGGAAGAAGATGAATAGTGTTGTATTGAAATTATGAACTATGAACTTAGGGTTACAAGAAGCTCCAAGGGGAGTATAAATAGAGAAATCCAGGTCTTGGTCTCTAATATGGGCCCGACAGACTCGATTACATAAATGGACTGATAATAAAAAAGACTAATCTAGTGGATACAAATACAAATTGGACTGTACATAATATAAGTAATATCTGTAAGGCGTGTGTGGGCCGCTGTCCAGGCCCAATAGTCGTGAGACCCGGGGGTCCGAGTCTATATATTCTATCAGTATTATTTACAATTATACATTAATGAGAAAAACATTAAATATATTTATTAGTAGTATAATATTAAAGTAGAATATGAACATATCAGGAAATACATTTTTTGGAGATTTTTTTTGTTGCTCTTTTGTAAAAACCATCTATGTATTTCATATCCTTATAGCAATATAGAAATCAAAGACATTGTAGTTGTTTATTATTTTTACAATATTGTTAACAGTAATTAGAAAAAAACTTTGGGTAATTTGAGTTTGCACTCCATTTTATTGTTCAAATTGGATTTTGTACATCGTTTTTAAAATTTTTTGTTTTTGCATTTCAATTCCATATGAAAAGACAAAAATGCTCCTTTGATTAGGAATATATCGAAGGCCAAATGACAAAATCATGTACTCTTCCGAATATCAGCTTCCTTTAGGTGTAGTTGTCCATGTCAATAATTGTTTTGGTAATAGTTGCAACTTTTCAATCATACTCTGTGTCTATGCATATAAGTGATATAGGTATATTTTCCTTCAAAAAATAAATAAAAATATCAAATTTGAACTTTTTATTATGTTTACTTTGTATATATTAATATTCAGTACAGCCCCTTATTTAGGGCTCGTTTGGTTGTTTACATGTTAAATCTTTGCACGCGAAGTGATTGCATGCAAAGTATAGGGAAACAATCATTTTGCATGTAAAATAAATTACATTGTTTGACTAGATGTGTACTTTATTTTTAAATTGCACGCAAAGTCGTTGCATTGCTTCATAAAAGGTATGCAAAGTATTTTATCACCCTCCTTCCACGTAAAATACTTTAATTGGTACAGTGCAAAATGTTTTAAAAAAGTGTCATATAGTTTACATTAAATAATTAAACCAAACAGTGTAAAATTTTACGTCCTTACACTTTGCATGTAAAGTAATTATTTTACATCCTACCAAACACTCCCTTAAATTTTATGCATAGTAAAATGACATAAAAAATTAAATTAGATTTTACTTTGCAAACCCTTATTTCTTCCGCTCCAAATGATGTAATATTATTTCGGGTGATATGCGTCGTAAGCTAATTAACAAGGCGTGCTTTAAAGGTTTGTATTTCTTATTTATTTCACCTTCCATTAATGCAAATTCGTGATCCGATTATTTTTAGTTCCTAAAGCGTGCTTCACATATATGTTCGTGGATTTTTCCCTTTTCAAGCTTCTGTAGATGTGTACATATGTTAATTTCCAAAAAGTAAATCTTGTAGTCTCAAGAGGCCTATATATAGATCTAGAGAAAACGTAAATTTGTTTCTTCATCTTACACACTTATTTAGAGAAAACAGAAGCTCATTATCAAGGTAATAATAAGTACTGTATTTATAGTCTTATATTTTAGATTACTTGATCATGTCGCAAGGTCTATTATTATTGCTGTTGTTACTTTGTTGTACTCCTGTTGTGGTTATCTTTTTACTACGACGACGCATGATGCTTATTATTATAGTCACTACCATTGCTATTATTTTATTATTACTATCTTCCTGTGAAAAAGATTTGTCAGATTGATTTTTTATTAATACCGATCAATTTTAACCAATGATATTTTTTAATACGAAATATCAATTTTGTGGTTAAAACAAAAAAAAAATACGAAATTACTTTGAATATGAAAATTATATTAAAATGTTACTTATTCAATATATTTTCATATATAAATGAGTAGAATATATTCATAATTATCTACAACTATAACATTTAAAATCATTATTCAAAGTTTGACATTGATCAAGAAAAGTTAATGTAGCAAATTTTTTTGAACAAATGTAATACAAAGTATTACTTTTTATGCAATCATATTCCTTAGCTTCCTTTTAAGTTTTGATCATTTAATGAACTTTAATTTACGTTCAATAAAGCTGCAATATTTTTTATTGAGCACTTAGCTAATTATGATAATATGTTTGTAGGTTAATTGAGTGACACGAACGGTACAATGGCTGACAAAGGATCTACAAGTGGAACAAAATCATCAAACAATGGTAAAGCTATAGATAAGATTTATACACAGTTAGAAGCTGCCCGTCAAAACACACAACAGTTTAGAGCGAACAACGTTTGTGACAATTTCACGGCCAAGGAAAATTATGAAGTGCACCAAAAATTGCACAACCTTCAAGATAAGGAAGAATCTCTTGAAGGCAAACTCGACACTTTGGTCCCTCGAAGATATGGATTATAAGGAAGTGGGCGTGGACTAAGGATGTTTTCTTTTGGACTGAAATTTGCTGGTCTGGTCTGGTCTGGTAAACGTCTGGTCTCTGTGTATTTTATAACTAAGGAAGTCTGGTCTGGTCTAATCTGGTCTGGTCTGGGACAGAAAACAGTCCAAAAGAAAACATCCTAATAAAACGTCTACATACCATAATTAAGTACTTAGATTTCTCTTTCAAAATCCATGCATGGATTATAATTCATGGTTTCTTTTTATTTCCCTAATTAATTACTCCGTACTATTATTATTGTTTATTTCGTTAAGGTGCAATAATAATAAATGTTACGCTTTGGGCGATATATGTTTAATTTATGGTAGATTCTATAGTACTCATAAGGTACCGCACTTTTGTCCACATGGACCAATCAGAATGTTGCAGATAAATTATTTAAATCTAAATTAAAATTGATATAATGATTTGGACCAATCAAATAAATGGTAGGTACGGTACTCCATTTTTTAAATGGGTACCGGAGTTGTCACCTTAATTTATTTAAGGACCATTGGCCTTCATAAATATATACTTTTTTTGGTTTATTTACTTTGGATATATCTGCATTATGAAATTCGTACTCCCTAATAAATTATACTATCGTACTATCGTATTCAACTAAAATGCGCAATCGCATTGGTGGAATTGAACTTTTTATTTGATATGGATGTATTAGACTTGATGAAGAACATGCTCAAAATATTTTATCGAAAAATTCCACCGGGAAGGCCCTCAAAACGTGGAGGCCGCACGGAGGCTTCAGTAAGGTATACCTTACCGGAAGAGTCCCCTATATATATATATATATATATATATATATAGATGAGAGATCAAATGCAAACTCATCTTAATATGCTAACCTACAAACCTAATCCTAGCCATCCATTTATACTAAACTGCCGTGTGCCTCGTGTAGATTAGATTAGATAGTTAAGGGTCTTATTAGTCTTCTACATTTAGTTTATATTAGGGGGGAAATCTCATGTTACCTTTTCATAACCAATTGACGTAATCGGTTCTCTCCCCTGCTCATACCATGTTCATCCATCTCCATACGCAATTGCTCCAGGGTATCAAATCTCATCTTCATCTCCATCTCCATCTCCATCTCAATCTCTATCTCCATCTCCATCTCAAATTTAATAGAATCTGATGAGTGTTATTCTATTCAAAAGCCATGGTTTTAAGCATCGCCGTGGAATCTGATGTGCATGTCGGATTTTTATTTTTATATTTTTTATATTTTTGTTTTCATAGCAATTCATCAACGCAAAGTTCTTGTAATTTTAGCATTTAAAAGCTTTTCTGCGAAATTGCTTCATATAAATTCGCACAATTTCATATTTATGCGAAATTCCTATAGTTTTAGTATGTGAAATATAGTACTGAGTAGTATTTTTGTCATTTAGAGCATTTTTTAATATATTATAATGCACACATCATAATGACAAAATACAATGTATCAACTTTCAAGCAACGTAATAAATTAATTAGCTCAATATGACAACCATTATATAAATAATGCTCATATCATGTGACTGAAAGTGCAACATATGCACAACTAATATGCATACGTTATAATTATGAAGTGATTAATTTCGTAAAAAAAAATTATTTCACAAATATTATCATATGCGTACATTTCAATAATAAAATGCACATCTCGTAACCTTTATATGCAGTTTGCACGTATGTTAAGCACTCACATGCATGTGAGTTGAGTATACGATGCAAATGTCATAACGATAAGATGCAACATATGAACTTCTAAAGTGCACGTGTCATTTTACTAGAATGTAATATACGAACATCTGAAATGCAACTTCAACATATTTTATCAATACGAACTTCTAAAGTAACTTATGCAGACATTATGAATATATGATGCACATCCCATAATTTTAATATATGTAGTGCTATATAATGCATATTCTATAAACTTAATATGTCTTGCTCACATATAATAAATTTCTCCTTAGGTTGAATAAATTAATTTCTTCATATCACATTACATTAATATGCACATCATATAGCCTTAATATGCATATCATATTGCCTTATTATGCACTTCAAGTACATACGTTGTGCTTCAATTAAATTATGTTGAACTATTGACTTATGCAATCAATAAATCTTCATCCTACCATCTTTAAGTTTCAAAAATTGATAATTTAATATGAAATGTTTGATTCTATAAATTAACTTCTGCAATTTGGATCTCTCCAACTTACCTTTTTTATTATTAAAAAAATGGAAGGTTAATTATGAAGCACTATCTTTCTTCTTTATTTAGATGACAAAACTAGGAGGGTAATACTTGACGGTTAATTAAATGACAAGTGTGAGTAAAATCAATGATTTCATATCTCAAACCTTCCTAAATAAAAGAACATTGTTGCTACAGTACATCACGATTTAGTGGGGCGAATTTGTTTTTGTTTTATTGAATTACCTCTATGACCTTTTATTTGACCAAATCATTTTAAACGGTGTTATCCGTTTTTATCCCATACGGCTAAGTGCAGCGCTTCAATAATACATCCCACATGCATCAACCGTCCGCATGATGTAATCCAGTGGATGTTGTTGGTTTGTAGGTTAGCACCGGAAGCTTGGTTTGCACCGGAACCGCCCCGGGTGAGATCACATACAAACTATTCCTCCCATGCTAACCTACAAACTGTCACAAACTGTGCATCTTCACATTATTTGTACCGCATATTATAGTTCAAAGTGTTGCATATCATTTGTATTGCATATTTAAGTTCAAAGTATTGCATATTATTTCTATTGCATATTGAAGTTCACAGCGTGCGTCTTTACATTATTTGTACTGCATATTGAAGTTCAAAGTGTTGCTTATTATTCGGAGGGAGGGAGGAAGAGGGGATGCAGGAGAGAGAGGGGGAGGGAGGGAGAAGAAAAGTTCGGATGAGTTTTTCTATGGGTTACAAATGGGATACGGTGTGCGATACTTATAGCAAAATTGTTATGATTACACATGGTTGAACAGTTCCAGATACACGAGAAATCAATGGAAGCCAACACAATTAAAAAATGAATTTTATCAATTTACCACCTGAAAAATAGAGTAATTGTGAATTCGGGACATAAATGATGAAATGCGTTGGTATAAAATTCGAATGACTAAAAACTACTACTAGTAATCAAAGACCTAAAATTCCAAAATTAAAGAAAATTATGAATAAAAAATAAAATTTATGATTATTTTACTCATACAAATATTTTCATCTTTCAAATTTAATTATTATTTATTAATATAGATATAGGTTTGATTATGGGCCCAAAATTAATTTCCAGCCAAAGCCTTATCCAAGTGTCCAGCTATTCCACTAATCCACTCACCTGCGGCCGCCTGAAGTCCTTATGCGAACACGGAGGTCGAAGAGGAGCCTGGCAGCCTGCGACGAAACGACGAAGACTGAAGACGCTGTGAACTGCGAACACCAGCCGACCTGCAGCTACCATCCGCGGCGCCGGACGCCGTCTACCACTCGTCCGTCCTTTCCCTCCGGCTCTCCGCTCTGCCTGTAGCTCCTGAGCTCCAGCCTCTAGGTGACCAGTATACTCTAGCTCTGAGTTTCTAATACTCTTTTAGACTTTTCTTAATTGAACTTTTCAGGGTTATTGTGTATTGTTATTTTTAGGGTTAGAGAATCTATTTGATTATTGATTGAATTTCTCAGTTCATAACAAAATAGTGTTTATTCATTTTAAATTTATAATGGTTGAAGATAGAATTGAAGATTAGAGAACAATTTATTTATTATACAATTGAAGAACATAGATTGATTTACTTGTTGTGTGGAAATGTAAGAGAATTAAAAATTTCAATTGAATTTTGAAATTAGGAATACTTATTAGTTTTATATACCACTATTGTTTTTTCTTATTAGTTTTATAATTTTATAGAAGTATTTTAATTCAAACCAATATTCAAAATGTTTTTTTAGAATGAATAATGATTAATGAACATATTGCCAAGAGAGGAAAGAAGTTGATTTCGTCATTCTTTCTGAAAGTGAATCGTCAAAGTGGTGAAGGGAGTTCTGAACCTATACCTACTATAATGCAAGATCTATGAAATGAGGTTCCTCCACAAGATCAAATCCCTGAAATCTGAACTATCTCAAATTTGGAGCTGCCTCCATCTTTTTGCATTAATAGATGTAGATTCTATATTATTGATGAATTTTATACTTTGAAGTCGCGTAGGGCACAACATAAATGATGTTTTGATGAATATTTGAAGTGTTGACTACTTTACGTATTATTATGTACATGTCTTCAAATTTTATTTCCCAGCTCACCCCATTGTAGATTTCTGGATCCGCCCCTGCTTGGATGAGTGGATCTTTGATCATTAGAATTTTTGTCCTGAACTGCATATATGAAAGATATGATATATCATGTTATGCAATGAATTTTTGTCTTGTTTGACTCAAGAATTTACTGTATTTAGCCCCATCTGTTTGTTGTGTTCATATCTGTCCTAAAAGGTTGTGAAAAATGACGCTTTAGGTCTATATATTCATTGTAAAGCAAAACTGTGTCTATTAATTATAATTCCGATCGGAGTTTCATTGTTTCAAATTAACAGAAGGAGCACCCCTCTGTCTATTTGAGGTCCGTAGTTTATGCTTTGAATGGGTAGTTCTGTTTGCTAGTTTTCTAGAAATGTAATGGGGTTTACTAAAAGTGATAGTTCAGTATCTAGATCACTAAGGTCAGCCAATGGTAAACCCTCAAAGAGTTAAAGCTTATTTTTTGTTCTTGTTATGCATTCTTTTGCAGGATTGAACTGCATATGTAACTATTATCTCTCTCTGGGTTGAAGATTATTTTTGTCTGTATGTGGACCTGTGTGAAACCAAAAAATATATTAAGAGAAGGCAGCTTGGTCAACCAACTGAGAATTCTATCCTTGCAGGTTGGATATTTTCGACATTCTCATTTCCAGACAAAGCCGCAAACTGGTTCTGATGATGTTTCATGTTCATCAACAGAATTTGCCAAAAGAAAGGTTCAAAGCATCGTTGGGATTTTCTGGGATTTGGGTAACAACAAACCACCAAAAACATTACCTCCTTTTGAGGCAGCTACAAAGATAAGAAAGGCAGCAGAGCAGTTTGGGTTTGTTAGGTATATGATAACCTATGCCAATGAACATGCACTCAGTTATGTTCCACCTGTTGTAAAGAAGAAGAGGAAAGAACGTAAAGTTTCAAATGACTTGGAGTATACCTGTAGGGTGTGCGGGAGGAGGTTTTATACTAACGAGAAGTTAATAAACCATTTTAAGCAAATCCACGAGTGTGAGAATATGAAACGGGTGAATCAGATTGAGAGTGCAAGAGGGAGCAGGAGGGTGAACTTGGTGGCAAAATACGCAACAAAGATGCATAAGTATAAGAGTGCATCTAGAGACATTCTGTCACCAAAAGTTGGGTACGGTTTGGCGGATGAGTTGAGGCGAGCCGGGTTCTGGGTTAAGTGTGTTCCAAATAAACCAGACACTTCAGATATTGGTATAAGGGACCATTTGTTGGATATGATGGACAAAAAGATGGTAGATTGTGTGCTTCTTATATCTGACGATCCGAATTTCGTGGAGGTTTTGGAGGAGGCAAAGTCGAGGTGTTTGAGGACGGTGGTCGTTAGTGATGTCAGAGAAGGGGTCCTCAAGAGGACCGCTGATGCTTCATTTTCATGGGAGGAGGTACTGATGGAGAAGGCTAAGAAAGAAGCTGTCGCGGTTGTGGGTCGGTGGAAGGACCGCGATGTGTTGAAAACATTGGAATGGACTTATGATCCAGAGAGAGACAGAAAACACTATTTATTATCTGACATTGATAGTGAGAACTGGTCTGATGGGGAAAATGGTGATGATCATTTCCTGCAGAAGGAAGACAGTGGAGCATGGTGGGAGCTGGACTCTAAGACTGCAAACATGAACGGATGACCATCACAGTCATTTCAAAGATATACTAGGCTCCGTTTTGTAGCCATAATTGGCTTAATCTGATTATTCTTTACTAAAATAAGTAGCTTTCCCTTACTTGGCTGAAATGGATGTGGTTGTTTCCAGAAGCTTGTCCTTTAAAAACATCACCCTGTTAAACCATTTTAGCCACGCACAGCCTTTACCTAAAGGCCGTTGTACATGAAGAAACTCAAGTGGCGGGCTATTGAAACATATGGGGTCATTGTGCATGAGCTAAGACAAGTCCGTCTCATGAACATAATGTTGGTGATGATAATGTTTCTGTTTCTGTCACAACATGGTTCATGAAAAGGTAGAGTTTTTCTAGCTACAGAGTGACTATATAGTATTATTGGGGAGTTAGTTGAGTTTTATGCTTTATGTACTAGACTTCGACTGCGACTCCCTCTTGACAATCTATGCTTTATGTACTAGACTTCGACTGCCCAGCACAATATCCAGAAGAGCAAGGATGTCACAGGCTGGCTCTTTATATGTTGTGTATGTGATGATGTCCTGTTCGCCTCACTTGAGTTTTAAATTATATACGTAGTAAGCTTTTTGTGTTTCAGATTCTGGGTTGTCTGCAGTCAATTTGTTTCTTCTACTATATAAACCATAATTCCAACATTAAATTCTGAAGCATTAAATATACTGTTGGGTAGACTTGAGCCACATTTTTATAAGGTGACAACTCCGGATCCATTTAAATCTATGATTAGTTCAAATCATTATATCATTTTTAATTTAGATTTAAATAATTTAACTGCATCACTCTGATTGGTCCATGTGAACAAAGGTATGATACCTATCACAGAATCTACCTTTTTATAATATTGAGGGTACTTTAAAAGATACGGACTAGTATTAATGTTTGAAATATACGGAGTAATTTTATGTGAATATTGGAATCATGTGAACCATTAGGCTAGAGGTAGGAAAAGGTTAGAGGTTTGATTTGGCCGCCACCTAGGGCCGGTTCGGGCCTGGGTCAGGCCGGTCGGTTCAATTTATATTTTTTTTTTGGCTTTTCCTAATAACCCCAACCCTCCCCCCTCACCCCCAAACCACCTCAAATGGCCCAAAATACCCAACCCAAAAACTTAAAAAAAAATAAAAATAAATAAATAAATAAATTGGCCCGGACCGGGCCCGGACCGGCCGGGCCGGTTCACCTTTTGAGGGGCCCGAGCCCGGCCCGGAACCCCAGCGGGTCGGGCCTACCCGGAGCGGTCCCTGGCCGGGCCGGCGGTTCGGGCCAGTTCAAACAGTAACCGGTTCCGGGGCGGACCGCCCGGCCCGAGTCCACCCCTACCGCCACCTCTCTCTCCCTAAGGTAGAGAATGTAAACCGTTGGTTGCTGCTCCCGGAACATGTAAAAGTTCGGCTAAAACCTGAATAATGTCGGGCATAGTCATGGACCCGGGCCGGTTCCAGGCCGGGCCCGGCCGGGCTTTTTTATTGGGAAGGAAGGCCTGGGACCGGCCCGGGTAGCCACCGGGTCCGGTCCGGGTCCGGGCCGGGCCAGGCCTCCGGTTCGGTCATAATTTTTTCTTTTTTTTTTTTGCTTTCCTAACCCCCCCACTCACCCCCCCACCCCCCCAAACCCCCAAACCCCTTCTAACCATCAAACCCAACCCGGCTAACCCCAAAAAATGAAAAAAAAAAAACAATTCGGCCCGGGCCAGTTCGCCAAATACAAGGCCCGAGCCCGGACCCGCCCCCCACCGGGCCTAGGCCCGACCCGGACCTGAGAACCGGGCCGGTTCCGGGCTCGCACAGTGGCGGGCTGGGCCGGTCCTGGGCCGGGCGGCCCGAATCGGGTCCACGACTAGTCGGACATATACCAACTTGAGTTTGCCACGTACTAATCATACGGTTGATAATGGTCAAATCGTTTTCTTTTATTTTAAATAAAAACATGAGAAATACTATCCTCTGTTTTTTTTAATCGCAACATGTTGAATTTTGCACTATTCATATTTTCTACTTTGACTACATTTTACGCTATTATTTTATGAGAATTACTTTTTGAAAAAAATATTGTTCAATTCATCTCATTACAAATTTTCAAAATCTGATTTTTATTTTTTTTACGCATAGAGATATATAAGTTTATGATCCAAATGGGCAGGGGTTATTCATTAGGCTGATCGCAATGGGAAGGGGTGAAAAGCCAAATTCACATGAACCGATTAAAAATAGCCTAATCCCCTCTAGCCTAATTCACATGAACTAATAAGGCTATTCATTTAATCTGTTCATGTGAATTTATTTACAAGTTTGGATTATTTGTAGGATTTTTCGGTAGGTATTATTAGTCTAGAAATGTTAAAAGTATAGATTATTAGTATGAATTTTGCCAAAAAAAGAAAGAGAAGATAATTTTGGAACGGGCGAAAAGGGAAAGTTTGAAGATAATATAGGGATGGAGTTGGTTAAACTCAAAAGGAAAATAATGCATAACATAACACTCATTAAAAGATCGAAAATGCATAACGAATTTGCTAAAAAATGTTTGCTGTATATTGAATGAGAAGGTAGCATTGCAAGAGGTAGGGGTGGGCACAGTTCAGGACGGTCCGGGATTTGGCTTATCCCGATCCCGTCCCGATTTTATAATAACGGTCTGGTACGGTACGAAATAAGTCTTTATCCCAATGTTATCCTATTTAAAATGGGACCGGGACAACCCGAGATAAATCGGGACGGTTCGAGATATCCCATAAAATATGCATTTGTGAAATGTGATATAAAAATAATCATAACATCAAAATAAAGTCGTAACTATTTTTGCAAATTTAGCTTCCGATCCCTAAAAGTTAAGTAAAACCTTTAAATAACTATTTTAAATTTTTGTCTTGTCAATTTTTTTGGTACCCCTAATCTTGTGTTTCCTCTAGTATAATAGTAGCGCAAAATATTTTTATACTTTGTAGTACACTTGTAATTTTTCAATACCACTCTAATTAAACATCATATCTATAAAGATGACGTGCACTTTGTCGTGAGTGCACTCAAAGTAATTTCAACACTAACACTTATACGTAGTATAGGTGAAGTAGAGTTCGTATCCACAGGGAAAGGAATAACTTTCTTTTTATATAAATAGTAAATAAAGGGGGGTTTTGATTGTTGAGTGATTTAATTAAATTAAATACAAAGATGAACGAGTTATATGAG
Organism: Cuscuta epithymum; assembly: GCA_945859915.1. Classification (NCBI taxonomy): domain Eukaryota; kingdom Viridiplantae; phylum Streptophyta; class Magnoliopsida; order Solanales; family Convolvulaceae; genus Cuscuta; species Cuscuta epithymum. Next base: position 1,426,471 of record CAMAPF010000068.1, read on the forward strand.
ATTAAATTCAAGAATAAAAGGGACTTGGTCTTGCTACTTTCTACTTGTTGATATATTTTAGTCGATCATTGTTATATCTATAACTTATCCCCTCTCGAATACTCAATCGAGGAGTATATCCAATTCATCGAGGATAGTTATTAACAACGACCGTTCATTAATAACCCTTACTATTAGTCATGTATAGAACACCGCCATATACCGACTTGATAGTAGCATTAAACCTCTTTAACTCCTAGATGAAATCAATTGAGATTGATAACCTCAACACAACGGTTTCAGTTTAACCAACAAAATTAATCCCTCTTAAGTTTATTAACCACGACCGTGCATTAATAAACCGAAGTTACTTACTTGTGAAACCATCAACGTTTAACCATCGGTTCGTTGATCGTTTCTAGTAATAATCAATGTTGGAACGTTAACTAATCGTCACTTAGCCACCCTCCAATATCAATATAGAATGAGATTAAGGGAAGAATTAATAATCAAGAGGAGAAAGTAAGAAAATAACTCACAACTTTAATAATCAACAAGCTTCAAGAGCAAAACCAAGAAATGGAAGTTTAGCTCCTCATTTGGAGACTAAACATGCTAAAAGAAATATAGAGAAATGCTATTCTAAACTGAGCTTAAGAGTATATAGGAATTGGTGATCATGTTGTGAAGGAAAGGAGGTGTATTTATAGGCTTTTTTGGGGTGCAGGTCGGGTACTCGATCGAGTATATATATGTACTCGATCGAGTATGTGCAGAAAGCTGAATTCGATCCATACTCGATCGAATTTATAGTAGAATTCATAGCTATACCCGATCGAGTATGTCGGTGTACCCGATCGGGTATAGACACTCGATCGTGGGGAAATCTTCCTCTGCATGTTCCTTTGTTTTCGGATCCGATCCGATTTGAAATTTCAACCAGATACTCGATCGAGTATAGGAGATACTCGACCGAGTATAGACAAAAATCAGGATTTCCTTCTTTTGTCTTGTGATTTTGCACCTTCCTTCCACTTTTTGGGTTTCACCAACTGTCCTTGAGTGATGTCAGACCTGTTTGAGCTCAGAATAAACCTAATCTAAACAATTTACAAGAATTTAGCAAACTAAACTATTACACCGAAAGTGTGTAATTTCCGAAATACTAAACAACCAAAACTAACTAAAAATGTAATTAAACACACGGAAATTACAAACGTATCAACTCCCCCACACTTAGTTCTTTACTCGTCCTCGAGTAAAGTTCAATGTTTACAAGTGTAAAGATTCCCAGAGTTTCAAAAGTTTTTAACAAGATAAAAACACAAAGACCACCAAGGATAAAATATGAGTTTTAATGCTTAAATTACAAATGTCATCTTGGGTTTTATGGTCTTCTAGTGTTCATCTTTTCTTCCTCTTCTCCTTTTTCTTCTTCTTCTTCTTCTTCTTCTTCTTCTTCTTCTTCTTCTTCTTCTTCTTCTTCTTCTTCTTCTTCCAGGAGATCAAATGAGTTCCTGCACACAGAAAAATATTCCTCTCATATCTCTCATTTTGCCTAGGAGCCTTTTCAGGTTTTCATCCTAGCATCTCTTTGTGTTTTTCCATCCTCCCTAACTCACTCATTTTTTTTTAAAGCCATTTTTGCTTAGATTGCCCATTTTTTTGGGTTTTCAACCTAACTAGCACTTCCTTTTTCTTTCATTTCTTTTTTTTTTATTTTTTTTTTTTGTTGTTTTTTTTTTGTTTACAAAGAGTAAAAGAACGTCATGCATAGTAAAGAGTAGAAAATAGCATTACATACCATGAGGAGTCTCCCCCCTTCTCAGTCCAAGCACTGTCCCTAGTGTCCGCCTTCTCCGCCATAGAAGCCGCCTCCAAAACCTCCTCCAAAGTTCCCGTCTCCCATGTGAGTATCCCCGCCGTCCCCGCCATCAAAACCGCCACCCCCGGAGCTCGATCCTCCAAAGTTGCCCCATTGAGTGGGGTCATACCAAGAGGGGGGTGGGGGTGGTTGAGCCATGGTAATGGAATTGGCCTTGATGAGCCATGTAAGAGTACATAGGTCCATAAAACCTACGTTGATCTTCTTCATATCTGCGGTTGTCTTCGGCCCGTTGCTCCTCTAGTCTTTGAAATCCCGCCCTTTGTTCCTCCCGATATTTACCAACTTCATTAGTAACTCTATTAAATCCGTCAAGCAGTTGTTGGAAGTAATCGGGGGGTGGGGAAGCTTGGTTAGGTGCGGGCATGTGGTGATGTGCAACCTCGGGTTCTTGGTACTCGGGTTGAGGCTCTTGGTCGGGTTGGTCTTCGGGGAGATCTTGGGCTTGTGGTTCTTGGAGATGTGGTGGTAGGGCGTGAGGAAATAGGTAGTGGGGCACCTCGAACTCCGGCCTGTAGATGATTTTGGGAGTGTCGGGGTTTGGCAAAAGGAAGTATTGGACCGGTTGGACGTGTATGATCCAGTTGTACATGTGTTTTGGTTGGTCTCCAATGTACACTGTATGAGAAAAAGAGGTGCAGCCTGATCGGCCTAACCAACCTATGTCCATCAAACAATATTCGGGTATAGGAGAGTTATCCGTATACCCGAATTTACCGGCCAAGTGCATAATTACCCCTCCCAAAACAATGGCTCCTTTGGCTACGCTTTCTTTTTTCAGATGTGCCCACATGAGATTGCACAGATTAAAGTCTACGTGACGACGGAATAGGGCCACGGACATCAAACAAACGTCCCCAATTCTAGTGTGATGGTTGTTGGGACGGCCAAGCAAGCAATTGGCTAAGAATTTCAAGAATAACCGGAGGACGGGGTGTTGGACATGACTAATATACATTTGGGAGGAGTTAAAGCTCACTTCCCCGGTCATCTTTGTCCATAGGGAGTGCCCAAAAATGGTGTTATCCGAGATGGCTCTCTCGTAGGGCACCGGGATACCAAAGTGTTCAGCAAATTCGAGTTTCGTTATTGAATAATTTCGGTTAAACAGACGAAACTCGAGTCTATCATCCCCGGCAACGGCGCCAAATTTGACCTGCACTTTGTCGTGAGTGCACTCAAAGTAATTTCAACACTAACACTTATACGTAGTATAGGTGAAGTAGAGTTCGTATCCACAGGGAAAGGAATAACTTTCTTTTTATATAAATAGTAAATAAAGGGGGGTTTTGATTGTTGAGTGATTTAATTAAATTAAATACGAAGATGAACGAGTTATATGAGATTAAATTCAAGAATAAAAGGGACTTGGTCTTGCTACTTTCTACTTGTTGATATATTTTAGTCGATCATTGTTATATCTATAACTTATCCCCTCTCGAATACTCAATCGAGGAGTATATCCAATTCATCGAGGATAGTTATTAACAACGACCGTTCATTAATAACCCTTACTATTAGTCATGTATAGAACACCGCCATATACCGACTTGATAGTAGCATTAAACCTCTTTAACTCCTAGATGAAATCAATTGAGATTGATAACCTCAACACAACGGTTTCAGTTTAACCAACAAAATTAATCCCTCTTAAGTTTATTAACCACGACCGTGCATTAATAAACCGAAGTTACTTACTTGTGAAACCATCAACGTTTAACCATCGGTTCGTTGATCGTTTCTAGTAATAATCAATGTTGGAACGTTAACTAATCGTCACTTAGCCACCCTCCAATATCAATATAGAATGAGATTAAGGGAAGAATTAATAATCAAGAGGAGAAAGTAAGAAAATAACTCACAACTTTAATAATCAACAAGCTTCAAGAGCAAAACCAAGAAATGGAAGTTTAGCTCCTCATTTGGAGACTAAACATGCTAAAAGAAATATAGAGAAATGCTATTCTAAACTGAGCCTAAGAGTATATAGGAATTGGTGATCATGTTGTGAAGGAAAGGAGGTGTATTTATAGGCTTTTTTGGGGTGCAGGTCGGGTACTCGATCGAGTATATATATGTACTCGATCGAGTATGTGCAGAAAGCTGAATTCGATCCATACTCGATCGAATTTATAGTAGAATTCATAGCTATACCCGATCGAGTATGTCGGTGTACCCGACCGGGTATAGACACTCGATCGTGGGGAAATCTTCCTCTGCATGTTCCTTTGTTTTCGGATCCGATCCGATTTGAAATTTCAACCAGATACTCGATCGAGTATAGGAGATACTCGACCGAGTATAGACAAAAATCAGGATTTCCTTCTTTTGTCTTGTGATTTTGCACCTTCCTTCCACTTTTTGGGTTTCACCAACTGTCCTTGAGTGATGTCAGACCTGTTTGAGCTCAGAATAAACCTAATCTAAACAATTTACAAGAATTTAGCAAACTAAACTATTACACCGAAAGTGTGTAATTTCCGAAATACTAAACAACCAAAACTAACTAAAAATGTAATTAAACACACGGAAATTACAAACGTATCAAAAGACACTATATATATTTTATAGTAATTATTTTGAAAAATATTAAATCTATAACAACACTATAATTTGGAGTAGTAGTTATTACATCATAAATAATATTTCGCACGTAATAATATATTATGGATTAGTATTGGAATGAGAACTAAACAAATTTTAATCAAAATAAACAAGACTAGGAGAGACATGAAATAAGATAAAAATACACTAGCGAGACTAAGGACTAGAAAGTTTTAATTGGGTTTGGCTATTACCATATTAATTTCAAACGAGATACCAGGACGGGACATTATATTTTATAGCTATCTCAGTCCCGTCCCGGTTAATATCAGTGCAGGACCGGTTCGGGATGAATCAATTGTGTCCTAAATGGATCAGGATAGTTTCAGACCGGTATAGGGATTTTTGTCCACCCCTAACAAGAGGATGGTAAACCCTTTGTTTTGAGAATGAGGAATGTCCAGCAGCGCGCCATTGCTACGTTTGCTGTGAATGTGCACTGGAGCAAACTACAATTGCCAGGATGTAATTTTTTTAATTTGGTCCATTGTAATTTCTTTACTTTCATGATTTTAATAATATATACGTACATTGACCATAAAAAAAATTTGGGCTGACAACAAAAAACTATTAATACAAGCAAACCTAATCTGATTTCTGTTATTGTTTAATTTCTCAAATTTTGTAAATTCACAATAAAGACTACCATTAATTTGCTTTCCCTGGAGCGTTTCCAAGGTGCACATTTCGATAATAATGACAAATTACATTCTATAACCGGTTGTACCGTGTGCACGGTCCTCATGTGTTATATCTTGCAGTCTGGCTTCCGCACCGTCCTCATGTGTCATCGCCGATAGAGCATCTCATCGTCATCTGGGATTCGATCGTGTTCGTCTAACTGGGTGTTCTCCCCATCAAACTTCCTCTGCTGCCTTCCGCATTGCGCTGGCTATGGGGTGCGGCGTTGTCTCTAGTTGCGTGAGTCTCTTGCTGACTGCCTCACAAGACAACATTGATTTCCAATTGCTTTCCAATTAAGACGCTACTGTAGATTTTTGGAATTTCCGATTGGTTCAATTGAGTGGAAAATTGAACTACTCATGAATATTGAGTGGAAATTTTTTGGTCAAATTTCGTATTGGCTTCCAATTGCTAATCTACCGGAGATTTTTGGACTTGGATTTTGATGTACGGGCTATACATAGATGGGGCTTATTTATGTTATTATAAATACATGAGTATGCACAAATGAATATTTGAGTAAAATAAAGATTTATAGTGAGCTTTTGTCTTTCTTGATACTCATTTTGTAAGTTATATTTGTTCATTTGATATATGACATTTTAAAAATGAGCATAACATCAGTACCAATTGAGTATATGTAACATATAAAATGAACATTGATATGAAAATAATAAGCTTTGTTAGTGGATCATCAAGGCATTTTCATTGAGCATCTAACTTTTTCTATTGAGTATTTAAAGCTAGCATGCAATTGAGTATAATAATATCTACTCTCGTGTCTATAATTAACTCGATCTCATGGGAATCTAATGTAATATGGAAGTTTTAATTCAATATTTAATGCTCAATGAAAATGTTTTGATGTTCAACTAAAATAAAAATATGAAGTTGATATTACAATACTCATTATTCGTCTCTTAATGTTCAGTAGAATACGTCAGATGTTCATTAAAAGTGTATTAATGCTCATCTAACAAAAATCGCGCTTTTCACTGAAATTACGAAAATGCCACATTTTTTAGTTGTGATATTATCTTTCTTGTAATAACATGATGCTCATTCTTGTAATCGCGCTTAATACTCATTAAAATTGGACTATTGCTCATTAACAGTATACTAATGCTCATTTAGCAGAAACTGTGATTTTGACATTGATTACAAAAATGTTACCAAATTATTTTGTTATTTTTCTATTGGGTCTGTTACTGGGCCGCCTATATGGTGCTCACTATACATCAGGTTGTAATAAAATATAGGGCTAATTACCTTAATAGGAGTAATACATTGAAGAAGGTCAAAGATAAGAGCTCAACGTTTGAAACGATCGAAATAAGAGTAAAGTTACTATAGATAGACCAAAATACCCTTAATGAAATTAATCAACATTCTACATAAAGAAAAGAAAAATAACTTAAAATTAGTCTACACAATGTTAAAGGAACCGCGTGTGTGCATCCAAGTAGATGCTTGTGGCGGCCAAATCCAGGGACCTGCTACCGCTGCCTCCACAGTGTTGCCACCGCCGCCTCCTCAGAGCCACCGCCGCCTCCACAGAGCTTCCGCCGCCGCCTCCACAGAGCTGCCGCCTCTGCCTCTGCCACTAGCGAGTGTCATCTGCTACCGCTGAGCTCTGGCGAATTGCAGCAGCCACCTTCTCTTTAAGATGTCATTATTAGTCTAATTAAACTAACAATAAATAATAATGACATTTTCATATGGCATTCACAAATCTAAGAACATTGGCATTCACATATCTATTTACACATACAAAAATATGGCATTTCTTGATAAAAAGATGGCATTTTCATATACTCTGTATGATTGGTTTAAGAACATGGAATTCACATATCTAAAACCATAGCATTTACAAATACAGAAATATGGCATTTCTTGATAAAAAGATGACATTTTCATATACTCCATTTGATACAATGGCACTTTACACAAAAATGATGGAAACTCACAGAGAAATGACAGTATACCATAAAAATGATATTATATGCCAAAGTGACATTTTTATTATAGGAAAACATGGCACTATAATTATGTGACTTTTAATTCATTGCCATCTTGATAATTACACATTTTTTCGAACTTCAATTTTTTAGTTTTATAAATGCTCAGAAAAAAATAATGTTATTTTTTAAAATAAATTAGAAGGAATAAAAAGTAAAACAGAAACAGATCTAACATTCGTAGTCTAAATCGTTGAAATCTCCCATTTTGCAATCCAAAATTTGCAGATCTAGAATATCGTTATCAGTTAGATTCTCATTTGAAAACAAAAAAATTAATGGAAGATAACAAAAAATTCAATAGAAGAAGAAAGTCAGATGATAAGGCAAAGGAGCGGGGAAGAAGAAAGAGAAGAGGAGGAGAGGAGGGGGAAGAAGGAGGAGAGGAGAAGAAGAAAGAGGAGAGAAGAAGACGGAGGAGAAGAGAAGAAGAAGATTACAGGAGATACAAAGAGGAATCGTGTAAAAAAGTTACACGATCTCGTCGGAGAATCTCCCTCTTAGCCGGAGTAGCGGTGCAGCAAGGTCCCTCTTGGCCTCTTGGTCTTCGATGATGCGCAGGTAAGAGGAATCGATGAGTTGCTGGGGCATTTAAAATAATTAGGGATTGAATAGTTTTGAGGGGTAAATAAGTAATGTAAAGTTTGTAAACTCCTAGTTTGGGAATAAAAAAGATTAACTCTTATTATTGAACTTTTACCATGTTTTACTCTTATCCAAGGCAAATTCTGTAAAATATACTCGATAATAATCCATACTAACGTTCGAAGCTAATCCAAAGGTCACATAACCGACGGCGATAGATCTTCTTCTATGTTCAATACAGCTAGTATTGCTGATGATGCGACTTTTAATTAACTATCTCCCATCCATCTGATCTATGTATATATATCCTGTTTCATCTATTTGGAATGAATTATTACGTAGAAGGCCGGGAATTAATTAACAATGTCAGACGGCAGTACCCCAACAACGAAGACGGTGAGCTTGAAGCTTCTGATCAGCAAAAGTTCCCAGAAGGTGGTTTACGCGGAAGCGGAGAAACCGTTCCACCTCATGTCCTTCCCCCTCGGCACAATGATCAAACTGGTCAGCTCCTCCATGGTTGGGTCCCTGGGAAACCTGTACGGCAGTATCCAGAACCTCAACGACACCTACCTTCAACCCCACGTCGACAAAGACGCCCTCTTGAACCCCAAACCCCTAATCCCCTCTTCCTCCTGCACAAACGTTCCGCTCCTCTTGGCGGACGACGACGATGAGACGGTGTCATTCTACCTGTGTAGTAACTGCTACAACAACTTCTCCGAGACCAAGAAAGCGACTTGTCCCAACTGTAGGCGTTATGTGGACAGAAAGATTAGTTATGTCACTGCGGTCAATCCCACGGCGGCGCAGTCTGCCTCAGCCGGTCGTGATATGAACGGCGCAGGCGGGTTCGTGAGGAGGCTTGCTACCTAGCTATATGGTAATGGTCGATTTGAAGGTGATTCCGCAGTCTACCATTTCGGCCATCACCATACTCAACGAGAATGGTGTTAAGGACTTTGGTTCCCTTGAGGTCAAGATCGTCCATTTGGGTTTTCAAGAGGTAATAATATATACTCCGTAATTCCTTATTACGGAGTAGTACTTTAGTCTTTACACGTATTCTGGTTCAAGTGAATCCAATTCATATTCAAATTTGTTTGAATTTGATGTGAGTACTATTTCTTTATTAAAACTGAATCAAATTGAAATGAAACGAATGAAATTAAATCAAATTAAACTGAACTAAACTGAACTGAACCAGATCAACAACTAGTACTCCGTATGATATTTGTTTGCCTGTTTGGTATTAACTCTTCCAATCCTTTCCAAACCGAACTAAACTAAATTGAACCGAACCAAATCGAAAAATAGAACTACGTACTCCGTATGATTTTTGTTTGGTACGTACTAACTCCTCCAATCCGTTTCAAACCGAATCGAATCAAAACCGATAAAATCTAATAAAAAACCCTAGTAGTTGACCTGTTTACGGAAAGCTCCCATTTACTTAAAAAATTTCCAAAAATATAAGTAAATATGGTACAATAGGAATAAAATTTAAATTTGTTTTAGTAATAGCTTTTGGGATACTCCGGTACGACTTTACAAGATTAAACACTCAAAAAAATTGTTTTAGAATTGAATAGATCATATTTTTTGACAACCCGAGATGATATGTATGTTTAAAAGATCTCACTTTTAGAAATGGAAAATTTGAAAATAATAATCTCAACTATTGCGGTTCGGTGACAATGATCCCAACTATTGATTATTTTTGTATAATCCCAATTATATAGACCATCCGCCAATAATGGTCCATGATCAGATATTACCTCATATAATAAGTGAATTTTAATAGAAATTAATCATAAAAATTAAAAGTTGAGGTTATTTATAGGGATTACTTGCTATATCTCTTCTAATCCACTTTAGAAACTACAAGAATTTATTTATAGGGATCATTATTGGCGGAAAGTCCCTAAAGTTGAGATTATTCTGAAATAATTGATAGTTGTGATTATTATAAGCGGACCGCCAATAGTTGGGATTATTACCATCAATTTTTCTTTTAGGATTTAATAATCTACTTTTTGTTTTAGTTTAGAGACTCATCTTTTTCCCTAACATTTTCACCTTATTTTATTGATGATTTGGTTCAATAATTTATGTAGTATTTAATTTGAATTAGACATTCTCCTTTAATCTCGGGTTGAAGTAAACTCAAATAATCTTTTTAATCCTACAGAATTAGATTTTGAATGAAGATTTTAAATTGTTTTTTTCATTTGTATCTACTTTTTATCATAATATAAGTCATTATTATTTACAAGAAAGAGTTAAGTAATCGAATCTATTTTAGTAAAGAACTCAATATGGGGCAAAATGGCAAACTTTAAAATGTGCGGAGTATTTTAAATTACATTGCTTTTATTTTATTTATTTTATACGTATACTATTATTTGATTTTAACTTATTACTTGTGATTGGCAGGGACTGGAGGTGTTGAAGGCTTCCCTGCACACCAAATCTATACTCACAACTGTGTTTCTCGGCAAAAAGGCAACAGCTTGATTGACTGCCTCTACTTGCATTATTCAACCGCTGATGCTTAAATATTGTGTCCTTTATTATCTAAATAAATTTCTTAATGGATGGGTCTGTGGATCCTTAATTATCGAAATAAATTTCTTAGGTTAAACTTCGGACATGCTGCGCTTGCTGGTTTATTAATTAGTGATTCCATAAATGAATCAGCCCATGCACCGTGGTTTGTTTCATGCCTTCAGATTCGATTTTTATTATATATATGCATATGCCGAATATTAGAAACATGTTTTGTTTCATATGAATCATGACCTCAAGCTTTGTCCATAATTCATATGAATGTGTATGTAGAAACATGTTCAAATAAAGTTTTGTAAATGTACTTATGGATCATAGCAACAACCTCTCGATTCAATAGCTCTCTCTCAGAATCACTCTTGCCTTCTACCTTATATTTGTAGATGATGAGCTCATACAAATCCGCAATAGTAAAATTATCCATCATTGGCTTCGAATATGAGTAGTTGTTGATTGTGAGTAGAGCTTGAACATATATATCTATAATGAGTGATGTTATCCTCTATACTGAACTGCACGGGCGAATGACCACTTTTGAGGAACTTGGCTCTGATACCACCATTGGGAAAAATCAATATTTTATCGCTTCATGAAATTGTGACGGGCAATTAAAAAGTAAAGGCAATAATGGAATAACACAAGTATAATTCTTTAATATGAAAATTCTTCCACTATTCAAAAGAATAGTGAGATTACAAGAATGTGTTTACAAAATTGACTCAATCTATAGTGGCTAAGTCAAGCCTGAGAAATAAGAATAAAGTCTTCCTAAGCTATCTCTCCTCTCTCAAAGAGACTCTCTCACTATCTACTTTATAATTTCTCACTCTAGGAAGTGTTATTAGTGAGAGAAAATATGTAGCTTTTAGCTACCATTAGTCGCAACAGGTTGTTACCCCAATTGTTTTATGTCATGTTCCATTTATCTACAATAAAATGCACGTCTCAGTGGTGGACTCCGAAGTTAATTTTACTGGGTGGGGATGACGGGTCAGATCCAATTGCAGTATAGTTAGTGTACGTTTCTACACTAGACAATTTTAACCAAAATCGATTGCACCAATCAAAATATAAGCCCACGCATTCCGAATTTAGGTGCAGTTATGAGCACTTTTGGACATTCTAAATCGGAACATTTAGTGTTTTTTTAAAAGAAAAACATAATTAGGATTTCAACTTACCGCCCCATCCATGTATGGATGCACTAGAATTGCACCACTGAACTTCATTTCTAAATTCATATTAGAATTCTATATATGTTTTGGACTTTAAGAATAAGAACTAATAGCCCCAAGTTTTCGTTCCAAAAATAGAACTATATTCAACCCTACAACTGCAATATAATACCATCAATACCTCAAAAGAAATTTTAATTCAGATCCTCTCTTTCCACACTTCACACAATTCCATTTTATTATATGGGTTTGCATATTTAACTTTATTCTAATGCAATAACAACAACTTCAACATGGATTTAACACGCATTGCCACAATATTTTATCACAATGTCATGCCATTTTTTGTGAAAACCTTTGGCACCAATTTGGGGGATTTCTGTCAAAGTTGTTCCACCATTAGATATTTGTAGTGTAATTTTTAAGATGAGTTTCAACAAAAGAAAAAATGATCCTAATATTACTCTTAGAGTTGTTATGGACAAAAAAGTAATTAAATGGCGTTTAATTCTCTTACCTAAATAACATAACTCATCTTCTCAAATGGCCACTTTGGAGAGTAGGAACCGTTGACGGATATCAACCTCTGAGCACATCCCGTTGTCGCCGCTGCCCTATTTCTAAGCACCACCTGCTGCCCTGTTGTCATCCCTCCCATCGTGAAATTTGCTCCTCCACTTCTTCTATTTCTGTTGTGTGCGGCTAGAGTTGACATCACTGGCCATAAAAAATTGTGTTCATCCATTATTACACGTGGAATAATCAGATAAAAACTGTATTGGCGAGATTTGTCCGAAGAGAGAAAACTAACTTTAAACATATACATATTTCTTCACATGATTAAATAAGCAAATTTCACAAAGTTGTGTGGGACTAGAAAGACTATGTTTAGCAGTAATATATTAAACGGATCAATTGTTTTTAATTTATGGACCGACAAAGTTTGGACCAATAAATATTGTTGCAAGCCCAACTCGATTTTTCTGGGATTTACTTCGCCCTAGAAAGAAACATGACCTGATTTCGACAGGAGTATATAAGCTCCCTTCGGTATCCGAAAAAATTACGTACTACGTATATAATTCTTCGACATCCAGTTCCAGGTATTTCATTTTACTCTCCTCCATGTATCAATTAAAAGATATGGCGGGCAGTTTCTGGATTTTTATCACTGCGTAATTATTATGGGTACCTTCAGATTTTCATTTCATTAGCTCCACTCCACAGCTCAGTTCTTCATGTCATCAGTGCTTAGATTTCTTCATTTGGAGTGATCTGGTTCGATGTTCGAATCTGCGTTTGCTAGTTAATGTGTGTGTAGAACTTTAAATGTTTGGAGGCATAATCTCAGCTTTGAAAATGACACGCACATATTCTCCCTGTTTTTGATGTTTTTTTAGAAGCTTTTGTTGTTTGTTCTATTTCATAATTTATAAGATTATGCCTTGTTATTAACCTTAGATTACATTTATTAAAATTCAACCTTTACTTGAATAAATTGCACCTAACTTGAATAAGACGCACATTTGAATCAATATTTGTAAATGTAGATAACAAAATTAAGACGCACATTTGATTAAATATCCAAATTCATTGAAATAGTTAAAAATGTAGATGCAAAATCTTGACGAAATGTACAACTTCATTTCGCAATTGGTTACCCCTTTATCCACATCTCCATTGTCCTCTCTTACTTTCTTATTAAGTACGGAGTAACAAATACGAAGTAAGAATTAATGGATGGAGTACGATACAACTGTTGATTTTAAGCATTTCGTTTTCCCATGTTAAAGTTGTTTCTTCCATTGACTGAATAAAATGTACTACATATTAAATTCTGAGAACTTAAATGATATTGTAGGGAATCTTATACGTAGTATAAGACATGGTGAGAGTTAGTGTTTTGAACGATGCTCTCAAGAGCATGTACAATGCTGAGAAGAGAGGGAAGCGTCAGGTCATGATTAGACCTTCTTCCAAAGTAATCATCAAGTTTCTCCTGGTTATGCAAAAGCATGGTACACTTTTATTACATTTCCCTGAATGTATATAACAGTTCTGTTTTTCAGGGCACTTGCTAACCTGCATTTGTGTTCACTGTTTATCTTATTTTAGGTTACATTGGAGAGTTTGAGTACGTTGATGATCACAGGTCTGGAAAAATTGTTGTTGAGCTGAATGGAAGGCTGAATAAATGTGGGGTTATCAGTCCACGTTTTGATGTTGGTGTCAAAGATATTGAAGGTTGGACTGCCAAATTGCTTCCTTCTAGACAGGTACCACCTGATAATGATCAAACTTCTTGTTTTCTTGTGTATCATATTTTATGAATGTTGTAGTACCATTTGCAATGCAATTTATACTAACGGAAATTATTTTCCAACTATGAAAGATAGCAGTGTAGAACCTTTTCCATTCTTGGGAGTTGAACTTTTGGCAATCTAAATGCCCAATCTTCCATATGGATAGATGGTTGTCAAATTTCATCTTGTCCATTAGGTTTTAGCTGCTCCAAATAAAGAACCACCAAAATATATATCACTTGGAGTTTCAATGGGAAAATTTATTTTGAAGTGGCTGACCCTACAATTGACCGGCTGTTCATTGTCTTGGACACTGGGTCTTGATTGACCTTTAGCACGCTCACTTGGATGGTTTGATTCCCGGTCCAGTTCAGGCAACACAGTATTTAGTTTATGTCAGTATATCGGTACATTGCATGATTTTTTACTTTTCAGTTTGGTTACATCGTGCTGACAACCTCAGCCGGGATCATGGACCACGAGGAAGCCAGAAGAAAGAATGTTGGTGGCAAAGTACTTGGTTTCTTTTACTAGGATTCGTGTCTCCATTAGACAGAACCTCCAGTTCTGGTGTGCGTTTTTTGTGTTTTCTGGAAAACATTATATTATCAATGTGACTAGTCTTTAGTAAAGACCAGAGGAGATTCGTATGTCAACCGTACCTACTCTACCGACACGAGTGGATCTTGGGTCAAATGAATCCAACGGAATCAAATATCCAAATATTTGGATTTGATTAATTTACTTGGAATTTGGAATAGAATCAGATTTGTAAAACATGTTTGATACATTTTGGATTTGATTCAAATATTTATATTGTAATATACTCTGTATGAAGCAGTTTAACCTTAATTCATTATTTTCCTAATGAATGAATGTACATGAGTTTCAATCCGTGCCTCCGTGGTCAGTTTCAGTAGCCAAAATTAAGTCAGAGGCGTTTTCATATGAATCATATTTACAGGCACCTCTAAATATTGGGCCATTGGCATGTAACATACCAATTCTCAAGAGTCTTGGAACCTTGGTGCACAACCATTACGAAAAAATAATATTAAAGCAAAAACAGAAAACATAAATTGTACGGTTGTACCTGGCGAGCCCAAGTACCCAACATCCATCCATGTCTGTGGATATTTAAAATTGGGAAAAGGGGAAATAGGGGTGGACTGGTTCCGGTTCGGGCCACGGTTCAGAAAAATGAGGCCTGAGCCTGAACCGGTGGTGGGTGGTTCCGGGTCCGGTTCTGGGCCAGACCGGGCCGGGCCGGGCCACCCGGATTTTTAATTTTTTTTCTCTTCTTCTCTTATTTAACCCCCTACCCCTCCCTCTCCACCCCAAACCACCCCAAACCACCTCAAATGGCCCAAAATACCTAATCCAACCCAAAACTTAAAAAAAATTCCCAAAAAAAAAAAAATTAAATTCCGGCCCGAACCGTCCCCGGCCCCGGCCCGGCCCAGCCGGTTCACTAAACTGGAGGCCCGAACCGGGCACGAACCGGTTCACCGGGCCGGTCCGGGCCCGCGCAGTAGCGGGCCGGTCCGGTTCCGGGCCGGTTGGCCCGGCCAGAGTCCATCCCTATCAAGAAAGGGTATCTACGCCCTTAAACTTTTAATTTGTTCAAAAACCTTTAAAATTCCTCAAAGGTGGGCATTCATCCCCTTCTCTAACGGCGACTCATTTAAGAGAATTGGCAGCGGACCAACCCTTAGTAGTTCCTTTGAATAACGAAATTTATTTTGGTTTTATATGTTAACTAATTTTGTAAATTAGTTGATTATATAAAAGAGTTTGTTTAAAAAATATTACTAAAATAAAATTATTTACACAACTATGACTAATAATTACTATGTAAAATCCGTTTGGTAGTCTAATTTTCGTCTTGTTAGACTTTTCAACCAATTTTTTTTCACAAAACATGTAACTTTTGATTCCACGCGGTGAGATGTGAAATAATAAAAGAATGTAAACTTGGAGTTACTTTTCTTGTTATATTGGCTGAAATTACTATAGATGACTATTTTAACTAACTTTTCATATAATTTTTTATTTGTTTATCAATAAAAATATTTTAAATATAATTTTTTCATAAATCAGCATAATCAGCCAATCCATTCAGCCAGAACTTCATAAATTTCAGCAACATAAGCCGATTCAGCTGATTTCAGTGTTACCAAATGGGCTTGTAGTGTCGTCATGATAACTTAAGTTTGAAAATTAATAATAAGTTATTATGTTTCCATTACTACTCTAGTCGTTAGTCATATTTTTGTAAATAATCTTTATTTTAATCATAAATATGTAATTATTTCTTTTCTATATAAAATATAAATAAAAAAAAATTAGAAATACCAGTAAGCCATAAAAGCGCCTAAGTAATGAAATAGGGAGTAACAATTATACAAAAAGGTAGTAGCAATTAGCTAGAAAAGAATTACTTTGTATTATGATGAGAGTCCGTTTGATAACACTGAAATTGACTTAATCGGTTGTATGACTTGTATGTACTAAAATTGGTGAAATTGTGACCGAAGCGGCTCAATTAATTGAATCTAACGAATACAAATAAATAATATTTTTCAAATATCATGGCATTTTTCCATGAATATTACTAAATCGAATCCAAAAGACAAAATGTGAATTACTTCAAAACAATTCAAAAAAGTGACACATTCAATGACTAGTTCTCAGTGACTCTTCAAGCTCATTTGGAGCCCGTTTGGTAGAACCAAAATCGGCTGTTATGGCTGATTCTCCTGAAATTTATGAGATTCTGGTTGAAGTGGCTGCATTGGCTGATTATGCTGATTTAAGAAAAAAATATTTTTAAAATATATTTTATTAATAAAATAAAGAAAAAATTATATGCAAAATAGCTAAAATAGTCATCTACAGTAACTTCAGCCAATACAACCAGAAAAGTAACTTCAATCTTACTTTTTCTGCTTATTACACAATTCAGCGCGCTCAAGCAAAAATTGCATGTTTGGTGGAAAAGTTGGCTGATAAGCCGAAAAACAGTGTTGTCAAACGACCTCTTGGTCACTCTGTTTTTCGGCTTATCTAGCTTATCGACCAAATTTTTAACCAAACACACATAACTTTTGATTTCGCACGCTAAATTGTGTAATAATAAGAAAAAATAAGGTTGAAGTTACTTTCTTGGTTGTATTAGCTGAAGTTACTGTAGATGATCATTTTAGTTATTTTCATATAATTTTTTTTATTTTATTAATAGAATATATTTTTAATATAATTTTTTTTTCATTAATCAGCAGAATCAGCCAATTCAGCCGATTTTAGTGTTACCAAACGAGTCATTCATCTACTAGTAACTTGTCATTCTGAAAAATATTATATTGATTCTTGTCCAACTACTCGTACACGGTGACTAGTCATTTTTTTTATCCGAAATATACACAATTGATTTAAAATATACTACCGAACAGGCTATATATGGTAAATAAGGCAAAAGTAATGCGACACAATTACACAATATATAGTGTATTCATATTTCATAATATTAATATCAAAATATAATCTTCTTTTATGGACATTAAGTCGAATGTCACTTTTTATTGGGTACTTCTATATGACTCATATATTTTATGCATTTCAACTAACTTACAAATATAGTTAATAGATACAATTAAAATTTATTCCGTTGAAAATGCAAAGGAGTGTTTTTAATACTATGTAGAGGTTAACGGTGTTAAATGGGTTCACCGTAACCAAGGGTGTAATTGCCCTCCTTTGATGGGTTTTAAAGGTTTTTGCTCAAAAAATAAGTTTAAGGGCATATATGCCCACAACTTCAAGGGGCTTTTGCCCCTTTTCCCTTTAAAATTCGAAAAAATATACTGATTAATTTCAAATATTTTATGAAATGCCAAATTTGAGTACTTTTTCTTATTCAAATTGGGATTAAAAAATACGCAAATCTGATTTTGAAGTTTGGACATTGAATTAACCGAGAATACTTTGATTTGTTTGTACTCCAAATTTGCATATATTATGAGGATTTTCTAATTTTTCTCGTGAACCATTTTTAGTGTTCAAATTTCAAAGTCTGAAATGGTAAAAGACCGCCTGTTTAAGTAAAGCATTGGCATTGCATATTTACGTATTGATGCTATAATGGCAATGGATTTCATATTAGGGTTGCACATCGGGCGGGTTGGATCGGGTTTGCTATATTTTTTGGGTCTACCCGATTTGTTCGGGTTGGCTATTAACCAACCCGCGGTATGCAAAATAAGTTGTTAAACCATGCATGAACGGGTTGGGTAGGGTCGGATTTTTTTAAAAAAAATCACTTCGGATTGCATCTTTCATGTTGAAAATTAATGTAAACAATTTAAAACTCGATTAACTTGTTTCCAAAACACACAAACAAATACAAGTACTCGTGTCTTTTATAAGCAAAAACATTAGGTAATAGTATTAAAACACCTTTCCGTAAAGAAAGTGCATTCAGAAGGAAACGTAAATATATAATAATCACCTAGTCAAAATGGTAAATGTTTAATTATAATTCTAATATCATAAAGTCCTAGATAAAGCACATTGGTCTTAAATTGAAATTATAAAAAAAAAATTGTAGCATAATAATAGTAAAATGAATTTTGACCGGGTCGGGTACTATTGGGTTTGAGATTTTAATTCCGCAACCCTACCTATTAGGTGCGGGTTCAAACATATTTAACTCATGAATATTTTTTAAAATCAAATACCCAATTAAATAGGGTCGGATAGGGTAGGGTCGGGCGGGTTATGCGGGTTCGGGTTATTCTTGTGCTGTCCTATTTCATATACGGAGCTCAGTTTATGTTTGGTCAAGTAATGAGCACCACCATATTCTTTAATTTTAGCATTACAATCTAGAAACGTTTATACTGTCCTTTTGACTTTAATTAATCAAATAATGTTAGCTAACTCGACCAATATGACATTGACTCGATATATATTTCAGTCCCGATATTCCAAACCACAAGTGACATTTCATACTTCGTCAAAAGGTATGAAAATATTGTAGTCTACCCTATTAATTTCTAATCCAATATTGTCTATTAAGTATGGTTAGTTTACTATGTCTAAGTTGGTCTTGTCAAATTTTGTATATAAAGTTGAGTTTTATCTGCATTATCATACGTAGTCATTCATAAGCTACGAGTCTCATACTCTCATAATGACTACTCGGTATTTGAGTTTGGTGTAATTAAAAAAGTCTAATAATGAGCATGTTCCATGCACATTACAAGAGTTTTTGCCATTTTTGGCCCCTCGACTATTATGTCAATGACATTTTTGGTACTCGACTTCTAATTGTTCCATTTTTAGTCCTTGACTATTGTGCTAGAGACACTTTTAGTCCCCGACTTCATGGTTTTCCACATTTAGTCCCTGAGTATTGTCAAATTGACACTTTTAGTCCTCCCATTATGATTTTGACGCAATAAGTGGAGGAATAAAAAAGTCACTATTATAATAGTTGAAGGACTAAAAATGTCACTTTTATAAAAGTTGAAGGACTAAATATGGAAATTTTCAAAAACGACCAAAAGTGTCTTAGCGCAATAGTTAAAGACTAAAAATGGAAAAATTCAAAGTCGAGTACCTAAAATGTCAATGACATAATAGTCGGATAACTAAAAGTGGAAAAAACTCCACACATAACAATTATTGTATTTAAGTTACATATATACTTTATACCGCAACCCATCATTTCTGAATAATATAAGTATGCCCTAGTTCTAAAATAACCTAAGCCATAAAACTCATGAAATATTGCGTACAACAAATTTGGGATTATAATTCATAATTCTTCAAATTTGTGGTACTTAAAAGTTCATCTCTAAAAGAACGAGAGAAAGAAGATATTCAATTGTGTAATTCTTTGAACTTGCTCATTTGTTCAGCTCGATCTTGGTCGTTGAGGCGGCGGTGCTCCCGTGGACTCGGCGCAGTATTTATCTTCCACAAGAACAATAATTGCTATACTATAATTAAATTATTAAGAATGACATCATCACCATCGTTGATCTCTGATAGTTCCATATTCATGACTTCATTATTTCCTTGATCCTTTAATTAAGGGTGATGGTATAGCCGTATAGGATACTCTCAAATTTAACAAGACGCTCATACTCATAAGTCATAAATGATCATTATCATCACCTCAGTGTCGCAAAGGCTTCCACCCATCGTGAGGCAAGAGATGTCGGATGTAAGCAGTCTTACCCATATACTATAATACAGAAGATTGTTTTCGAATTACTCATGGTGAATTTTGTGTCGAAAATTGCTAGGACCAACGTAACGGCTGCTTCATAGCAAAGAAGCGTAAACAATTAAGCGTAGGTAGTTTAATGAGCCATTTTGCTTTATTCCATTATAATCCCAACCCAAAAAATAGCGAGCCTTTGACTTATATATGGACTAACTCATAAGTCATAACTGATGTTTTAATTATTTCTGTGGGAAGTAATTAGTCAATTGACTCATGCGTTGCACGGATGACGAATGAACTTAACAGTTGAAATTACTGTTGTGATTGATTTGAAAGAATTTACGAGATTACTTTAGCTATTTTCATATAATGTTTTTTATTTTTGTTAAAAATAATATTTTAACTTTGCATAATTCAAGAGATTTGACCAATTCGTCCGCTTAATTAAGTATTTCACAAATGCCATATGAATGGACACATTTTCAGCATTACCAAATAATGTGAACATACATATTTATCATCATCATCATTACCACAATGCCGCAAAGGCTCTCACCTACGGTGACGTAAGGGGGCGTCGGATGTACACAGTCTTACCCCTGTACTAAAGTACATAGAGACTGTTTTCGAATGACCCATAGTAAAAATCGCGTCGAAAAATGCATAGATTGATTGTTACTCCATAACAAAGAAGCGCAGACAGTTTAGTGAGTCATTTTGCTTTATTCCATCATATTCTCAAGCCAAAAAAAGTGAGTCTCTGGCTTCATTGAAAATGGTGGAAACATACATATTTCTTGTGTAAAAATAAAAACATTATAAAAATTGTATTTGAAGTACAATATGGTAATCGTTAGAGATACTACCTCTGTTTCAGCTTAAGATTTACATTAAAAAATGGCATAATTATTTACATAATATTTAAAAAAGGTTATTCGAGTATATTTTGAGAAGTTAGTTGTTTTGATCAACAAAAAAAGGAGGAAAAACTAAAATACCCCAAACTTCTAAAGAGGGTGACGCAAACACCCCAAACTTGCATATGTAATTTAAATACCTCGGATTTATATAAAAACTTATTTAAGCATTATGGTCATGTATTATTTCTTTTAAAAATGCAAATGTATGTTGTTAATTGCATAATTTAAAATAACAAATTAAAAGTGTCGCAATTAGGCCAGGGATGGGTCCGAAAAACCGAAAACCGAATCAAATTATACCGAACCGTAGCCAAATAAAACTGAACTGCTAACAAACCGAAACCGAATGTAAAAAACCGAACCGAACCGTAGTTGTTTGGTTCGGTTTTGGTTTTTACCCTTCAAAACCGAACCGAACCGAACCGAACAAACGAACTAATTAAAATATAAAATTTATTTGTCAATTGTTAAACATTAATCCTAACTAATCCTAATATCATTAATAGTCTTTGGTTTTCTTGTGCTAGAGAAATAATATTTGTGTTATGTTTAGTTTAGTTTATAAATTCATTTACACATTCATTGGCTGTAATAATATATCTATACTGAATGATGATAATATGTTTTTACTAGTTATTAGTATTAATTAACTTTTATTTTTATTTAACTTAAAGAATTCATATTGATAAAAAAATACTCATCTCAACTTTATCACACAGGACATATATACTCATGAACTTTTTTTGAACTAGTCACAAACAATGTAAATTAATAATATACGTAGTATATACTTTTATCTCTCTCGCATACTCATATAATTCAAGACATATTTATTTATTTTCATTTTTATTTTATTTGTTGTAGTATCCTTGTATTCTTTATGTAATATGTTTGATCCCTCAAAGTATTATATCTATTTTAAATCAAATGATAATTTTTTGGTAAAAAACTGAAAAAACCGAAACCGAACCAATCAAACCGTGGTTCCAAGTTTTGGAGTGTGAAACCGAACCGAAACCGAATCGAACTTTTTACTTTGGTTCTATATTTGGTTTTAGGTCAAAACCGAACCGCAAGAACCGAACCCACCCTTAGTTGCAATTATATAGATTGAGGGTAATATTATTTATTTCACAATGAAATATAAGAATGTTAATTGTGTCTTCATGAATGCTAAAATATTTTAGAGTATGTGATATGATTAACAACATAATTTACATTTTTGAAAGAAATAATACTTGACTACGGTGTTAAAATAAATTTTATATAAAGTTTGGAGTATTTAAATTACATATGCAACTTTGGGGTGTTTATCTCACACCACTTCAAAGCTAGTTCTAAGTATTTTAATTATTTTTTCCCTAAAAGAATAGTGAGGTCACTAATGATAATTGTGATGTTGTAGATATTTGTTTACTATTTCATGGTTAAGCTGTCTTTAAGAGTGCTAATTATTTTCAAAAATAAAAATTCGAAACTTTATCCGCATAGATATTTAAAAAGGTGGAATCCAATTCCAAGCTTGCAGTTTCCTACCCGAAGGATTTGGAAGTTTGGAAATGGAGTAGGAGTATTTTTTGATGAAATATTTTGAGCATCTTATTCATTAAGTCTAGTTTACTCATACCAAATTTTAGCTAAGAGCATCTCCAATGCTATAATGTGCACGATGCACACGTGGCATGAGAGATGACCACATAAATATCAGTTAATTAATTTTTCTCTCTCTTTATTTAAATGATTTTATACAGTTTTGGTAAGTTTTTCTCCACAATGTCAAAGAGACCGTCAAATGTTGACATTGTTGTTGACATTGCAGGAAAAAACTTACCAAAATTGTATAAAATCATTCAAATAAGGAGAGAGATAATTTATTTGCTAATATTTATGTGGCTATCACTGCTGCCACATGTGCACCGTGCACATTATAGCATTGAAGATGCTCTAACAATTCAATCGGGAAGACATTCAAATGAATTCTTGAAGATAACTGTGCTTGTAACTGCATAGTTATCTTCAAGAAGTCATTTGAATGCCTTCCTGAATGAAGTTTTAGCTGAAATTTGGTATGAGTAAACTAGACTTAATGAATAATATGCTCAAAATATTTTATCAAAATATTCCACCGGGAACCACCCCAAATAGCGACGGCCGGACAGAATCTCCTAAATAAGGGTTTATTTGACCTTTTTTTGTTAGTACGTGAGCTTATTTGCCCCTTTTCTCATGATAAGATTACTTTTAGTAAATAAAATTTACATACTCAGAAACTATATTAGAAGTTTTGTAAAATCGGGAGAAAAATGTAATTTGATAAAAGTTGGATATATAAAACAAAATATTAAGAAAAATTTAAGTTGATCTAATGAAAAGTGAACAGGGACTTTATTTTGAGACGGAGGTAATATGCAATCACCAATAAACATTATTCAATACACGGCTTTTCTTTTTTAATGAAGATGACAAAAACCCGTTAGCATGGCTATGAACCTTCAAGAAGGTTTCTAGAAGGGTGATTATAATTTTTTTTTCATACACGACTTTTCTTTTTATAATTTCGTACAAAGTACGGAGTACTTAGTACTCCGTATTACTTAGTGATAATTATGATGTCAATTAAAATGATTATTCTATGCATTACTTTTACTATTTTTTTCATTATGGTTTATAATTTATAAATATGTCTCACCGGGGTGTGAAAATATTTACTATTCATAGAGTGCAGTTCAAATAAAAAGGGTGTTTAACATGAAAAGAGCCAAAAAATTTCTTTTACTTATGTACACTACACTTTTAGGTTCACTACTACATTTTTCATACTGGCAAAAGATCACTTATTTACGAAAATGTCACTGTTCTTTAAAGCTGATCTTCTACATTTTTGCACTTTTAGAAATATCATATGTCAAATTTATTAGAGCACGAAAATCATTCTCATTTTACTCATTTAGACTTCTTTTTATTTGATCCAAAATCTCTCGCTTCATTAATTCATACCATGACATGTTTTTTTTTCATACCATGACATGTACTTTAAGGACTACCACTAAAAGGATAAGTATAATTAAGTAGAAATCAAGGAGTTAATGTTTTTCCAGAAAATAAAGAATGTATATATTACTTGCGCCGTTGCGCTTGCGCGCACTAAAAAATATTCTTAATTATTAGCCTATTGAAAGTTTGTACAAACGTGTTTTAAGGAAAACGATACCTCTAATATGTTTTTTTTTATAAATACTTTTAAAATATGACCGGAAAACTCTATATTTTTTACCTTTTAAATTGAAATGTTTCATTTTTCTAGCTTTATATATGTTATTACGTCTCTTAATTAATTCTACATTTTTAAATTTTCAGTATTTCTGTAATTGATTTATTTATATTTACTGCCCTTATTCTCAATTTTCTAATATTTACCTATATCTTACAAACATTAGTTACATTTGCAAATAATCATTGATTTTCATTAATTACAGAGTAATTAAGTAATGGTTCATTAATTTGGACAACGTACAAAAAATTACTTCTTCTGGCTCCAAATAAATTTCTTTTTGGATTCCAATCATATTCTCATTATATATAAAGATGCCACTTTCTATTTTAAGGAATCAATTGTTTATTATTCCTTCAATTTTATTATTTTTTCTCACTTTAATACTTATGAAATTAAATTTCATATAACTCTCAATTTCACTGAAAATTGTATACAATATTCACTTTCAAAAGTAAAAATGAATTATCATTACATATAATTATAAGTCATGGGATATTTCAAATTCGATTTTAATTTTCTCGTATCGTATAAACTGATCTAATAAATGTATGTTTTATTTGTATTTTACAAATAAGAGTGAGTACAAAGATCTAATCTGATGTGGTATAAACTAGTGTGATCTGATTCGTTTATGCCACATCTGTTCAGGTGTATCCTAGTCTAGGACAAAATCAGCCCAATTGCAAATTAAGCATCCGTAGTTGTTGATCGTTTGTTCTTCTACTTAGCTACCCGTGGAAGTGTGGAACAATACTAATTAGAGTAGTCGAGACAAGACAGTCATGGAAGGTCATTTAAATTTTTTTTAGTAGAAGGTCATTTAAAATATGTATTCTAAAAATTCTAAACTCTTTTTCCCAAAAAAAATCTAAACTCTGATTCATCGTGACTATAATTTAATTTATTTAATCCCTCCGTCCCAATTTGTTTTGCAAAGTCAACATTTTTAGTCAACTAATAATAAAAGTCAACCCTCCTTAAGCACAATTAATTTGATTTTAATAAATAAAATTTACATATTCATAAATTACATCAAAATATCTTCAAAGTTGTAAACTCCAAATTACAATATAAAAAATATTGGCATCTTAATTAAGTGAACAAAACGCAACTGTTTGACCAAGAAAAGTCAAATTTGCAAATCAATTTGGGACGGAGGTAGTATAATTTATCCAGCTCATTTAATATTGATGGAATTTCTTACACAACTGGAAAAGAAGAAATACCGAGAAACAAATATGATTGGAACCACGAAAATGAATTATCTTGACTCTTAAATCTTAATAGCATACTTTGTATGAAGAATCTTTTAGAAAACGGTTAATTAATTTGATTAATATTAGTTGGAGCGGTAAATAGTGAGAATAAATCATTGAATATATTATTATTCTTATCTAACCTCAAAGGACTAATATTAATGTTCCCTCAAAGATGTCCATCCACACAATTTACTCGATCTAGTTCAATAGATCACAATTTAAATTAACAACAACGAACGGTGTAGTTAATAAATAAATTAATAACAAAGGGTGTAGTTAATACGTATATCCGTGTATACATGTACATTCCTACTCGGTATATTCATTATTAAAATTAACACAAGAAACAATTAAGTAATCATCAAATTAATTTAATCAAACCACCTTCCCATACTTGATGATGAACTGCTGGTGATTTTCCAATGGCGTCAAATTCAAATCCAAGCACAAAACCCTTTGTCCGATGGACGGCTTCTTGACGAGGGCAGCGTTGCCGGCCGGAAAAGAAAGATGAAGAGAACTACCACCGCTGCCGCCGCCACAACGGAGGGTTTCGTTGGCCGCAACGACCGCTGCTCTGTGCCTTCTCATGTGCCCTCCTAGAGCCTGTCCGATGGAAAACTCTAAACCACATATGGAGCACTCGTGGGTCTTATTGGGTTGTTCCGGGGCAGATGAAGACGGCGGCATAAATAGGATCGTCCCATCGCTTCCTGCCGCCGTCTCCGTCCGAAAACGCTTGTGGCTCGCCCGGTGGCCACCGAGCGCTTGGAACGACGGGAACCGCCGGTTACACGTCTTGCACTCGAAAACGCGGCCGGGGAGGAAGATGGGGCCGTTTCCGACGCTACGATCAAATTCTTCAGTTTTTGATCTCTTTGTTAGTTTATGAGTAGCCATATACGGTTCCATCATGGATGATATGTATAGCTAGAGGTTAGTTTAGGTTTTGTTTGGGTTGAAAGAATTTAATAAAAATTGAATTGAAGGAATTTTAATGGATGAATATATATATAATGAGGATGGTATGTAGTAGCTAGGGAGCTATATATGGTAGGGAAGCATGGGAATGGGATAGACTATGATTAGGTGGGAATCAAGTTTTGACTAAATTATTAATTTGCTTATTGAATAGTAGTCTGTATGTATGCTTTTGTGTCGTTTCTTTGAGCTAAAAAAGTTCAGTCCGCGCACGCTACATGGAATAAATATATTTGGTGAAAATATATATACTAGTATATGTTATGTTAGGTGCAAATACTTTATAAAAAAATTAAAAATGTAACACTTACGGAGTACTGCTAGCTATACGTAATACCATTAATTTTCACCATATATTGTGGTATGTTACTATAAATAATTTATACTCGGTATAAATTATAAATGAGGTTAAGAGTTTTAAAAGCATGTCAGTAATGTGTAATTGTTGTATAAATGTTTATAAAGAATAAAGGTTGTTGGATTCAGAATGGTTTGTGTAAAAAATGACATTCTACATGGTAATTGTAATTGGTACGTTGTATTAAACTATTAATTAAATAGGATTGGAGTTATATGTACATATATAAATGATGTGTAAATGTATAATACTCCGTATGTTAATACTATAATTCATGTGTGAAAAAGCTAGCGTGTAGGTGCAATTTTTTGAAATAATTACATAAAAATGACCAATAAAGATGATTTACAAAAATATGACTAGTTACTAGAGTAGTAATAAAATCATAGTAATTCATGTTCATGTTTTGAACTTAAGCTAATACAACACTACATTGTAGTAATGAATAATCATATTTATGTAAATAAGTTTTATTTTAGTAATATTCTTGTAAAAATCCCAATTTATTTGGTATATATATATGAACATGCCATAGACACCGATCGATATACTTAGAAATTGTTTTGTTCATTTTGAATATTTCTGATTAGGGACTGAATGCGGAAATCTGAGTCGCAGACAACAGAGAAGAATGTTTTAATAGATTAAAAAAGATCAGATCATATATTGAAAAATATGAAGACATTATTCTTCGTAATTTGAAGAAGAAAAAAGAAAACGAAAGATGAAGCAGAGAAATTAAATTAGACGAGTAGAGAGAAGGAAAGGCAGGATTGTTATAATTTTCTCCCGAAATGAAGTAGGTGTGAAATAGCGTACGTACGCATATTTTAGAACGTATAAATAAATTAGATGATAGGGAGAGTAACATGCAAGTGCGGCACGTTTCTTGTGGGATAAGTAATTCAGAGAGATAGATAGATATCTATGGAATCATTGGAGGCACGCAGCTGAGCTGAGGTGGATGGCATGCATGGCATGTACTCCGGCCATACTGCGCTCCATCTCATAGTTTTTGTTCTCTGGTACCTTCATTCTCAATCATCATATTCCACCTTGATTACATTATATTTATACTTACGTCTAGTGTTGGATCCGATCCCGCTCGGTGCCAGTTCTAGTCTGATCCGGCCAACGACCCGATAGTCCCTATCTGGTCTGGTCAACAACCCTAGGGTCCAATCCGGTCATTGACCCAACAGTTCATGTCTGGTCCGGTCGACGGCTGCGCAATCTCGATCCACTCTGATCGATGACCTGACGGTCCCGATCCGGTCAACGGCTTGGTGGTCCTAGTCCGATCGACGAACCGGTGGTTCCTGTCTGGTCCGATCCGCGACTCGACGGTCCCTGTCCGGTCCGGTCCACGACCCAGTGGTCCTTGTCCGGTCCGGTCCATGACTCGGTGGTGCATGTCCGGTCCGGTGCATGACCCAAAAGTCCCTGTCCGGTCCGGTCGATGACCCGACAGTCCCTGTCATGTCCGATCCACGACCAGACGGTACTTGATCGGTTTGATCGACTGTCGGGCAGTCAAGGTCGAATCCGGTCTAGCAAGGCCAGCCCTTGGGGGGAGTGAGCAGTCCGACCGCACCGGGCCCGAAAAAATGAAGGGCCCAAAAAAAATTTAGTATTAGTATTATTAGTAGTCTAGTGCTCTACATTTTTATTGGCCCAATTAATTAGCCCAGCAAAATTAAAAGTTTTAATTTAACACAAATTATCAGTATTTTTTACTATTATCATTTTTATTTATGTTTTATTTTTATTTGCTTAAGAAAGGAAGGCCCAAATTATATTCTTGCACAGGGCCTCCGTTTTCTCAGGACCGGCCCTGCGGTCTAGTCAACTACTCAGTGGTCCCCATTTGCTGTGGTCAATGACTTGGTTATCCCCGTCCTGTTCGGTCCCCATTTATTGTTCATGTTTTAATTAGTTCATTGCATAATACTTTGTGATTTTAATTGTAAATTATAATAGGTTCAAAGATAGGTGTGAAAAGAGAAAGCTAGGTGTGAAAAGAGGAACACCCGAAGAACTATTGGTGGTCAAAATAGTGTGATTGTTTTATATTGTTTTCTATACTTTGTCCCAGACTTCCGGTAGAAGATAGAAGATATAGAGCAGAACATTCAAGTATTCAACAATGGCAAGGAGATGAAGAGTTGTTTCATTTATATATGTAACTCATATTTGTAAAAAGTTATGCATCCTTGCATTTTGCATCCATAAATTTGTATTTGTAAGATACTCAATATAGTTCCTCCTTATGGCTGATTAAAAATACGTAGTATAAGTTTGTATACTCATTTGTATTAGTGTGTTTTTAGTTTTTTATATTTCATTAAAAGCTTGTCATGATAATCTTTGCAATAACCTTGGAAGTTGGAAGCAAATGTAAAAGTGATTCCAAATAAGTTTTTTGTTTGACAAAATAATTGGAATTAAAAATATGAAAATGGCTGGATCAGAAAATGTATTTCACCATGAAGTTAACTTTTTAATGAGAGTAATTTTTCTCTCACTATATGCTTCTAATGATGGGATTCTCATCCTCTCATTAAAAACCTTTAACTACGGAAGCTATAATGACGGG
Source organism: Cuscuta epithymum (assembly GCA_945859915.1). Taxonomy (NCBI): domain Eukaryota; kingdom Viridiplantae; phylum Streptophyta; class Magnoliopsida; order Solanales; family Convolvulaceae; genus Cuscuta; species Cuscuta epithymum. The sequence continues at coordinate 1,455,892 of CAMAPF010000068.1, forward strand.
TCGTGACGGGAAAATTCCCGTCATTAAAAATATTTAATGACTGTATTTTGATCTTTGCTCACGGGTTCTACCGTCATTAAAAGCAATATTTCTTGTAGTGTACCTGGTGGTCCCCGTCCTGTATGATCAATGACTTGAGAGTCCCCATCCTGTCTGGCAAACGATCTGACGGTCTGTGTTTGGTCCGATCGACAACCGGGCGGTCCCGGGCCAGTCCTGTAAATGATCTGGCACCCGACGGTTCAGTCTCGATATTTTCGAAATCATTTTTTAAGAGTTTTTTTCCGTATTATTGTTAATTAATTAATTAATTACGAAAATATGGTTGGGTTAAAAGTATTTACCAAAATACTGTTGGGTTAACCATGGTCGGGGTAAGTCGCCCAACGGTTGGGCGACTTATAAGTCGCCAAACGGTATTGCGACTTATAAGTCGCCCAACCGTTGGGCGACTTTCCCTTTAAGTAAAAACGGGGTCGGTCCAGCGAGACAGAACACTTCCTCCCCAATTTGAAAGAGCAGCAGCGACCGACGATCCCAGCAGCAGCGACCGACGATCCCAGCAGCAGCGACCGACGATCCCAGCAGCAGCGAGCGACGACCGGTGATTCTCGAGCTCCGGCGGGGTCTCCTCCTTCTTCCCAAGAATCCTTCATCTCCATCCTCTTCAACACTCATCTTCTTTCTTCTAGGTAAATCCAAATCCATTTCATCTCTTTTTGAACTTAGGGTTTTGAATGTTAAAATTTTTGAATTTTTGGATTATGAATTGATTGTGAATTGAGTTGTTGTGAAATGTGGATATGTATGAAATGTTGAAATTTGATTTTACATTGATTGTAAAATCTAATGTGTATTTTGACATTTGGGCATTTGGGTAGACTTGAATGTAGCTAAATTTGGGTATTGAAAGGTAGACATTGAATGTAGATATCAAAATTTGGATAGATTGTTATTGAAATGTGAATTGTTTGTGAATTTGGATTTTAGGATATATTACAATTTTGGAAGCATTTTCTATCGAAAATTTGAATGTGTATAAAGTGTGTATATTGATGCCTACTCATGAATGTTGGACAATGAATTGTTATTAGAATATGGATTTCTCAAGCTTCCCACTCGTGTGTCATTGGGGAGGGAACTATAATGAGAATGATGGGCAAATATGCCATGAAGGTGGCAGAACCAGCTTTGTCATGGTTTCTCGTGGCGCTTGCATGCTCGAGATCCTTCAAAAAATACATGCAGCTACAATGATTCATCCCGGCCGTTCTTTGCGGTTGAAAATGAAATTTCCCATGAACGGGGGAAAGTACATGCTTATGCCCCTCATTGATGAGCTAGCTATAACAAATATGTGGGGCATAATTCAGATGGAGGATATGTCGACGCTTGAGATCTACATTGAGGAATGCTTTGACGCTTATGCTACTCAATCAACATCAAATGATGTTGTATCTAGGCATGATGTCAATGCAGGGGTGAATGCAGGGAAGTCGTCAAAGGCTCCTGTACTAGACATGGTTATACAGGAGGATGGTAGGTATTTGCACAACAGTGCATCATTTGTGGATGGGCAGGAAAGTGATGATGATGCAGACGAGAACATCAATGGTGACGACATGACAGAATCTGATGAAGATGATGGTGATACTGTGACATCAACTGCCCCGTCTAGCCACTTCACTAGAATGTATGATCTCCCTGAAGGCTTTACTGATGCGTGGATGAGTGGATCAGGTGAGAAAAGGTTTACCCCCGATGGTGAGTTTGAGGTCGGTCAACAGTTTGACAACAAAGAACAAGTCATCAATATGGTGAGCTTGTATTCTATCAAACGGAACCAATTCTATCGGGTGATAGAGTCCGATAAACACAAATGGGTGGCACAATGCAAAAGGAAGAAAGAATGTGATTGCCCCTGGAGAATACGCGCCACAAAGAACAAAGGCAACCTTGACACCTTCACAATTGTGCGTGATCCTGGACCTCATTCTGCTTCATGTGTAGGCAACATCGACACTACAGATCACGTGGCCTTGACATCAGAATTCATCTGTAAAGATGTGCTTGACATTATTCGCACTGATCCTTCTCTTAAAGTGCATACTATCATCGAGATGTTGAAGGAAAAATATGGGTATACGGTATCTTACCGGAGAACATGGATGGGAAAGCAAAAGGCCATAGCAGAAATATTTGGCGGTTGGGAAAAGTCATATTTCGAATTGCCCCGTTTCATGACAGCGCTCCAACATTCTAATATTTGGCGGTTGGGAAAAGTCATATTTCGAATTGCCCCGTTTCATGACAGCGCTCCAACATTCTAATCCAACATTCGTTTGTATTTATGTGAGTATTTGTTGAATGTAAATGCATTAATAATATCCATATTATTGATATTGTTACATGAATGGTTAGGTGGCTATATGCTAGTCTATCTCGCATGTCATCCGCTACTGGGCTCGGTGTCTACAGGGATGCATTGGATCGGATGTCTAAGGACCAGGTATTGTGTATGTAGTATAACATTAACTAGAATAGGTGTAGAATAAATACTAATTTTGTATGTTTATGAAACAGATCACAAGGATGCCGTTTAGACCTGATATGTTAGCAGAGTTGCCCCCAGCTGGACGAGAGCATACTCACATCTGGCGAGCACGTGTCCCGTTGATATGTTTTGACATTGTTGAGCTTCATTTGCCTGATAGAGTCATGCGACAGTTTGGGTTTGAGCAGGTCGTTCCACGTCCTATCGACACTTATGTAGAGCTGCATAAGCTGGATAGGCGTGGGAAGCATACAGAGGATTGGGCACTCAGACATGTCCGATACGTGACTATGTGGGAAAGGAGAGCTGAGCTAGCTGTGGTTGGGACACCCACATATGTGCCATCTGTTTCAGGAGACTACATGGGATGGTACTACAGCATCACTCGGTTATTTGTGTCTCCTTCGTTCAGACTCCCTACTCATCATTATCAGACACGAGCTTTGCAGCGCATACATCAGCGGGCTACTGCCACTGTGACTGATATTCCTGATGTAGACATGTATGGACAGGCTCTGACAGGCATTGCCTCGTTGTGCTCAGATGTCTTGGGACGAGTAGACTACGGACATCTTATACACATGCCCCCATCTCAGGAGATGGCTTCCACGTCTAGTGCAGCCGCGGCTTCATCATCCCAGACGCAACATGAGAGAGTGGTTCTTCAACCACGACAACGCCGTAGGCGTAGACATGAGCAGCAACATCTCCATGACGAAGCTGATGATGGGAACTTGTAGTTTGTCTTTTCTATTGTAGTTTTTCTTATGCAGTAGATGTTGTACGAACAATTTACAAGTTTTGATGTATTTTGTCTTGTTAAGTATTGTATGTTGTATTGATTTGTTCGAGTATGAATATTAGATGATTACTTGTTATGGCATATATGATGATTGTACTGTGTTATTCCGGTTATGATTTGAAGGTTTTTTACGGGTGTTTATAAGGTGTTTTTTTATGTTGTTGAGAGTAGGTGATTGTGAAGACGTGTGTTGTATGTTTTATAATGTGTTGTATCTAGTTCGTAACACTTCAACAGGAGAAGGGAGACCTTATTTATAGCAAACAGATGAGTCTGGGTTGAACCGGGGCGAAAAACCTGATGAAATGCTGTTTTCGGACATAGGCACGATCGTGCGTACCCTTGTAGGCACGATCGTGCGTGGCTGGCAGTAGCTGCTCGCCTTCATCCATATTTCAGGGGTAAGTCGCCCAACGGTTGGGCGACTTACCCCTAACCGTGGTTAAGGGCCAACAGTATTTTGGTAAATACTTTTTTTCCAGCATTATTTCCGTAATTAATTAATTAATTAACATTAATTCGAAAAAAACTCATTTTTTCAAGCGAAGAGTATTGAAAGAGCCATTGAGTTGTCAACTAATAGGAAAATGGGAAAAGAATTCATCAAACTAATAGGAAAACCGTCGGGACCAGCCGGTTTCGGTCGTGATTTTCCTATATGTGGGACCCAGTACCCTACTTGGGTTGTACTAGGTTTGGTTCGGGACTAAGATCGCACTTTCAATCTTTTGGTCGGTCAGAGAACCAGGTGAAAAAAATGTGAACATGTTTTCAGATTTGAAACTCGATAACTAAAAAATGAAAACAAAAAATTGGAGATAGAGAAACTTGAAAATGAAAACAAAAAATTGGAGAACAAAAAAATAGAAACAGAAAGCTTGAAAATATTTATGTTAGTGAACAGGCCCTAACCGTTTCGCTTAATTAAAGAACGAATGATGTATCATATTTTGAAATCCTCCCATACCGATTGGGTATAAAAAAAACCAATCCCAGTGAAGGACCGAGTACCTGAAAGTACTAGATAGTCGGATAGTCCAGTCCCGGATTCCAATATATGTGACCAAATTAGACAGTTCCAGTCCCAAACCAGTCAATTTGTTTTTAGATTCAAATGGGTTAAATAAATATAATGAATCTAGGATCAGGACTGCCTTGGTACCCGCCTACCCGGAACCGGCCCAAGCCCAGAATATGGCAGTTTGAGACTTAATCCTATTCATATAGTATTTGGGACCCAACTGACCCGAGTCCACCCGAAAGGTCACACATGGGGTGAAAAATGTATCTCAAATGGAATTGTGAATATAGTTATATAAAGCCTCTCTACCTTGCAGTCTTGCACTAAGGATGTTTTTAATTGAATCGATTTCTATCTCAAACCAAACTTTTCATATCAAACCACAGTTTAACAAATTATACATCTACCAGATTAGTTTAGAGCATTTCAGACTAGACCAAAAAAACATCAATACATTTAAAAACATTATAACAATGCGACAATTAAAAATATATTTCACAATAAAATTAAGCAAATTAGGTCAAACCACATTACTATTTAAAATAAAAGGATTACATTTAATTACTTTCTACTTCTACTATGTCCAGCTTTGTACTCCCTCCCGTGTAAGAAAAATTGCAAAACCAAAACTGACTACAAACATCACACAAATAAAAACACACCTGAAGATGAAAAGGGCACAAAAGAGAAACTGGATCCGTTCTGTAACCAACCAATAAACATACCCATTAAAGAGACAAGGATGGAATTTATCCTACTATGCAGACTCGACTCGTCCCGTCTCCAAAAGAATCATACACCCCTAATCCTTTAGTTCTACTTTAACTGAGCACAAACTAACTACAAAAGCCTTTTCTCAACCACATTTTGCACACCTTTCAAATCACCATTTCAGGACTCTGGCAGCTGGGGCTAGAGAGCTTTGTTGTTTTTCGATATACACCCATTCCGAAGAGACCATTTAGCCTTTGTTTCGTTTAGGGAAGAAATACAGAAGACAGGAATGGGTGATGTGGTAAATTTTGTGACATGTTTCGTTTTAGAGGAAGGGAGAAGAAATGGGGCGATTATTCATTTGGCTACTATTTCTCTCCACAAGGGAGAAGAAATGAAAAGATAGTAGGACCGGCCATATTTCCCTCCACAATTCCTTGTCACCATAGAAGATAAATACTCTATTCCCTCTTTTGCATTTCTTCTGCAGTTTTCTCATGCCAAATTAAGGCTTAAAGCTTTTGAGACTCACTATAGCATCCACTTACTTACAATCCTGTGGTTTATATGAGTCTATGTTGATGGCGCAGCCCTTTACCAAAGTGAGGTTGCATTAAGCGGACATACAAACCATTTTTAGCCATTAGCGAGTCATGGGTCCCTTCTTCAACGATCCGCCCTCCATTGAGGACTACGACATTGTCAACATGTCTCATCATCGCCGCCCGGTGAGCGATAAGTATGGTCGTCTTGTTTCCCATTATTAGAGTATCAAGAGCCTCCTGAACCACCCGACTTGACTCGGACTCTATTGACGAGCTTGCCTCGTCCAACAACAAAATGGGTGCATTTTTCAAAATGACACGCGCGATCGCGATCCTCTGCTTCTGCCCCGGGGTAAGATCCACACCCCGCATCCCAACATGGGTATCGTACCCGTGTGGCAAACTGCTGATGAAATGATGAGCATTTGCTATCCTGGCAGCCTCTTTCACTTCGGCTTCACTTGCGTTGTGCCGTGCATATATTATATTTTCCCTTATTGTGGTGGAGAACACAATAGGCTCCTGTTGTACAAGACCTAAGTGATTCCTTAACCATCTTAGGTTGTACGATTTCAAATCTCTGCCATCTAGCAAAACCTGACCAGCAACTGGATCATAGAATCTTTGTAGAAGAGATATTATGGTGCTCTTTCCGGAACCCGAGACGCCAACAACTGCAACGGTTTGACCCCCATTGACTTTTAGACTGAAATTGCTCAATACTAAGATTTCTGGTCTGGTAGGATAAGAGAAGTCAATGCTTTTTAACTCTATGCTTCCATAAACATTAGGAGGTTTGAGAGCTGAGTCATCATCCGGTTCAATCCGAGGGACCCGGTCAATTATCTCAAAAACCGAAACTAAGGATTTTCTTCTTTTAAGGATATAGGGAGCCAAACCAAAAGGCTCTACAAGTGCAAATGTTGCAAAAGAAAAAACCATGTATTCTTTAAGAGCAGTGGGCAGACTGACGTGACCTCTTTTCACAGAAAGACCTACGTACCAAAGGAGAAGTGCATTGCAACCAAAAAGGAGAAATTGTGAAAATCCAAAACCAAAACCAATGGCCATTCCATGGAGGAAACTCTTCTTGAATATCTTCTGAAGCTGTAATCTGTAGAGCTCCATGACCTCATTTCCAGCACAAAATGCTACAACTGTATAGATGTTTCTGACAGCATCCTCAAGTACTAGAGACGCCTTCCTGTGCATATCCTGAATTCCTTTGGAGAATCCGGCAAGCCACAGTTTCTGTGAGTTCAAGTTGATTGCAGTCAGCATTTCATTAAAAACAGCCACATTAGCATATCAAAGAACTAGATATGCAGGAAATATTCTCCAAATCATCAAAGTGGTTCCCAGATGTCTTCTCTTCACATGGGATATTGAAGAATGTGGATACATATAAAATACTTAATGCAATAATAGTTAAAGCTAATGCCAGATATAATCTGTAATGTTCATTGTTACTTAATTTGGTTATTGACTTTTATTTGGATTTAATTTGGTCCTTGACTATGAAATTTGGATCAAATTTGGTCTTAACGCATGCTTGGTTCATAATAAGAAGTGTACTTCTGTCTGTTCAAAAAACTTATACTAAATTTCAGAAATGATTTTTCTCTCAAGTCTCAACGATGTAATTAGGAAACAACTTTCAGCATACATAAATACTCTTCTTAATTAGAGAGCGATATGCATGACAAACCGGGATTAATTTGAGCCTAAATTACATTGTCGATGACCAAATTGAATCCAAAAGCAAACCGAGCACAAAACTTAAATAGTGCATAGTCAAGGGACTAAACCGGGTATTAACTCTTAATTTATACATGTAGCAGTTCATTACACGCACTCGCGCACATATTGGGATGCTCTTCAGTGGAACACAAAATATGCAATGACATGCCTTAGGGAATTGAAACAAACCTGGGCTACTGCAGAAATTATAAGAACAGGAAGAGTGGCTAATGCTACAAGTGCCAACCGCCACTGAAGAATCATCCCAATAAGAACAGCAACGACCACAGCCGCACTGTCCTGAATGAATATAGAAAGTCGATTGCTAAAAGCAGCACGGACAAATGTAGCATCATTAGCTAAACGCATAGACAAGTTATCTGCACTATTTTCCTCGTCATCAAACCACCCAACTTCATTTCGAAGCATTGCTGTTATAGGTGGGGGAAGGGGATGGTTAGAGCAACAAATACCCAACAATAGCACAGTTTAAAGATAAAACATGCAATATAAGCATTACCAGAAAACATCATCCTCCGAACACGTTCTGTCATTTTCTCTCCCATAATTCCAAAATAAAAGTGCTGCAAAAAGTTTGCAACTACTGTCACAATTCCCATGCAGGTAATGATTAGGCACCACTTGTTCACTTCATTTTCTAAATGATGTTTATCGTCGATTCTGTAGTATGCCGTTACAACAAGTGCAATGACATAAGCAAGAAGAGGATTAAAAGAACCAAATAAAGCAGCGCCCGTGCTTCCTAAAACAGCACAAAACCACTCAGCAAGGCTAAGCTCAACAAGCCTGCAGAATGATGGTGGCTCTTGATGTTCTTGTGTGCCCTTCGTTTCTTCAGTTTTTGAAGGCGCATCATAGGACACACTATTTGGCCGACTGAAGGTCTGTGAATGAGAACGCTCATTATCCGGATCCGATGTCAATAGCGGAGAGACAGGTGATTCTGGATCAGAACTGGGTTTTAAACGATTTCCAGGATGAACATCAATCTTAGGTAGATCCGGAAGTTTCATTTCAAAGCTATCCTGTCTTTTCATGGATGGCTCCTTAGTTGTTACATCTAAGGTAGCACCATTTTCAACCATCTGCTCCGGTGGAGGACTCATATTGCGTGGAGATTCGAGTGAATTGAATGTAGCATCAGAAGCTCGGAATGTATGGAGGGCAGAAGTTCTTTGAAGAGATGGTGACTTGACCATTCTTGGGGATGAAGGTTCTTGGAAGCTGTGACTTGCTAGAGACTCTTCAATTTGAAATGCTGAAATATCCTTGTAATTTCTCATTGGTAACCTGAAAAGAGGATCAAAGAGTCGAAGCATGATTAGTAGTAAGAATAACCTATACAAACAAGAACTCTTGTTTTCTGTTACAAGCGATGATCTATAAATCACTAGGCACTAGACTGTGGTTGCCTAAAGCCTAACCCGCATCTGCCTCCAGCTACATCTTTTTTTATTTTCAATGACTTTTTATTTTGTTTATCCATGAATATTATTTTTTAATAAAAATAGTTCAGATACTTTGTAAAATAATAAACAATAATAATCCTTAATAGAAAATAAGAGTGAAACGTTTGTGTTCTTTAGTCAATTAAACTAGCTCTAATGCTTCAGAAGTTCTATTTATTCTAAGAATAATAAATAGTAATACAAACTTAATTAGAATGATAGATGATCAAATAATGTCATTTCTGACTGAGCAAAAAAAGAATGGTAAAAAAACAGAACGGCACCTGACCAACTGAGTAGGTCCCTAGATTTTGGGACACAGATAAGATATAATATTGATGAACTATATTAGTTTGTTTGTGTACAAGCATCACAATATTATCATCAGTATAATAAGGAATTAAGTACAGATATAGTGCACCTGCGTGGAAGCTTTGCAGCTTCTTCACATTTGAGAAGTTCAGCATAGAGACCATCCAACGTTATGAGTTCATCATGTGTTCCCATTTCAACCAATTGACCTTCCTCCATTACAGCGATGTAATCAGCATTCCTGATTAGACTAAGCCTTCTTGCTATAATGATAGTTGATCGTCCTAACATGAGGAGATCTAGAGCTTCCTGAACAGATCTTTCAGCTTCAAAATCAAGTCCACCAGTTACCTCATCAAGAAGAAGGATAGATGGATTTGAAAGAACAGCCCTGGCAATAGAAAGCTTTATTTTTTGCTCTTCAGTCAATGCTAGACCAGCTCTGCCAACCTAAAGAAAGACATAGGTATTTTGCTTAAAAGATATACCCAAGGTTATAAGTATTGATGGGAATATTGGTACTTTAATTTTACAAAACTATCAATGGGTACAGATATTGATACCATAAAAATTTAAAGAAAATGAAAAAAAATGACGGGGAATTCAATCAAAATCAGAAATATTTTAATCTATGGACGTACCTGAGTTGCATATCCTCCCTCAAGTGAGCTAATAAAGGTATGAGCATGGGCTATTTTTGCAGCTTCCTCAATTTGATCGAATGAAGCATCGCGTCCATATGCAATATTATCTCTGATGCTCAAACTTAACAATGCAGGCTCCTGGGTCACTAAACCAATTTGGTTTCTGAGCCACTCCAGCTTTAAATTTTTAATATTTTCCCCATCTAAAAGAACTTCTCCTGCAGAAAATGTATATAATGAGAAACAAATAAAAATCTCCGCTTAAAAGAAAATAATGATATTTTAGAGGGAATTATAAATGAATAACTGGATTGAGCAATCAAAATCATAACAATACCCAATGTAGGATCATAAAACCGCTCCATAAGTGGAATGATGCTACTTTTTCCAGACCCATTTCTTCCGACAAGAGCTACAGCCTTTTTGGATGGTACACTGAGGTAAAATCCGCTCAATATGGGAATTTCGGGACGAGAGAGGTAGCTAAAGTACACATTTCGGAACTCAATATTTCCTTGCACAGAACCAAGGGTACGCCCTTCATTATTAACACTAGAGGATGAACGACTTATCATCTCAAAAAGTCTATAGGCAGCAATTCTCCCTTGCTCAAATGAATAGAAGTTTGTAGCAGCCTGATTTAGCCCACTGTAAGAGAATATCATCATACATTAAAACAGATCAAGTAATGCATAAAAACCCCTATGACGAGAAGGAATAGGAGCTGCTTACAGGCCACTTAACATAATAGCAAATAGAGATGTAACAATTTCACCACCATGAGCTTTCCCATTAATGACCAAGAGCCTTCCAACCCATAGTTGTAATGCACAGGAACAAATTGCAAGCCCGTATGTAAATCCCAGCCCAAGTCCTTGAACAAGACTTATTAATATACCATACTTCAGTGAAGCTTGAAGAGACAATGCATATGAATATTTTGCCAATGTTTCATTTGTGAATGCATACAATGTTCTGATATAAGAGACTGCCTGCACATACAAAAAATTTACATTCAAGATCATCAACTATAAAACATACAGACCATCATGTCAAACTTTGAAGAACCATGCTGCAAAATCAAAGCACAACTTATGACACAAATTCTCACAAACTATACACTACATATCTACATACTATACAGGCAAATATAAAAGAGGTACTTGCGGAGTTAACCTCAAATTTGCATGCCAATGTGGTGCATCACAGTTGTTCTTCATTGCTTGTGGTTGTACATTTATAGAAGTTATATCATCTAATCGCCGAGTACTTGCTTCTAAGACATCTTGCTTTGTAGCTTAACTGCTCGTTCTGTTCCAAAATCCGGACTTAGTCACTGAGTACTTGACGATTTCCACAACTCGGTGACTCACTTTACATGCCAAGTAACTTGGTCATGCTAAAATGGGATATTTTGTCAAATCTGAAAGGTTGAAGCTAAAGATTGGGATACTATGGGATTTGAAAACTAAAGTTAGAGATTTTATTTTAGAAAAGGAAAAAAATTATTCCCTCTGTCCCGCTAAGATTGTCCCATTATACCTTTTTGGTTTGTCACTTTGTCCCACTAAGATTGTCCCATACCAAATTTGGTAAAATTTGTGTGGCTTTAAATCATTCTTGCTTTATTCTTACATTATCAATTCAATATTAACCACATAAACCACTTTTTATTAGTGTGTGTGTCACTCCTCTTGTCCCATTGTTAGTGGGACGGAGGGAGTATTACAAAATCTATGTTTTGGAGGTATTAAAGTTAAGTTCACATGGTGAGCTTCAAAATAATTAACGAAAGTGGCAGCCCTATGTCTAGGTGTGTTCTTTGTCGACTGTTCCAGTTCTTCAATTTTTCTTTTTCTTTGACCACTTACTGGGAATTTTTACGAATACGGAGAACTAATATAGATATAAGTTAAATATTAGGATTGATTATCCAGGAACAATCAGTCTCTTTGTGCTCTAGTACTAAGGTAAGGCTGCGTATATCTGACCCCCCTTACCCCTCAATAAGTGGGAGCCTTTGCGGCATTGGGGTAATAATGATGATGATTAGGATTGATTATGATTTACGTGCTATTATGATAATTTCTTTCTTTTATATATATATATATATATAGATATATATATATATAGATATATTTCTTATATTTCTTATATTTTTCTAAAACTATGTGACAAATATGTTTAAAATTTTACCAATAGAAGACTGACATGGCCCTTAACCCGAGTAACGATGTAACTACTGAGTATATAACTATATTGACTTCGGAAAATTGCTTTCTCCAATCCCCTCTACAACTGCTGCTCATTCTTATCTTGGCTCAGACTATCTTCTGATCCTAGTTAAGACTTTTTCAGCCTTAGCTCTATGGATATGGAGTAATTTTCTTTCTCGTTTAAAAAAGGAAATCAATTTTACTGTTTAGTTTTCTATGACGCTGTGAGGTGGGCTTTGACATACTCTCTTTCTTTTCTCTCCTAGGGTCTCAGCTAACTTTACATTAAAAATTCTTCATGCAAAAGGCCTTTCTTAGTTCTTGTTCTCATCATATATTTCATCACCATAGACATTATTGGAAATGGAGGCGACACAACATTCAGTCTGGTAATACAGCTAAGTGTGTAGATGGGGATATTTTTGGGTTGCATTGTTGGTCAGGGAAGTGTGAATTGTGAAGTGGGTTGACATTCAAGCTTTAACTCAAGTGAGAAAAAGTTAAGTATAATCTGCTGGTTCAATTGATATTGAGATAATGCTGGTTCTAGTTTATATGCATCATTAATCAGTTTAGGCGCATGCATTACCCAAGTAAAATTGTAAAGCTATAATTAATGATCACACACTAAAGTGGTCTAAAACGCTGTTTCAGAAACACTAACACCAAATATCTAAAAGTTTTTTTGCCTAAAAAGAAACACAGAAAATACAAATAAAAAAGTGACTGAATAAATACGATAATAAGCATCCATATCCTTTATTATCATTAATTAATTACTCCCTCCGTACTTGTTAAGCGTCGTTTTAGTTGGTTGCTCATGTACTTCAAAAAACAAATAAACTTTAAAAAATCAAGATAGAACTGTCAAAGTAGTAATATAGTAAGGACACCCCTATTAATGTTTTAAAGTACTACGTAGCATACACTGATGGAGAAGGGTAATGGTGGAAATTGATTAATAATGCTATATTGACATCCTAAAGCCATAGATAACCATAAAAAACTTTAAAGCGATAGTTAAAAGAGAACAGGTGGAATAGACATTTAGAGTTCAGAGCAAATTATATAAATCATCGCATTCTTGACTTAAAAGGAGAGTCAACTGTTCAAATATATACTTTCTATAACATATTACCTGTTCTGCAATACTAGCAGCTTCAGCATATGCATCTTGGATATTTTCTGCAAGTCTGTGTAAGAATATATTTGATACACCTCCTGCTGCAACAATAAATGGACCCGTGGCTAAAGTTATGAGGGCAATTTGCCAACAATTAACAAATCCAATCACAAGACCACTGAAAAATGTAGCCATATTATGGATATAGTTCCCCACCTGTAACAATGGAAACAGTGTAAGAAAAAAGGTTCAAGGCTAAAGCAGTCATAGAAAAATAAGAAAGCAAGTTAGAAGCCAGTGAATTACAGGAGCAAGATTTTACTGCTCATACTTTTTCACTAAGAGCTGATTGAATAAGAAGCACATCACTCAATACTTGGCTGACAATATCTCCATTATTTCCATAGGTATCAAAAAAGCTCATGTCTTGATTTAGTAAAACTTCAACATATTTTGATCTTATCACAGCAGTCTGCCGCTCTCCGGTAAGAATCCAGCATGACACCTCTACATAAAGAGGCTGGTTAGAAGCATATAATCACTTATACTTGAAAATGCCCTTTAGGTTGGAACTTGGAAATGAATCTAATGTAAGAATCACAAAACCTATAACTCAGCTTACCAATCCAACCAGCAACAAAAACTCCAGCAGCAATATAAACAATGGCCAAAGTGAGCTGTAGACATAGAAATTAGATAAATATTACATAACCAGAAAAAAACGAAGGCATTCATAATTGAGAAATTACAGTGCATAAATGACTCCGTCAAATATGAACAATGGGCCAAGAAGAAAGACTATATTTGCTCTTCATGTTCTTGTTCCACAGGATGATGCAAGAGTAGTTACTTTTATAGTTTTATGTCATAATGTTCATTAGTCAATTCCAAAATGATGTAAACATGGAGGTACTTGTATTACTCTTCTATAAGTTACTTTTCCATACTAGGAAAATTGTTAAATATTTCTCTTCTAAAAAAATCAATTAGGGATAACTTCACTTATATAGTTATATTTATATTTATCTTATCCATTTTATCTTACTTTATCTTTTTACTTTTCTTATCTTTCTTCTCTCCGATATCATGGATCGGTTCATGTTAGCCAACCCCAAAATATTTTGGAAATAAGGCTTGGATGTTGTTGTTGTATAGATAATTTCACTTAGACCATCCAAAAGTTCCAAAACACATACTCATATCCAATATTCAAACATATGCATATACAACAAAAAGTGTAAGATTATAGAAGTGTCAAACAATTCTAGAAATGACTTCCGATGAACCTCATATTGTCAATGATTAAATAAGCAAAACATATGATGTTATAATATAATTCTCAATGTTCCCTGGCCAAGTTAAATTATTCCTAAGAATGCCAATACCACCTTAATCCCATCTAGGTTGCATGTGGCGATATGAAATTTACAGCTTCAAATATCAATTAGTTGCAAACTTGCAACTACTCGAAAAAATTAGTTAACACTAGGAATTCATGTAAAATATCATAGTGACATGGTTCTGTGTCATATGCCTTTTCTATCATAACCTTCATACAAAGGAATAATGTGATTGAATTACAAATAACACCGCCATCATTGTTTACGTCCACTTGCTTGAAAAAATCATGAGATGGATATGAGTTGAAATACTTGCACTACTCATGTCCTATTCATCATCATTCCTAGGTATCATGAGCAGTTGAGGATTTAAACAAAGAGCCCTTTTATAGCACTACAACTTATAGAGTGGCAGAGATTTTCATCTAAATGTAAATGGTGTGGAAGCTTGGCAATGCTTCATGTTGAGTTATTCCAAATTGGGAACAAAATTGGATTAACTTAATTGCACTTGTATTCAGCAAAAGTTTATATTTTCAGTGTTGTTGGAGGTTATTCTAAATCTAACTGCAAATACATAACGTAGTACTCAGCATGACAACACATCCAA
This sequence comes from Cuscuta epithymum, assembly GCA_945859915.1. Taxonomy (NCBI): domain Eukaryota; kingdom Viridiplantae; phylum Streptophyta; class Magnoliopsida; order Solanales; family Convolvulaceae; genus Cuscuta; species Cuscuta epithymum. Next base: position 1,470,982 of record CAMAPF010000068.1, read on the forward strand.
AGAAGTTTACAAATCCTAAGCTAAGGAGTGCCAATGCCAGCTGTCTGATGCTCAGATTCCAATAAATAAAACCAAGAAAAGCGAGTATATGTTCAAATAATGTGCTAAAAGACCTAACTTGTACCATTTCCATAGCAAATCAGAGTACCAAAAGCTTATCCTTCTGAAACACCGATGATGAATGAAAATGGCATTACTTGAAAGACATTCTGCTAATCTACATCCCTCTTCCTCGAGCACTTTGTGCTTTGTTGACTCGCAAGGAATGCATATTCATATAACATATGGTTCCCAATAGTTGCTCTTAATGGAAAAATCAGAAAAAGTGGAACCAAAAATCTATTTTGTTGCTATTGTTAATTCTTAGAAGTTTTTATGAAACCAATATGTCTGAATCCTACTAAAAAACTTATTGAGTGAAACAGAAAGATATGAACAGTAAAATTTTAACGTGGAATAGCAAGAAATGACAAATAATTAGTTGTAACATACCTCAGTGAATCTGTCAAACATCTTATCAGGGGGATCCGAACCATGCCTGAGCAACTGAATAATTTTGGAAAAGTAATGCAAGTAAACTACCAGGGCAGTGCCGTGGGCAGCCGCTGCAAGTGATCCAACAGCCATGAGAAACCAATCAAGGCGATCAGCACAAATAAACAACTTCGAGAACGGAACAGCAGCAGGGGGCGGCTCAATCTCCTCACCCTCGTCCTCAATCTCCTCCTCCATCTCAGGCGGGAGCACATCGGCACCATTGTCCATGTAAGGCGACGGGGACTCCGGCGGCTCCGAAACTTCCGAGACAGGAGTCAACGGCTGAATGTGTGGCGGAGACCACCCAAACAATCCCCTTGATACCATCATCTTCGCAAGCACTAACCACTAACCGTACAAGTGATGTATAGCAAAACAAAAATTCAAATTCCCTGATTAAAGCACTGCCTCAAAACCCTAGCAAAGCCGTAAACTTTGGAGAATAGAACCGCTGAAGTGGAGCAAGAACACGGATTTGATTCAGATCCTATGCGTTTTAAGCAGAAATGAGGTGAACTTTGACGTGTTGGTCTCTGAACAGCTTGCGACGTGCACAATTCTGTGTATGTGTGATGCAAGTAGAGGCAGGATTACTGAGTCGACTCGGAACGGTAGGGTGAGGATGACTCAGTCAAAGATGGCGGAAGGTGAGGGAGTTTAGTTGACCCGCGAACAGAAGAGGATTCTGCAGCTCGTAACTGTTGTGGAACGTTACAGTTTATATAGGAAGCGACAGAACGACGTCGTTTTCTTCCCGGTTGCATACATCCCTCTTCATCGGAGCTTTCAAGCCTGGAAAGATGAGCTTTTCGTTGACAGTGATATCCAGCTGTGTTTTGCAGTCAATGTCCCCAGGGTCCGTTTCGTCAATTCACAGCAAAAGACTCGCATCTCGCAAGCCATTAAAAATGGAGGAAATGGAGCACTTGCGGCCTTGCGGGCGAGCATGTGTGATTTTACGATTACCATACTACAAAATGGAGGAAATGGAGCCTAACTTATTGATGAAGCTGTGAAAATGTACTTGTCGGGGGTATTGGGCCCAAGCCCAATACGCCCGGCCCAAAGCTTAAGGAGGGCCCAGGGCAAACAGGAAGCCCAACGCAACCAGAAAGATCCAAGACATCCCGAACGGCATTCGGTATTTACTATCCACTTGAGCTTATTAACAGGGGACTCTCATCAAAACACCCACAAAGGGGTCCTACACTCCGAACGGGGTACCTGACCGAGGATCAGCAAGTGGTAACTACATTTAATGCTAAAGCATGGCGGTAGCAAGTAGAGGCATGGGTGCACTCGTGCCAGAGGTAACAGTCTACCGGGTCCGGCCACGTGTCCATCTCACCTACTCCTCTAGTATAAATATTTGCATTGAATATATTGTAAAGTGTTAGCAATTTGATACTGAGAGCTTAGCAATAGAATCATCTTTCTTGTTCTTGTAATAATCTCATACCGACTTATCGTTCGGGCAATTTCAGTGTAATCACAGAATTACGTAATGCAAGCTAGCTTCTGAGTTCAATCTTAATTCACTGTTTTATATATTATACACCTTTTAGACCCAAACTTACATCCTAAATATCCAAAGCGTGAGTTGGGCTTTCGGATCTACGGGACCTAACCTCAACATTGGCGCCGTCTGTAACACCGTCCCCAAGTGTATTTACTTTTATGTAGATTATGTATTGAACCTTATGAAATGGTTAATGAATTTACGAGGTTGTAAATTTTTGTTAATTCTTTTGCGTGAATAGTAAATTGCACGTGGGGCCCACATCGGGAGCGGGGACCACCCGATATTCCCGAGACCGCATATTTTATCCATCTTGGTATAGATAATAGTTATATGGTGGTGGACATTCACTTTGGGCCATAAGAAAGGCATTGGGTTGACCGATTGGTCAAACAAGGCCCAATTACCGGTTTTGGACGATTTATCGGATAACAGTCCGAAATGAATTTCGGAGACTTCCAAATTAGCGTTGGGGAATGTATAATCATCCTAAAGGCCCATTATGATGGGGAGTAAGTGTTATATTTTATTCGACTCAATAAAATAAAATATAATTAAAACAGTCCGAGAAATACAACTTTCGGGATCGATTGTACACTTCGGGACATAATGGGATGACCTCCCACATGAGTGGGGGCCACCCCACGTTTTTTAGAGCTCTTGGTTGACAAGGGGAGCTGCATAACATGGGTTGAGAGGTGTGTGTGGGCTGAGGGTGATGGTTGGGTGAGAGTTGACCCAAGGTGGACCTCCCCCCTCACTTATTTCCCATTTGAGACAAAAGGAGTCTCCTCACCCCTTCCCCTATGTTTTGTGCGTCCAAGCCACCCCCAATCAAGGAGGAGAGCTCTGCAAACTTTCATCTCCATAGCCAAGAGAGCTCAAGGAAGCAAGGAGCTCAAGGAAGAAGAAAAAGGGTTGCAAAAGTAGAGAAAAACCTTGGGAATAAAGGTGAGAAGCTCCTTAACAACTTTTCTTCCATCTCTTGATTTCATATGACTTATATATCATATGAAATACCCTTAAGGATGTTCTACATGGTTTTAAGTGTGGAACAAGGGAGTCGAAAGTAGCTCTAAGTCCAAGAACGGACTTAGGAGCCAAAACGACCGGTTAGCCGGAAAATAACCTTTTAAAGGTTATTTGTATTGATATGGGTTTTGTGATGATAAAACCATGTTAGGAACGTGTCAAAGGTGATTTGAGAGCTTTCACAAGGTTTAAAGAGTCGCCGGAGTTGTCACCGGAGATTCGTCAAAGTTCACCGGAGTTGGCCGGAGTTCAACCGAGAAGGGTAGAACTTCATCACGCTCATTTGAGGTGAGTGGACGGCTTAATGTCTTATAACTCTTGGGTTAATTATGAGATTACCTAAGTAAATGTTATATGTGTTCCTAATGATGTTCAAAAGATGCTTAAACATGTGATTATCCAAAGTGATTAGACTTATATGTATGACCCATTGATATCATAAATGAAGTATGATATGAAAATGTTTATAAAAACATATATGATGTTTTAAGGGATAAAAAGGGGCATAAAATGCTTGGTTATAACTTAATACACGTTGGGATTAAGTTTGACGCAAATCGGGTTTGAAATGGCGAGTCAACGAAAATGTTGACTTGGTTGCCCAGGGGGTAACCGGCGCCGGTTATAGGCAAAACCGGCGCCGGTTATGGATCGGCATGGCCGGTTTATTTAAATTAAATAATAACCGGCGCCGGTTATGTCAAAATCGGCGCCGGTTTGGCACTGTTTTGCCTATATGTTGATTTTTAATGCATGAATTGCATGGATGATTATGCTTAGGCCTTAAGACTTGGTTTAGTCTTGATTATTGATTATGATATAGACCTTATCTAGGATGATATGTGGTAGATCATAAGTCGGGTGGAGTACCCAAGGATCGGGCGGTATCCTCAAAACTCGGTTATAGGGTGGAGTACCCAAGGATCGGGCGGTATCCTCAAAACTCGGTTATAGGGTGGAGTACCCAAGGATCGGGCGGTATCCTCAAAACTCGGTTATAGGGTGGAGTACCCAAGGATCGGGCGGTTATCCTCAAAACTCGGTTATATAGGGTGGAGTACCCAAGGATCGGGCGTGTATCCTCAAAACTCATAGATTACTATTTGTAATTTAGGACCGGGCGGTGTCCTCAAGTTAAGATGATTTGAACCAGGAGGAGTTCTATACACTCATAGGTATATGGGTGGGTTGGGGTTTAAACCAAGGTTACCGGCTATATTATTTCCCAAATAAACAATGACCTACGGGTCGGGTATTTCCAAGTGTATATATAATGATATATATTTCATAACTTGGGGGAAGGAACTATATGTATATGTATCACCCTATGTTTGGGTCTTATACTTGAAACGTTAGTTATTCTACATTTAGCCTGCTACTCGCTCGGTACTTGTACTGACCCCTTCGGGGGGCCCCACCATTTCAGGTTGAAGCTCAAGCTTGCTATTCTCACCTTGCTCGGTGAAGTGATCTAAAGGGAGACGTGGTTCGTGCTTCCTTTACCGTTTTTAAACTACAAACTATGCTCATGGATAATTTGTAATAAGTACATTTGTTTTGGGCCTGCGAGTCCACGTTTTGGCCATATGTGGCCCATGATTGAATATTGAATATTTCCGCGATTCGTTCAATCCAAATATGTGACGTTGTTATGTATGTTTACTTACTGAGCATGGTATGAACAGATGTTCATGGACGCCTTGTATGATTAAGTCACGTTGACTTGCGGGTGACGTCACTTAGTCATACGGCAGTTGTACACGCGCTTGGATGCGGTCTGGGGCGTGACAATTAAGTGGTATCAGAGCCATCTCAGTTTCTAAACTATATAATCAACCTCTCACATGAGACTTTACAAAAGAGTTTTATCGAAAACCATGAGCATTGTATTTTGACGCTTATAGAACTATTGTCACCGAGGTTGCAAGGTCTCTAGTTGTTAAGATGGTACCCTTAACAATTGGTATGGCGGCGACTTAGGCCAATACGTGTCTATAACGTTTTCCGTCAATTGACATTGATTGGAGTCTAACGACTCGTCCAAATTCCTTTTCAGAAATGGAGGGTAGACGCATGCGGACCAGGAACAATCCGAGAGGGCAAGCACCGATAGCTTCTGTTGGAGCTAGTCGGGCTTCATCTCGAAGCTCCAGGGGTGGAAGAGGAGGCCGTGGAGGCCGTGGAGGACGTGGGGGCCACCGAGCCCAAACAGTGAGTGATGGCCACGTAAGTTCGGTGTACGAGACTAGCACCGAGAACTACGACTCTACTTATGTTCCTGAAACGGAGCATGAAGAGACCCCATACGATGGGGGTGATTTCCACACTGATGATGAAAATGATGATGAGAGTGATGCCCGATTCGCCCAAATGGGCGAATTACTTGAGTGGTATCAAAAGGAGAAACTGAGGAGAGACCTTAGGCGCCAAGCAAGGCGTGGCTCTCAAGGTGTGTCGGCTCAAGGAAGCCGGGGAGCTCCAAGGGCCGCACCTGAGGCTCCACAAGGTGGGCTCGAGGGAGGTTTCATAGTGAGAATCTCCAAGTACCTCAAGGAGGCTAGGGCCTTGGGGTGTAGGTCCTTCGATGGCACCGGTGACATTACCGTTGCCGCCGATTGGATCAAGAAAGTGAAGGATGCATCAAGGGACATGCAAATTACTCCGGACGTGAAGCTAACCGTTGCTTCACGGTTGCTTGAGGGGATGGCTTCTACATGGTGGGAAGGTGTAGAAGGGAAGTACCGTGGGAATATCTCATGGGAAAATTTTGAGCGGGAGTTTTATGCCCAATACTACTCCGATTTTGAGGTTAATGTAAAAAGGAGGGAGTATACCAACCTCAAGCAGAAGGAAGGTGGCACCGTTAAGCAGTTGGAGCAAGAGTTTAGAACCTTGGCTAGGTTCTTACCGGAGTATGCAATCGATGAGGACCGCATGACTGAGCACTTCTGGGATGCCTTACTCTTAGACATCCGAGATCGTGCTACATACTCCCGCCTCATGACTTTCAGTGAGGTGGTAGAGCAGGGCATGCTTGGGGAGGCCCAGTGGAATGAGAGGAAAGCAAGGGACGCCGAGGAGGCGAAGAAGAGGAAGTGGAACAGTTCGGGGCCGCCCGATCATTCCCGAAAGAACAACCATGGTGGTGGTGGGGGCTCATTCAAGGCGCCGGCTCCACCGGCGAAAAAGAATAGGGACGGGAGGTGGCACGGACCTAGGCCACAGAACTCGGGAGCACCTAGATGTCCCAATTGCTCAAAACAGCATTTTGGGAAGTGTAATGAACCACCAAGGTGTTTCAAGTGTGGGAATGCGGGCCATATGAAGGCCAATTGTCCTCAAGCGACTCAGGAGAACACACCGGGAGCCGGAGGAGGGTCCATGACGGGGAGGAATCGTGCGGGACCGTCACATGGTGGCACGGGGAGAGGCGGCTCATCAACGAGCCATGCCGCGTCCGTCAACCAAGCCGGGGCCCAAGCACGAGTCTATGCTATGACCGAGGCCGATGCTCGGGCTAACCCCGACTCCGTTGCAGGTAATCCCTTGTAATGTTTGATAAATTATATGTTGTTAAGTCTTAAAAATGATAGCAGACTTGTACGGGCTCGCCGGGGTCGATACCGGTGTGTTTTTTAGCAAAAAGTTGTAGGAATACAGCTGCCCAGGGGTAAACCGGCGCCGGTCATGGCTTAAACCGGTGCCGGTTATATTCAAATGTTAATTGTTTGGGGCTGCCGTAGGTGAACCGGCGCCGGTTTTGCCCATAACCGGCGCCGGTCCGGTTTCGGAAAGGCTGAAAACAACAAAATCGAATTTCCGGGGAAGGGCCGAAGGAAAACCGGCGCCGGTTTTGCCCATAACCGGCGCCGGTCCAGGGGAAATTAGGCCGGGACAAATCACCGTGCTCGTAACCGGGGCCGGTTTTTAAAGAAAATTATTTTTCCGAGGTTGCCGACGGTAAACCGGCGCCGGTTTTGGCCATAACCGGCGCTGGTCCAGTGTATTTGGCGGGTATTCGGCCATCCCAGGGGAAAACCGGTGCCGGTCGGGCCTAGAACCGGCGCCGGTCCAGTACATTTTCGGCCAGAAAATGTTCGTTTAGCCCATTTTCGATCCGGTACTTCGAGTAGTGTGTCTTACATCATCTATAAATGTAGGGACACTATTGATCAATGGAAGAAATTCAAGAATTCTCATTTATACCGGGGCTCAACGCTCATTTGTGAGCGAAGCGTTCGCCGAAGGTCTTGACGTGCCATTGACGCCAATGACGCAAACCTTGGTAGTCTCCACACCATTGGGAGATGACGTGGAGAGGAACCATTACTATTCGTCATGTGAGGTAGAAGTGACGGGTCAACCTTTGACTTGTGACTTCGTACCTCTAAGTATGATGGAGTTCGATGCTATCCTAGGAATGGATTGGCTTGAAAAGCACCATGCTCGAGTTGATTGCTACACCAAAGTGTTGGAACTCGAGGATGATAAGGGAAATACCTTACGTTTTGAGGGAGATCGGGGAGGATCTCATGGTTGTATCATATCCGTGATGAGAGCACGGAAGATGATGAGAAAAGGATGCCACGCATACCTTGCTTACGTAGTAGATGAGACAAAGAAAGAGATAGACATCAACGATGTACGTGTCGTGTGCAAGTATCCGGACGTCTTTCCCAAAGACTTGCCGGGACTTCCACCCGACCGGGAGATTGAGTTCGTAATTGAAGTTGAACCGGGAACCAAACCCATTTCGATACCTCCTTATCGAATGGCACCGGTGGAACTTCAAGAGTTAAAGGTCCAACTACAAGAACTTTTGGACAACGGATTCATTAGGCCCAGTCACTCACCGTGGGGAGCACCCATACTCTTCGTGAAGAAGAAAGATGGCACATTGAGAATGTGCATAGATTACCGACAGTTGAACAAGGTCACGATCAAGAATAGGTATCCTTTACCGAGGATTGATGACTTGTTTGATCAACTTCGGGGGGCGATAGTGTTCTCGAAGATTGATTTGAGGTCGGGCTATCATCAGTTGAAGATCAAGGAGAGTGACATACCTAAGAGTGCATTCCGCACTAGATATGGTCACTATGAGTTTCTTGTGATGTCATTTGGGTTAACCAACGCACCGGCGGCATTCATGGACTTGATGAACCGAGTGTTTAGTGAATACTTGGATCAATTCGTGATAGTATTCATTGATGACATCTTGATATACTCCAAGAGCGAGGAGGAGCATGAACATCACTTGGGGCTTGTGCTTGAACGACTTAGAGAAAAACAACTCTTTGCCAAGTTCTCCAAATGTGAATTTTGGCTCAAAGAGATTGGCTTTCTCGGGCATGTCATATCCGGTTCGGGCGTTGCTGTGGACAACGCCAAGATAAGAGCCATCATCGACTGGGAGAGACCCAAAAATGTGAAAGAAATACGTAGTTTCCTTGGCCTAGCGGGATACTATCGTAAGTTCGTCGAGAAATTCTCCGTGTTGGCATCTCCATTGACGAAGCTCACAAAGAAGGGGGCCAAGTTCATATGGGATGACAAATGTGAGGAAGGGTTTCTTGAATTGAAGAAGCGGCTTACCGAGGCACCAGTTCTTGCCCTACCCAAGCAAGGGATAGGGTACAATATCTATAGCGATGCTAGCATCCAGGGGCTAGGATGTGTGTTGATGCAAAACGGTAAGGTGATAGCCTACGCCTCTAGGCAATTGAGGAAACACGAGGTGAACTACCCTACCCACGACCTGGAGTTGGGGGCGGTAGTATTTGCACTGAAGATTTGGAGGCATTATCTCTACGGGGAGACATGCCACATTTATACTGATCATAAGAGTTTAAAGTATGTATTCACTCAGAAAGAGTTGAATATGAGACAACGGAGATGGATGGAGTTGATCAAGGACTATGACTTGATCATTGACTACCATCCCGGAAAGGCCAACGTGGTGGCCGATGCGCTAAGCAGGAAGAGTACGTCGGGGACGTTACTCACATGTCTACGGGCATTGAGAGCGCGCGTGGGGGTGTCCACATGCGGGACCCTCATTGCTAGCTTTGAGGTTAGGCCCACATTACTGGGTGAGATCAGTAGATGTCAGGCCATTGACGAGGAATGTCAGAAGATCCGTGAACGGATCCTTGAGGGGCCCGTTGAGAACTTTCGGGTACGTGAGGATGGCCTTTTGATGTTTAAAGGCCGTGTGTGCGTACCAAAGAATGAGGAGCTCCAGAAGTCTATACTAGAGGAGGCTCATTCTTCGGCCTATGCCATGCATCCAGGGGGTACTAAGATGTACCGAGACTTGAAGGAGAGTTACTGGTGGTCAGGTATGAAGAGAGACATCGCAGAGTATGTGAGTCGATGCCTTACTTGCCAGCAGGTTAAGGCAGGACACCAACACCCGGCAGGACTATTGCAGCCGCTTGCCATTCCAGAATGGAAGTGGGAACATGTGACTATGGACTTCGTGGTAGGGCTACCACGGACGGTAAACAACTATGATGCAGTTTGGACAGTGGTCGATAGGCTCACCAAGAGCGCACATTTCTTGCCTATCAACATTACTTACCCTCTTGAAAGGTTAGCCAAGTTATATACGGAAGAAATTGTGAGATTGCATGGAGTCCCGATATCCATTGTCTCAGATAGGGATCCACGATTCACATCCAGATTTTGGCCAAAGTTTCAAGCATCCTTGGGTACTAAACTGAAGTTTAGTACAGCTTTTCACCCACAGACGGATGGACAGTCCGAACGGGTGATACAAATTTTGGAGGACATGCTTAGAGCGTGTGCTTTGGAGTTCCAAGGGAGTTGGGACAAACATTTGGCTCTGGTAGAGTTTGCCTATAACAACAGTTATCAGGCGAGTATTGGCATGCCTCCATACGAGGCATTATATGGGAGGAAGTGCAGGACACCCTTGTGTTGGGATGAGGTTGGCGAGGCCAAACTCGAAGGGATAGAACTCGTTGAGATCACCAAGGCTAAGGTGAAGATCATTCGTGACAGACTTATGGCTGCCCAAGATCGGCAGAAGAGCTATGCAGACAAACGGCGGAGACCGTTGGAGTTTGAGGTCGGGGATGAAGTCTTTCTAAGGATCTCTCCTTGGAAAGGCATCATCCGATTCATATCAAGGGGTAAGCTTAACCCCAGATACATTGGTCCATTTGAAATCCTTGAGAGGATTGGGGCCGTAGCTTATCGTCTCAAGTTGACCCCTGAACTTGAGAAGATTCATGATGTATTTCATGTATCGATGCTCAAGAAGTATGTACGGGATCCGTCACATATTCTTGAGAAACCACCGGTGGAGATCCGGGAGGACTTGCAATATGCTGTAGAACCAGTGGAAATAGTGGGCCAACAGGTGAAGAAACTTAGGAACAAAGAGATTCCTATGGTGAACGTTCTGTGGAGGAGTGATCGGGTCGAAGAAGAAACCTGGGAGACCGAGGTCTCAATGAGGGAGCAATACCCGTTTCTTTTCGATTAGACACGTGGATTTCGGGGACGAAATCCCAAATAAGGGGGGGTGAACTTGTAACACCGTCCCCAAGTGTATTTACTTTTATGTAGATTATGTATTGAACCTTATGAAATGGTTAATGAATTTACGAGGTTGTAAATTTTTGTTAATTCTTTTGCGTGAATAGTAAATTGCACGTGGGGCCCACATCGGGAGCGGGGACCACCCGATATTCCCGAGACCGCATATTTTATCCATCTTGGTATAGATAATAGTTATATGGTGGTGGACATTCACTTTGGGCCATAAGAAAGGCATTGGGTTGACCGATTGGTCAAACAAGGCCCAATTACCGGTTTTGGACGATTTATCGGATAACAGTCCGAAATGAATTTCGGAGACTTCCAAATTAGCGTTGGGGAATGTATAATCATCCTAAAGGCCCATTATGATGGGGAGTAAGTGTTATATTTTATTCGACTCAATAAAATAAAATATAATTAAAACAGTCCGAGAAATACAACTTTCGGGATCGATTGTACACTTCGGGACATAATGGGATGACCTCCCACATGAGTGGGGGCCACCCCACGTTTTTGAGAGCTCTTGGTTGACAAGGGGAGCTGCATAACATGGGTTGAGAGGTGTGTGTGGGCTGAGGGTGATGGTTGGGTGAGAGTTGAACCAAGGTGGACCTCCCCCCTCACTTATTTCCCATTTGAGACAAAAGGAGTCTCCTCACCCCTTCCCCCTATGTTTTGTGCGTCCAAGCCACCCCCAATCAAGGAGGAGAGCTCTGCAAACTTTCATCTCCATATCCAAGAGAGCTCAAGGAAGCAAGGAGCTCAAGGAAGAAGAAAAAGGGTTGCAAAAGTAGAGAAAAACCTTGGGAATAAAGGTGAGAAGCTCCTTAACAACTTTTCTTCCATCTCTTGATTTCATATGACTTATATATCATATGAAATACCCTTAAGGATGTTCTACATGGTTTTAAGTGTGGAACAAGGGAGTCGAAAGTAGCTCTAAGTCCAAGAACGGACTTAGGAGCCAAAACGACCGGTTAGCCGGAAAATAACCTTTTAAAGGTTATTTGTATTGATATGGGTTTTGTGATGATAAAACCATGTTAGGAACGTGTCAAAGGTGATTTGAGAGCTTTCACAAGGTTTAAAGAGTCGCCGGAGTTGTCACCAGAGATTCGTCAAAGTTCACCGGAGTTGGCCGGAGTTCAACCGAGAAGGGTAGAACTTCATCACGCTCATTTGAGGTGAGTGGACGGCTTAATGTCTTATAACTCTTGGGTTAATTATGAGATTACCTAAGTAAATGTTATATGTGTTCCTAATGATGTTCAAAAGATGCTTAAACATGTGATTATCCAAAGTGATTAGACTTATATGTATGACCCATTGATATCATAAATGAAGTATGATATGAAAATGTTTATAAAAACATATATGATGTTTTAAGGGATAAAAAGGGGCATAAAATGCTTGGTTATAACTTAATACATGTTGGGATTAAGTTTGACGCAAATCGGGTTTGAAATGGCGAGTCAACGAAAATGTTGACTTGGTTGCCCAGGGGGTAACCGGCGCCGGTTATAGGCAAAACCGGCGCCGGTTATGGATCGGCATGGCCGGTTTATTTAAATTAAATAATAACCGGCGCCGGTTATGTCAAAATCAGCGCCGGTTTGGCACTGTTTTGCCTATATGTTGATTTTTAATGCATGAATTGCATGGATGATTATGCTTAGGCCTTAAGACTTGGTTTAGTCTTGATTATTGATTATGATATAGACCTTATCTAGGATGATATGTGGTAGATCATAAGTCGGGTGGAGTACCCAAGGATCGGGCGGTATCCTCAAAACTCGGTTATAGGGTGGAGTACCCAAGGATCGGGCGGTATCCTCAAAACTCGGTTATAGGGTGGAGTACCCAAGGATCGGGCGGTATCCTCAAAACTCGGTTATAGGGTGGAGTACCCAAGGATCGGGCGGTTATCCTCAAAACTCGGTTATATAGGGTGGAGTACCCAAGGATCGGGCGTGTATCCTCAAAACTCATAGATTACTATTTGTAATTTAGGACCGGGCGGTGTCCTCAAGTTAAGATGATTTGAACCAGGAGGAGTTCTATACACTCATAGGTATATGGGTGGGTTGGGGTTTAAACCAAGGTTACCGGCTATATTATTTCCCAAATAAACAATGACCTACGGGTCGGGTATTTCCAAGTGTATATATAATGATATATATTTCATAACTTGGGGGAAGGAACTATATGTATATGTATCACCCTATGTTTGGGTCTTATACTTGAAACGTTAGTTATTCTACATTTAGCCTGCTACTCGCTCGGTACTTGTACTGACCCCTTCGGGGGGCCCCACCATTTCAGGTTGAAGCTCAAGCTTGCTATTCTCACCTTGCTCGGTGAAGTGATCTAAAGGGAGACGTGGTTCGTGCTTCCTTTACCGTTTTTAAACTACAAACTATGCTCATGGATAATTTGTAATAAGTACATTTGTTTTGGGCCTGCGAGTCCACGTTTTGGCCATATGTGGCCCATGATTGAATATTGAATATTTTCGCGATTCGTTCAATCCAAATATGTGACGTTGTTATGTATGTTTACTTACTGAGCATGGTATGAACAGATGTTCATGGACGCCTTGTATGATTAAGTCACGTTGACTTGCGGGTGACGTCACTTAGTCATACGGCAGTTGTACACGCGCTTGGATGCGGTCTGGGGCGTGACACCGTCTGTGGGAAACTGAACAAAAATCCCAAGCAAAACTATTTGATCTAAGCACCACCTTTTTCAAGATGGTTAGAATCGCCTCAGCGACACCAAGCTCTACTACCAGGGGCCGGAGGGGCCACGGATCCTCCGGGAACTGGTCCACATAGGGGCACACCAGTGGAAGTGCCTCACAAGGATTCGAGGATGTCATCTCTGATGACATCAGGAGAAACCCTCAGCTGATGAGGGAAATGGCAGCAGCCATGCAGCGCATGGCCGATGAACAAGAAAGGGGTGACGCTACCTCCACCGATGACACCTCCAACTCACTATCCCCCATCTGCTCCATGCCATCATTTGACGAGGGGGAGGACCATACTCAAACCACTACCACTTCAGCCCACTCCCAGGCGTACCAAGGAAATCATTGGAGAGCCCACACCCCCCGACACAGGCAACACTCCCCGAGGGACCGAACCCCGATCAGGCCTAGAGGCGGGGCTCACTTCAGGGAGCCTATTCCCATAGTAGACCTTGTGGGACAACATTTCCAGTATGTGGAGAGGGATGGAGAAAGATTCATCCGCCGAAGGAGGGAAACAACAGCACATCCACCAGAACAAACTCCGGAATTCATGGACCTGAGGACTCCGCCTCCACCTCCCCGAACGGGCCAGAGGAAGACATGGCCGAAATGAGGAGGCAAATGGCCGAACTCAGGGAGCAGATTAACCACACCCCCAACAGACCCCACCAGCTCGGGGTGGGATTACTTCTCCCTTCGCCAGGGAGATTATGAATGCGGAAATATTAAGGGACTGCCGACCCCCGAACGGCCTGACTTACGACGGGGTGGGAGATCCCCACGTACATTTGAGAAGCTATCAAGGATGTCTCATGCTCTTGGGAGCCACTGATGCAGCAATTTGCAGATTATTCTTCAGCACCGTTCGGGGCCAGCACAGGAGTGGTTCGGCACCTTGCAGCCGGACTCGATCGGGAGTTTTGCTGAACTGCCCACATTATTCTTATAGTGCCATCACTAATCTCATAGTGACATTATGAATTTCCAATTTTATTACCATATGTTTATCCAGAAAATTATTTTCAATACAAATTTTTCATCATTGTTAATACGGTAGCTTCAGCTAAAATTTCATCAATTTGAACAGATTGAGACATTTAAACTTCAATATTGTCTAACTTGTATATCATTACGATATAACCATTTAAAAAATGTAGCCTAAATTTATTGAATCGGTTACTACCCTGTCTACTTTAGGGCCTATGAGAGATATATTATCTTGGATTATTTCCAAGACTGACAGTTTATTATACTTCAAATAACAATTATAATAAAACAATCTAATAAAGAGGATAAAATAAAGACGAAATTCACTTTATTACGAAGCATTATTTAAATTACATATTTCGGCAAAAATAACAACACAAGTATCACAGAAAACATTTTTTAAAAACATTTATCACAAAACATTAATTGTGAAACAAAATCATCAATAATTACTTCATAATCAATCCTTTTCGATTAAGATTCCATGTGCAATGCTTAACATTGCTACCAATAAACCTTTTTTATGATATAGTCGATCATACATAACTGGGATGAAGCTTGGGAATTGGGAGGCACGGACTGCCCAAAAACTACTACTACCTCCGTCCCTTTTATATTGGGACGGAAGAAGGTGACAGTGACACGATTATTAAGAAAAGTGGATTTGTGTGGTTGATATTAATTGATAAAGTAAGAATAATGTAAGAATGATTTAGAGCCACACAAAACTTTACCAAATATGGTATGAGACAATTTTAGTGGGACTTCCCGATAAGGTAAAACATGACAATTTAAGGGACACAGAGGGAGTATAAATTTATAATTTTGAAATTAAAAAGATTAAAAAAAGCTTAAAGCTAAAAAGATGCGAAAAGACGTGCCTTTATTGATTTAGCAACAAATGTTTTGATCTACAATTTGCTAGTTAAAACTTAAAATTAAATATACAATCCTTTTTAAACTTGTTTGAGCGACTCCGATGAAGACTTTTTACTTATGTTTTAAAATTTTCAAATTATCAACAAAAATTAAATGTTAGGCCTAATTAGTTGAATTTAAAAATGAAAAAAAAAAAGATTAGTGACATTATTGATGAAAACGGTTAGCAACACAAGAGGGGGGGTGAATTGTGTGTGTGTGTAGAACTGTGGCAGTTTTTCGTCAAGTTCTAGTGCGGGGTATAGGGAATTGCGAAATAGTAAAGTGCACAAGAATTTAACGAGGAAAAATCCCTTGGCTCAAAGGGATTAAAAAACCTCGACCTCCCTCGGAGGAATTTTAACAACTCCACTAAAAAGCATTTGAATGATTACAAGGGAAACTCTCCTAGTCTACCCTTGAGCCACCCCAACTCTATCCTCTCTAGGAAGAGTTGCGCTTCTCTACCTTGCGGGTAGAGAGCCTCTCAGCTTTACAACAAAGCTCTCACACACACAAAGCAACCCGAGGAGGCTACTCTTAGCCAATCCTCAAAACCCCATTACAATATGAAGAAGGGAAAGAAGAAACTATATCTAGAACTCCGAGTGAGCAGTTTCAGACGTCTTGGACTTTGATATTTCTTTTGTGAATATGTCTCTTCAGATTTTGTCTCGGTCAAGCACCCTCTATTTTTCTTTGGCTGCTTCGTTTATATAGGCTGTCTTGGCAGACCGTTTTTGCATCCTTCCTTGAATAATTGATCTTCTAATCTTGGGACTTGCCTTGATATTTTGAATTACTTTCCTTCTAATTTGAGTGCCATGATCTCGGGTATATATCACGGATGCTTTCATAATAAATATCATGGAGAAAGATATTATATTAACTTAACATGTATACACTAGTAGCCAAGCACGAATCAATTATAATCAAGGAGCCTTTTTCAAAATTGATTTATCACTTAGCAAATATAGATATGTACGGTCAACAGCAATCATGCATTAGCTTAGTCAACAAAGAATAATGATTCAACTCAAAAGGTAAAGAAATATTTACTTTACAAATATGCATCACACGGTCATAAAGCAAAGCATTTATTTTATAAATGCTAAGTTCAATTACTTTATGCTTAACAATATAGCAAAAATGATTATTTAATATTTTAAGCAAGACAACCCCTTTCTTAACAAATTCAAATGCTACGGTCCACCAATATAAAGATAGCAAGAATACTTTCCATAAATCATTAAATTATATTCATGAGTGGATGACTAAGTCAAGCAAGGAAAGAGAATAAGTAGCTCAATGGAAAGTACGTATATATATAATGGTCATGCTAAAAGGCACTCATATAAACAAAGGAAAATTTTACGGTGCATCTAAATTGTGGGATGCACCGGTGCATTCAACAGTTGGCACTCTTTCATTCGTAAATGAGTCCAGGTCATTACCTTTTATTGAAAAATACTTTTAAATACTTTTATTGCAAGTAGGTCCTTCCTCTTGAGCCCCCGTTTTGTCATTGCTATAGGAATTTATTCGGAAAGAAGGTAAAGGAGAAGGTAAAGTCTGCGAGAGACAGTCGTGCTGCTAAGGGAGGGAGATACGGTCACGCTGCGTTGGCGAAGGCAGGGAGATACCGTCAAGTTGCGTCGGCGAAGGCAGGGAGCGACAGTCAAGCCGCGTCGGCAGGGAAAGATGAACCGCCCGTTCAATCCGCATCTAGGAGGCGAAGGCAGCAGAAAACGAACAGTTTAAGCTGCGTCTGGGCAAGCTAAGCTAGCGAGAGACGAAAAAACCAGCGACTCAATCCGAGGTAGGTTTATCATCCCTAATTTTGATTTGGATTTTTATTGTGAATTAGTTAGTGTGAATTTGCATTTTTCCATGTGTCATGTAGATTTCCGTGTATTGTATCGTTTGTGGTTAACAACGGTAGATGATCTATTATCCTGCCACCAGATTGCATCCCTCCAAATTTCCATACCTTATGAAATGGTTCAGTTGCTATGCAATTTCATGCTTGCTTATAGAATGGGAACAACGTAACAAGCTGCTTCAATTACATTCCATAAATAACTTCAACTGATAAAGACAATCTTTAAACCAACTAATAAAAGAATCACTCTTGCAATTCCAGAATCACCCAAGTCCCCTAATTCTAGCAGATGTTGTTCCTTTTTTATCTGAGTTCCAGTTTCACCATCTTCTGGACTTTTGACATCTTTAACCTTTAAAGGGCTTCCGGCTTTGTTCTTTCTTGGAATTGTTTTGCATTGAACCCCTCTACTTTGACACAAGTTATGGTTTCTCAAACCAGGACACAATCTAGCTCTCACCTTGTTACTACTTCCTATAATTTGATCATTAGCTGGAATTGAAACAATACAAAAACAGAACAGTGGGTGATGCATGTTAACCATCGTTAGAACTACCAATGCTTGGAATTTATTTCTTTGACCTCGAATTTGTGGTCATCTCCCAATCAGTTGAGTTGTGGTCGGTTATAAAATGATTAAACAGCTATCAAAGGACTAAATTATAGAGGAAATACAAAGGCAGCCAGGTGTATTTTTCGCATGTTAAATTACCGGTTAGTGAAGTGATTAAGAAATCTCTTTTTTACTTGAAAAACAGCATTTGAATAATTATGTCAATTGTTTGATAAATTCTATTAAGAACACCGTTGTAACAGCCTGGAATATAGATTTTTGTGAGATGAACAAATAACTAATAAGTTTCTTTTGAGTAAACGTTAAACCATTAAAATGCATATGTTCAAAAAGGCATGTTTCTTTCTAGCGGAATGTGGAAGATACCTAGAATGAGATCTTCCTCAATCTGGTTGTCATACGGGCCGTGTAGTAAACCTTGACATAAAAGGGATTCAGAAGTCTGTCATTCAAGAGAACTAACAGTCCTAGCATACAAAAACAGCCCAATCCACCTGGAAAAATGCAATGATTCCTTTTCAGCAGTTATATATTCAGTAGTACACTGCAGTTCAGAATGTTAGTTTGTTAAAAAGCTTTGTCTAGCCTCCCCACAACAAAACCTCTTATCGAGTGGGAAAAGATGGATAGAAACTGGAGTTTCCATCTAATATAAAACCGAAAAAGAATGTTATTTCCTCATAAAAAAGACTTATCTAATATAATACCAATTCGAATGGAAAAGCTTAGTTCAAAGAAAGAATACATACTGCTCTATGTGTACACTTAGATCATAGTTCTCTCTGTTTTGGTATTTTTCTTCATGCTACTTTTGGGTTATATATTTGAATAAGCCCTGCAGGTATATGGTAATTATTTGATTATAATAAGCACAATAGTATAAAAAAAGATACAAACAGTTTGAAACAAAAGAAAAATGAAACTACTAACCCATGAGTTTAACTCATCTGAATTCTAAAGAATTGCGTTTGTTATCAAAATGATCATAATAACAGAAAGCAAGATATTTTCCGTTGTATCATAAAAATAAAAAAAGCAAGCTACCAAAAAGCGTAACCAGTGGGCGAAGGGGTTGGAGGTTTAGGTTAAGGAAATGAACATGTACTATATTCATATCTTATTTACTTTAGAATTTCTTAAGTAGGTATTGTAACGTATTTGTGGCAAAATGCAGATGGATGTTTCCCTTAATGATTCAATGAGTTTTGTGGACGAGGAAAATCACTTAAGTTCTGATGGTGGTGTTGCTTCTGCTGAAAACCAAAGCAAAGTTGATTATAGTGATGCTGAAAATGTTGTCGAAGGAAATGACGAAACACACTGCCACCATAAGATGATAACTACTTTGACATGCGATGACATTAGAGGTCTTCAATTTGGTAGTGAGGAGCATGCTTTTAAATTTTATGAAGCATATGCTAAGAGCCATGGATTCGTCATTAGAAAAAACTCAGTTCGTCGAGATCCTAAAGGTAACATTATCAGACGTTTGCTTGTATGCAACAGGGCAGGTTTGCGTAGTGCAGTCCACTTGGCAAGGGTGACATCTTGAAATATAAGAGTCATGCTTAAAACTTTAAAATGGTTTTCATTTTGATTGTGTTCTACAAATAACCAAATGAATCACAAGTTTAGAAGCAACCTTGAGAACATAATGATTTGAGCTTATAGGTCAAACTTAACACTTTATAACTCCAGAATTGATTCCTTCATAAAAGTGACACATTGCAGTGTGATGACATGCATAATTGAGGGATGTATCTGACCATACCTCCACATTTGGAAGACCAGAACCCCCAAATTGCTCATTTTTTCCGCAAGTCACAAGTTAGATATTAATCTTACTAAAAGAGTTTCCCAATAATAGTACCCATGTGCTGAAGCTGGTGCTGACTACTAATAATACACACAATTCTTTTATTACACAATATGTGAATTACACTTTAGGATCAGTACGTTAGATCCTTTTCCTTTGTGTATTAAGTATGTATTATATTCTTTTGCTACAAAATGCAGATTGAGTTTATTCTAATCAGTTTCTGATCTCTCTGTATTTCGGAATTGCTTCTGTAAAAATATCGGATGCACTCAGTAATGATCTTTAATAAAGAAGATGTCAACTAGAACTCATGTATTAGGTGCAAAATTGTAGGTTTCTCTGGATCCAATTGTCTGTGTTTGTAACTGGACACTTTTAAGAATAATTAGATTCTTTTTTCCAATATTTGATTGTTTAGTAATTCCTTGATGAAGGTTAGAGTTAGCATGGATGAGAATGTACCAATTGTAGAGCTGGTGCCTGGTGGTACTAGAGGAAGTAATTGGCTTGAAAGAGTTCAGGGTAGCTTAGTTTCTTGCTTTGATCGATTTTGATGAACTGCAGGATTGCAGGAAGAAGCAAAATGGAGGAGGTGGGAAATGGAGGTTGAAGATGGATATACTGCTTCGTTGTCTACTCTCATTTGTGTTTTGTCAGACTTGTCATTTTGAAGTTGATATATATGTAGTACTATGTAAAAGTTTGAGCTTTGTCATACAACTTGAAATTTACATCGATTAGTTGTCCAAATAATATTGTTATCATTGAGTTAACGTAGTTTTTAAAATAAACTTTCATGTCAATGTTAAAAGATGTCATATTTTATACGTTGTACTACGTAATAAAGATGTCATAATTTAAAAGTGGTAAAACAATGTCATTTTTGTGAAAAAATATCAAGAAACTAGTTAAAAATAATGTCAATATTGTAAAACATGTCACTACATTGCTAATAAAATTTCAAATATTATACTTCGTATAAAATTTTACACCATTCTATTTTGCATGAAATAATATTATTACTAGTGAATCACATCATTGGTGAAAATAAATAGATTATAACGATGTTACAAAAATGATATATGTCATAATAAAAAGTCACATTAAGAATAATATCATTAAAAGTAATGTGTTCATAAAAATTTTACTAATGGCATTATATCATTAAATATAAACAAACCATAATGATGGTACAAAAACGTCACATTTTGTTTGATGCAAATATGCGATACTTCAAAAACTATAATGAAAACTTCGTGTAGCCAAGCCTATATGAAGTTTTTATAAAGGATTAAGGATTAAACAAGCTAAGTGAGAGAGGTTTCTGGTAAGCATGCCAAGTGAGAGAGCTATATTAATATCATAGTGAAAATTGAAAAAATATGGTTGACTCCCATTTGCAACAATTTCTCATTTTATACACAATCTTTTTCTTAATTAAATTGCTTATCTTCTCTAATCAAGCCACATGCCTTATATGAAGATGAGCCCATAGAAAGTTACTACTGGGAGTCTGGAATAGAATAATTCCTGTCATGAAGTGCATAAGCACTGCTAGTGCAACAAAGAAAAAATGAAAGAAACAAGTTGAACTTCCTTCTCTTCAGACTTCCCTTTCCCCAAGGGTCCTTAAACTTCTGGGGGCGGGGGGCGAGGGTATTGCTGGTTGAACTAAATAGCAAACATTTAGCTGAAATCCTCTCCTGTATCCCACAAGTTCCCTAGCGATACTGAATTACGTAAACCTTCTCTCGCCGCTCCTAAGACCCCCTTCATATAGCAGTGACCTCCCATAAATCTATCAGTGTAACCTCCGAATGACATGAATTGGTAGCATCCTGCCATCCTCCACCACACTCTTTTTCTTCCATAAGTAATAAAGTAACTGAAGCAATGCTAAGTAGTAGTGGAGTTCACATAATGTCAGAGATCCTATAAGCATTGAAAATCCATTTGTCAACTTCCGGACAAGCGCTGATAGTCTAGTTGATCCGTGAAACTACCTTTGTATAAACCTGAGTGGAGCGCCTGTGACAAATGTGCAAGCAAAAATACTTTAACATGCCAAATCACTTAATCTCTTCTGCCTAACGCATTTGTATGTGAGAAGCAATGCCCCAATATCGTAAAAGGAAGACAGTAATTGCAGGTGAAAATCAAGTGGTCAGACCTATACGAATGTATCTTGTACGACTAGTTGAATAGAATACTAGAATGTAATAGAGTGTACGATTTAATCACAAGTAAAAAATCAACTTTTGATCAAGTTTAATAAAAGAAAAAAATGTATATGCTCTGTAAATTCTATATATCTAGCATTAAAAACTAATTAAGTGGAATGTAATGTTCAAATTCATCCTTCTATAAAAATAAAAGAGAAGAATGGGATATAGACGCTGTTTGGAAAAGCAAAAAATCTCAACAACAATCAAAGCTTGCATTAGTTCATTACAAAAATCCTACACTTTGATACTATTTTAATGCATGTTTTTGTCTTAAATAAATTTTTTTTACCGGAAAGAATTTGTTATGAACAGAAAAATAAAAATCAACGGGGTAAACCGTTGCCTAGAAAATCAACGATAAAAATACCGTTGGCCAGAGCCAAAAGGCTAAAACCAATTTTATTCCAAGATGAGCCAGAATGAATCCTAACAAGGGGTTTAAATACTCATATACTAATTCTTAAACTAGGAAACAAAATCCTAGAAATCCTAATCAACTCCAACTAGGAAACAGAATAATAAAGATCCTAATCAGCTTCAAATAGGAAAGAAATAATAGAAATCCTAATTAACTCCTAATAGAAAACAAATATTAGAAATCTTAATTAACTCCAAAAGGAAACAAATCAGGAAAAATAAAAAGAATAAATATTAACTAAACAGCCTGCAACCAGCCCACGAAGGTGGGATCATGCCCATCCCGCCTTTGGTAAACCCACGGGGGCTTCTGCCCCTCTTCTTCCAAGCCCAGATTCTGCTTCATATGAGAATTGAGTTGTTTTCTTTCTTTTTCCTAAAGCTTCACTGTTTGCACTGTCTCCAAACTAAAATGCCCGTTTTCAAATGCATTCTTGTAATCATCATTTTCATTTACCCCAGTGCCGCAAAGGCTCCCACCTACGTGGGGTAAGGGGGGATCGGATGTACGCATTCTTGTAATCAAACACAATAATACCATATTCTGAATACTAAAACACATAATGTTCTTCATAGCATTATATCCTCAATGGTGGTAAAAGAAACCAAACTAAATATCAATATTCTCAACAAGAATGATAGGAACCTGGCAATATTCTAAGTAAATGCAGTAACACGTAACACAGATCTGATAAACAAAGGGAAAAATGTTGTTTATTGATGAAATAGGGTAAACCGTAGGCAACCAAGGTACAAGGACTTCTTAGGCGATCAGGACTCTCAAGGCAACAAGGCAACTCTAAAGGCAATACTCAATATCAAAATAATAGTCTACCTACAATAGCCACTCCCCCTTCTATTTATAGCCAATATCCACATAAGGATAGGCAAGCTATTACTAATAAACCCCTTCCCTTCTAAATATGCTACTAGAAGTACCTTTACTAATATTATTATTATTATTATTATTTCTTATTAATAGCCTACTAAACCCAGATTCCTATCAAAGAAACAATCACAATATTACCCAGTTGACTGGTTCTGTTTAAAAAGCAACCTAGTTTGAAAAATTTATTAGAAAAAAATCACACATTAAGGAATTAGACCTTTCAAGATCCACCATCCAGTATGCATGATAGCTGGGACATGGAACTGAATTTTCACCTATGTTCATTTTCAGAGGCATCAAACTTGTTCAGCACAAGGACTATAAGGACAAAGTGGATTATCTCATCTAGGTTTAGAATTGTAAAACTTGAAGCATTCAAGTCCATGGAATAGCAAGAGCAGACTTTTAGAGTTACTTATAAGTATCTAGTGTTTCAGAATATGTGTTGAATGGTTAAGATTATGAGGTTTCCATTAATTATATAAATCCAAAATATTATAAGATTTTAATTATTTATTTGTATACTTAAAATTACCCTTACCCCAACGTAGGTGGGAGCCATTGCGGCACTGGGTAATGATGATGATGATTTGTATACTTGTAATTAAGTTAACATTGTTTGCAGTTCAAAAAAAAGTTATCACACAACTCCTTGCGCAAATCAAGATGAAGAGGAGCATGTTTCTCCTCCAATATACTGCATCGAAGAAAGCTTTCAATCTGGTGCCCCACAACAAAGTGAGAAGGAGATTGTGTAAGAGCTCACAAGTATGAAATCAACGATCAAATATTTGAAAGAAGATGTGGATGAGTTAAGAAAGGTTGTGTTTAACAATGTAATGTTAATAAGCAAACAAAAAACTCCGCCACCGATAAATGAACCAGAAAAGGTTTTAGCAAAGCTAGATTCTTAAGATGATAGATTATCATAAAGTTTCTCATACAGATCATAATGAGCAGCTTCAAGAAAAGAAAGTTTTCAATTTTTATGTCAGCTGTGTTCTTACCTACTGGATTTTCAGTAAAGTCAATATCCATATCTTGTTGTTCTCATTCAATTTTATCAAGATGTGAGTTCACTAATAAATTGTAATTGTAAAATGTAGCAATACGTGTACCACTATTGCTATCATCGCCTAAATTATTAGTAGAGAGACCAGTTTTATGAAGATATCAATGCTTATTGTACGAGAAGGTATATTTGAAAATATTTTCTTAATCTAAATTAGTAAAGAATCTGATCTCTTCTTTATGTTTAGCATTGCATATCTCCACAAAATTAAATAGAAATAGGGGAATATGAAATGGAAATAAATTAGGAACAAAATCTCTTACCTTTCACCATCAAATGTCTTATGCTCCCAATTGCAATACAAATCTGGTGAAGGAATCCTTTCTGTGAGGACACTAATAACCCTAAGTAGCAATAGAAATGAGAATAACAAAAGGGGTTCACTCAAGGGCAGTCAAAATTTGTAGGAAAATTATTAGATTGGGGGAATGAAAAAAGGTTCCCAATTGCAATACAAATTTGGTGAAGAAATCCCTTCACACAGAATACTAATAACCTTAAGTAGCAATAAAATGAAGAATAACAAAAGGGGGTTTCTACTCAGTGAAGGTAGGTTGTGAACGAAATGAAAGGGAAAATTGAAAAAAAAATACTACCAGGGATGCAATGAAGTACACTATGACCTGGATGAATTGAAAGAGAGAGGCAAGATGAAGACGAAAGAGATCCCAAGCAGCGCGCGGCTGAAGAGAGGAGAAGGAAATTTACCTTTCAAGAGAGCACATATCATCGACCATAATTAGACGAGCACTTTGTATCCTGAATTCCTGACCAAAGATAACCGGTGCATATTCATCCGGCGACCGGCGTCGATTAATTCTGGAAGCTTACAATAAGGAGTTTATACGCGCACGTCGGAGGAGTTTAGATCAGAATTCTTCTCTAGAAGTGAAGACCAAAAATGAAAAGAGGAAGATAGGGAGGCTGAGTTTCTGAACGGATAAAAGGGCGCACATAGGAATTGTTCGCAGTATAGGGTTCAGTGTGCAAGAAAAAGTATTTTTTTTAACATAAAATGAGCTGGACAAATTTACCAATGAGGTGATGCCAAGTGTGGAATGCACCAAAACATTCCACAACATGGATGCACCGAAGAGCTTCCCATAAACAAAATACGTTTACATTGTTTGGTCATGCAAAAAGATATTTTTACTTAAAATAATATTCTTGACAAAGAATAAGCACTCATATAAGGAAAACATATTAATTGAAAATCAAGTAGATGCAATCAATATTAATTAAAACCATTCTGTGGAACTAGAAATGGTCTTGTATTAGTTCCACCTGCACGGTTAGTCAACAACACAATAATAATGTACATTTGGACCTGAGTATAGTTCTGTCCGCCGTTCCACCTGCATGGTTAGTTAACAACAAAACATATATGTCCATTGTAGGATCGTTCCGGGTTCAGGTCTACGGCTTGTTCCAAAATCACGACTTATATTCCTTTCCTGCAATCACTTATAGACCAAAAGTAACACTAGTCGTTTGTCATCAACAAAACAATATATTCCAACAATTATATATAAAGAAAAAAAATTAAGCCTAATTTTTTCTCAACATTTTCGAGCCTAGGGCGGTCGCCCCGGTGCCGGCACTGGTTACTACATCATACTATATCATAGTATCAGTAATGATCGAACAAAAATTATAAAAGGTTTTGAATGAATTATCTTATTTGCCAACTCTAAAACAATGCCAAGTGAGAATCTTTCAATTTGGGTGTGAATCTTTTCAGTTTGCTACTCTTAGGCAGTTCAATATTTAAGAAGACAAAAAACTGATGCACTATTTGAAGTAGAGATGAAAAAGGTAGGAATGAGGAGACTGTAAGTACGGAGTATAAGAAAATAGATTATTATTTCCATACATTCAATTGAAAAGCTAGGAAAGAAAACAAAGAGTTGAAAGAAAGTTGAGTGATCTACTTAATTTATATGATTGGATTGAAAAGTTAAAATAATGTTAAAAACAAATTACCTTGATTTTTTGTGAACGATAAAGAAGTTAAAAAGTAAGTGGCCGATTATAAAACCTTACTTTTTATTTGCCCTGCTTATAATGTGAATGGTGTACATGTGACATGAGAATAATCACATAAATATTATCAAATAAATTATCGCTCTCTTTATTTGAATGATTTTATACAATTTTGTTAATTTTTTCTCTGCAATGTCAAACACAATGTCAACATCTAGACGGTCTTCTTGACATTGTGGAGAAAAACTTACCTAAATTGTATAAAATCATTAAAATAAGGAGAGAAATAATTTATTTGATTAAATATATGTGATCATCTCTCATGCAACATGTGCACTGTGCACATTGTAGCATTGAAGATGCTCTTATGTGGCCAAATAAGTACTCCTTCCGTCCCAATATAAAGATCACATTTGCTTTTTCAAACATTTTTAGGAGGAACACTGTTTGACACTGTTTGTACTGTTTTGTTTGTCAAAAAGGGAAATGTATCTTTTATATTGGGACGACCTGAAAAGGAAAATGTGTATTTTATATTGGGACGGAGGGAGTAATTGGCATGTGGATAAATAATATAATTACCGAGCATTCAATTTAAGAAACAAAGTTTGTACTTCAGTCTTTACGTGATAGATGGGAAATTACATTCCAGGTCCTATTATCCAACGCAACCAGACGACGGCTACAAGCACCAGAAGTCCGGTCGTTGCCTACTATCCACCGCAATTATCAGATGGTGGATTCTTCTCTCATCGCAACCGATCGACGAGACAACATTGTTTTTTTCGCTCCCTTGTTGTCGGAGCATAATCACGGAAGATCATCACAACCGCAAGAAGTTTTATAACAGGCTTTACAAGTCTCATCGAACTTATCCCGACCAATTGAGATTTTCGAGCATTGGAATCTTTCTCTTGAGAAAATTCTAAAAAATTCGGTATGTACTTGGTTTACTCATCACATCTAATTTAGGGATTCTCTTGAGAAACATGTAACGGGATTTTCTTACAAGATCTTGTAAACGGAACTTTTATAAATAATCATGTCAAGTTATTTTGGTTCTAGTTAGCATACTTTTTGATTCGATCTATTATATGTTGGGATTGGAAAATTCTTCTATTCAATATCAAGAACAGAATTACAATAGGAGGAGCAAACTCTCACACTCAACTATTACAAAAACCAATCATCACCAATACACTTCTACTCTAAGTGTATTTCACTCTTTACACACTTTTCTCACTTTCTAAAACTGATGATATGAACAACAATAGAACACTCTATTTATAGGCTGGTTTGGAGACAAGAGGAAGTTGCATCCAATTAGCTTCCACATTTATCTCCATATCTTCACCATGTTCATATGTTGGAGACCTCCTTCCAAGAAGGTGTGAGATGCCTCTTGGCAACTTCCAAGAAAGATGGTGGAAATTCCCTACAAATATCCCCCTCCACCCTTTTCTTTGTTTCTCTCATTCCTGCAATGCTCGCTGGCTCCCCCTCAGTGGCAACAAGTATCCATTCAGATGTGGAATACTTTCTCTGTGGAACTATGTCTCGCATAGAACGTCGAACACGAGTACCTTCAGCTTCGTCTTCAGATGAAGGCTCCCCCTGCTGAGGAATATCATCACTGTGAGCATCATCATCACTTACTGAACCATCACTCTCTTGTTTAGTAGTATCACGCATCTCCTCGTCGCTGAGAGGAATGTTTGATGATACAGGCATTTCGTCTTCTAGAGTATGTTGTTTGCGGATTATTGGAGCACACTCATGAAACTCGTTTTCATGAAATACAACATCTCTGCTTTGTACAACTTTCTTCACTTCGGGATCCCACAACCGGTATCCGAATTCTTCATCTCCATAGCCGATGAAGATGCATGGGTTTGACTTGAGATCAAGCTTCTGTCTCAACTCCTGGGACACATGTGCAAATGTCTTGCACCCAAACACTTTCAAGTGAGAGTAAGAAACATCTCTTCCTGATCATTTCTTCTCTGGCACTTCAAAGTTTAAAGGAACAGAAGGTGACCTATTTATAAGATAGCAAGCTGTCAACACAGCTTCACCCCAGAATGGCTTAGGTGGTTTAGCCATACTCAGCATGCAACGAACTTTCTCCATAATGGTCTGATTCATTCTTTCGGCTACACAATTGTGTTGCGGATTTCGTGGAACCGTCTTCTCATGTCTGATTCCATATGCGGCGCAATATGCTGAGAACTCTCGGGAAGTGTACTCACCTGCACTGTCTGAACGTAGACACTTCAACTTCTTCCCTGTTTCTCTTTCTACCATGGCATGAAATAATTTGAAGCGATCAAACACTTGATCCTTACTCTTTAAACAATAAGCCATTACCTTTCGTGACGCATCATCAATGAATGTCACAAAGTATCTGCTTCCTCCAAGTGACTCCTCTTCAATGGGTCCACATACATCAGAGTGGACAAGACGGAGTAACTCTGTATGGTTCTTCCTGGTATAACTGAAGGAAACCCTGTGTTGTTTCCCGAATAGGCAGTGCTCACATGGATCTAGGGCAACACCTTTGCTCATTGAAATCCTTTTCTTCCTAGCAAGAGTTGTCAATCCCTTCACGCTCAAGTGGCCTAACCTCCGGTGCCACAATTTTGGTGATATCTCTTCTTCAACAGCATTGAGACTTGGATGACACAACTTTGCATGAGTTTTATAAACAGTACCACAAATATGGCCTTTTGCAACAACCAAGGAACCTTTAGATAACTTCCACATACCTTCTTTGAAACTGTTAAGATATCCTTGTTGATCCAGAGCTGTACCGAAGATAAGATTCAATCTAAGATCCGGAACGTGTCGAACATCTTTCAACACAAGTGCGCATCCGACATTGGTTGTTATAGGTGCACATCACAAATGCCAAAAATCTTCGAGAAACTGGTGTTTCCCATCTTCATAGCTCCAAAGTCTCCTGGCTTATAAGATGTGAATAAGTTCTGGTTTGGAGTGGCGTTAAACGATGCGGCTGTATCAATCACCCACTCAACATCACGAGTACCTACGTGTAAACATTCTTGTTCACCATGTGTAACAAGACACACGTCTGATGACAAACTAACCATGGTCTCACCACCTTCGTGGCTAGTATTTTGACTCGTCTGTGGCTACTCTCGTAGAAACTTTCTACAATCTCTTTTTCTGTGCCCATAATTACCACAGTAATTGTAATATCCTTCAAACCAAGTATTGTTTTCAAAGGACATACCTCTCTCTTGTGATCTACCGCGAACTTGAGAATTTTCTCTGTTTTGACCTTGGCCTCTACCTCGACCTCGACTTCTTCCTCCATTTCTGCCTCCCCCTCGTCTGTTAGTTTCTAACACGAGGGCGTATGATTGTTCAGTCCTGGCTTCCTTCCTTCGGGCTTCTTCATTCATCAGGGCATCTGTGACCATCTGCATAGTCACCTTCCCATTTGGAGCAGAATTACTGAGAGTGACAACAAGAGTCTCCCAACTGTCAGGTAAAGAGCTCAAGAGTAGTATCGCCCGCTCTTCATCTTTGAGAACCCATCCGGTGGTGCTCAACTGATTCACAAGATCCTGGAATTGACTGGTGTGTTCTGACACCGAAATACCACTTTGTAGCTTGTGGTTTACTAATCGCCTCATTAGTAACGTCTTATTCCGGGCTGTTTTTGCTTGATACATGTTACCAAGTTTTTCCCATAGTGTGTAAGCATTATGTTCTTGAGCAACGTGATGGAACACACTATGATCTACCCACTATCGAATTTATGCGATAGTTTTTCGATTCATTTTTATCCATTCTTCATCCGTCTTTTTATCCGGTTTGTTGGTCCCGTTTGAGTTGGTAATCAGTCTAGAGGGGGGGGGGGTGAATAGACTGATTCAAGTTTTTCAACTTTTCTCTAAGTCAGAATTGACTTGTCAGAGAGGGTCGAGTTCTGATAATCAGAACTGGTCTTGCAGCGGATAAGAGATCAGGGTAGCCTCAAACAAATATTATGGCAAGTGCCTTTCTGATAACTCTGAAAACAAGATCTGCTGAACACAGATTCCAAGTCTTAGAGTTAAACAGTTAAAATCCTAAGTGCAGAAAATAAATGCAGTAAAGTAAATGACACCGGAGTTTTATAGTGGTTCAAGGAACAACGCGTTCCTCTAGTCCACTGTTCCACTAGCTTTGAGGTAAACGGTTACAAAGCGTAGTCCCTAGCACTTAAGAAGTTCTCCACGCCTTCTTCAAGTCTAGTTGTCACCCGGGATGCAATCCTGCTTCCTGATGACTGGTCCTTTCACTCAGCTTCCCGGAAGTATCACCACTTCACTACTGCAGTTACTCGGACGCCCTTCTTTGCAGAAGATGTTCTGAAAACAGAGTTTTCTCCAACTTGCTTCGTTACAAGAGATATGTAGTTGAAGTTCTTGAAGTGTCGAAGAAATAGGATGAACTTTGCTGTGTGTTGGAATTTGAGATTATGGAAATTAGAATCTTCCCAACGTAAGCTTGTCTTGTTGAAGATTGTAGAATTTGAATCTCAAGAGAGCTTGAATTATGATGAGCAAAAGTTGTAGCAAAGTTATATTCCTGTTCTTCGGTGAGTAGCTTATATACTGGGGTTGTCTGCCCGTTGGAGGAGGAGACAACTGCATTGAATGCACGTACTGTTGACTTGACCGCCGTTTTGGAAGGTTTCTATTTTTATAATATATCTTCCCGGATTCCTTGGTCAATCATTTGCAATCAATCCTTCAGCGTATCAGGCTCATTTAATGTGCATTAAATGCTTTCCTTTCATGCACAGTTTTCTAGCCGTTGGATGTTTTTACCCGTTGGATTCATAGCTGTTGGATGTTGCTTGAAATCTTCTAAGTGTTAGTCGGGCTCTGATCAGGCTCTTCTGATGTGTTGGATTCTGATGGCTTACTGATGAGTTGAGTTCTGATGGCTTTCTGATCTCTGACTGAACTCTAACTCTGACTCTGATAGGTCCGCTGATGAGTACCTCTGATCTGTAACTCTCATCGGTTATCAGATGTCCAATTTATCAGCAACTCTCATGGTGCAACTCTGATGAACTTCTGATAAGAGAACTCTGATGGGGCAGTTCTCACAGAGCAAGTCTGGTCGAGCAGTTCTGATGCACTTCTGATTTGATCCAAAACAGAGCAACTCTGATCGTCGACTACACTAATACTTACAATTGAAAATCCTAATACATAAAATCTAATTGGGGGTACTCTAACTTTCTAATCCTATAGCATCATCAAAATCTAATTACATTTATTCCTTACAATTTCCCCCTTTTTGATGATGCCAAAACCCTTAAGCTATTTCCAGAGAAGTGCCTTACACCATGAAGGAAAATAAGTTAAAAATAAATTTTCATTTAGAATCTTGGTGGGCACTTAGCATAGGAAAATAGCAAGAGTAAGATACAGTCAATCAAATAAGCAAAGATAAGAAATAGCACAAGGTATCAGAGCATAAATAATCAGAGTGCAAAATTTGAAATTGCCATGCAAAATAGAGGCAAGCTGGTTATCTTATTAATAAACGATATTTAAAGCAACAAGAGGAAAGAGTTTAGATATCTTCCTCTTCTAGTTGAGCTTCCTTCGCCTCAATTTCCTTCAGATCAGCATTTATTCTGGCTCTGATTGTAGCAAGGTTCCTGGGATTCTGATATTCTGACCAAGCAGGTTCAAGCTGGCAATCTAGATAATTTCTGATGGCTTCTGATAGGTCCTTGCCAGGGATCACTTTCATTCGCCACCATTCTTCTGCTTCTTGCATGGAACCACCATGATTTATGATGATAGTCCCATCTCTATCCAGAATAAGATTTTCCTGTTGGAGAGGTGTCATGTGCTTCTTCATTTCTTGAAACTGAGCAGCATCAGGTTTAGCTAGATCACTTTTAAGCCATTGAGCAAGAGTGAAAGTTGACTTCTTTCCTTTCTTTGATCTTGAAAGAGGTGGTCTCTGAGTACCAGCAGCAATCCTCTTTTGTCTTGCCCTTTCAAAGTATATAGCAGGATTAACAGCTCTGGTGCTAGTTCCTTCTGCAGTTCTGATGGCTCTAGCTGGTTCTCTGATTTCTTTCCCCTTTTTGGCATCAACAAGGTCGCCAAGCAGGAGTCCAATTTTGGAGAACTCTGTAGCATTATTGTCTTTGATAGCTTCAAGGGCACCAGGTAGAGTCTGGGTCACAGAGGCCAGACCTTCTATTAGCTCTTTCTGTTTGCCCACAGCAGATTGGATATCTTTGGTTGTAGCTTCAAGAAGAGTCAGCTTGTGATCTCTGTCCTTGCCAGTGTTGATCAGCTTGAGACTGAATTCTTTGTTGGTCTTGCAGATTTCCTCCACATCTGTCAGATGCTCTGCATTCTTGTCATGTGACCATTGTAGGGTATCAACAGCATCAGAGAGTTCTTGGATGGCCTTGTCCTGGGCTGTCAGAGTCTGAGATTGTGAGAACAGGACAGTATGTAGGCTAGCTACCTCTGTGGCTATGTTATCAACCTTGTCACTAGATGTCTTCATGTAGCTCAAGAAGGTAGTTGACAATTGTGAGAGAGCGTTTGAGATTTTGTCAAGTCCTGATTCAATGTTGTACTGTACCAAATCAAGATGAGCATCATGCTTCTGATTCAGTACGAGCAACTTGTTCAGTCCAGCCACCATCTGGTCTCCAAAATCTTCAGCTGATTCCACAAACTCCTGGAAGGGGATGAGGACAGTTTTTGGAGGTATGTCATTGACCTGGGGTTGAGGTTGAGCAGAAGATGGAGGGGGAGTAGGTGTCTTCCTCTTGTTAGATTGGAGATCACCAGCCATTGAAGCTGTGAGAAAACCATCATTGTCTTCAGAGGAAGATAGAATCCGTACAACATGTTCTCTCTTCTGAGTGGAGGCAGCAGAATGTTGTGTTGAGGGCGGTTTGGAGGATGGTTTCTGCTGAGGAGGGGGCGAGGCAGACTTGGTCCTCTGATGTGGGGAGCTCTGATGTAGTGAGGTTTGAGGGGTAGGGGTTCTCTGATGTTGTGGAGAGGGAGGGGGTGACGGTGAGCGAGTTCTGATGGGAGTCATCTGGTGGCAGGGTGAAAGTTGTTTAGGTGTGGGTGATTTCTGAGATTTGTGTGAGGGGGATTTCTGATGAGATGGAGAAGATGTTTTCTTGGGTGTGGGAGTTGGGATTTGCTGAGGTTGAGAAGGAGATGGGGGTGGAGTAGTGGTTGGTGTGATTGGTTTGGGTGAAGGAGATTTGGGAGGTGATGGTAGGGGAACAGGAGAGTTAGGAATTACCTCAATCTCCTGGTTCTGAGCTTTCCTCCAATCAGCAATCAGATTGGCAAGGATGAGGTTTGCATCAGAGGGTCCTCCAGCTGGTTGTTGAGGTGTCATAGAGTCCCTCATGGTCTTCTGCACCAGCCAAGCTTCAAAAAGTGGTACCTCTTGCTCAGTGAGAGGTGGAACATCTGATGCAGCATGCTCTACTGCAAATGAGGCTGAAATACGTCCTTTGCCTTTGAAGTTTCTCTTTTTCTCTGCTAGAACAGATTCCAGAAAGTTTAAGTCAGTGCACTTGATCACATCATCAGTGCCTGTCCAGTTGAAAACTTCCGTTTCTTCAGTAGAGTAGTACCCAAACTGTTGCAAAATGTTGGAGAGTGGTCCCAATCTCCACTTCCTCCATTCTAGCACTCTGGTGAACTGTTTGTTCAGAGCAGTAAGGATGTCATCTTGAACTTCATCCTCTGGTGTTGGAAGTACTGGAGATATAGAGATATGCAAGTCTTGTTCTGAGGAGGGTTGGGCTTCTGATGCAGGTTCCCCCTGAGCATCAGCCTTCTCTGGCGCTGGTTCCCCCTGAGGTTCTGATTCTTTGGGGGGAGAGTTAGTCTTCTTCTTCTTCTTCTGGATTCTGATAGGAGATTTTGAGCTATCAGAGTCACTTTGAATGACAGCCCTTCTTCTCCTCTTTTGTTTGAGCTTTTTGATAGGTGCCACAACGGGTGCATCCTCTTCTGATGCATCCTCCTCTGATGCATCCTTCTCAGCAGTTGCCTTGAGCTTCTGCAGAGGTTTCTTCTTGGAGACAGCTTTGGGCTTAGCAGCCAGTTGTTCTCTTTTCTCCTCTAGTCGTTGCTCTCTCTTTAGTTCAGCAGCAACGGCAATATTTAGCTTTGGAGAAGCAGTGAGGAAGATGAGTTTGGAGTGGTCAACTTCGGAGGGATTTCTGAGTTCCAGTTCTTGAGCTTTGATCATTTGGGAGAGGAGAAGACCATGGCCCATCTTGGTTGAGAATAAGCCAGTCTTCTTGTCCTTCTTCTTCACTGATTCAGAGATAGATTTGAAGATTACCTTTCCCCAGTCAATGTTCATTCCGCGATGAACTGCATAAATCGCCTTGGCGTTTGCATTGTTCATCTCATCTGTGGATCCGGTCTTGCACCAAAGGCACCTGTGCAGGATGCTGACCAGCTTTTCGTAGTCCTTCTTTAATAGGAACTTCTTCATATATAGTTTTTCAATCCCTGTGACCTCAGGCCTGCAATAGGTGTCGACGAAGGTCTCTACAGCAATGTCCACTGTGTCTAGATCAATCAGGGTTGGTGTATCCTGATCTTGAGAATCGAGTTGAACACCAAAGAACTCGTTTAGAGCATCGGCGTCAATCTTCAAGTCCTTGCCTTGAACTTGAGAGTGGATGGCTTCTCCAGTGATAGTGGCGTTCAGATAGAACTCGGCTACATCCATGGTGCTGAATTCTTCATATGGATGAGCAACAATCTTGCTTAGTTGGGAATCGTGCATTCCCTGGATGATTTTCTTCATCCGCTTCTGATTTTCTGCCAACAGGGGCAATGAAGACATATCCACTTTCATTCCGGTGGCTATGTTAGCCACAAGCATCTTGGCTTCCGATTCGGAGAGGTCGGTGATGTTGATGAACTTCATCTTTGAGAGAATTGAGAAGGTCTGAAGGTTGGAAGTTTGAGGACGAAGAGTAAAATTGCAGTAGCGATTTAGGTTTCAGAAAGAGTATATATGATTTTGGGTTAGTGGACGTTTGATATAATTTGCGGTTTCGAGGTCGCATTAAATGGATTGTGGGCGGAAAGCCGTTTTCCAAATATGGTAATAACTACCGGGGGGTAATATGGTAACTTCCGGTTTATTGAACAGTCTCGCCCGAAATTTAGAGAATTTTGCTAAGTCCACAGCCACTCTGATGAATATCAGTCCATATATCAGAGAAGGGGTGTGCTGATACAGGGTCCTCTGATGACTACGCGTATCAGAGGTGGGGTATCTGATAGATCCATATCTGATGCTTCTGCAACTCTGATTCAAGCTTCTGACGGATAAGAGCTCAGGTATCAGAGATGGGGTATTCTGATGAATCCACACCTGATACTTTCGCAACTCTGATTCATGTATCTCTGGGAAGATCATCCATCATTCCCAGTTCTTCCCTTAGCTTGTTAAACCTTGCCTCAGAGAGAGGTTTGGTTAAGATATCTGCAAGCTGGTCTTCAGTTGGTACATGCTCAATTGAGATATGCTTCTTCTCCACATGATCTCTGATGAAGTGATGTCTGATCTCAATATGTTTTGTCCTGGAATGCAGCACAGGATTCTGAGTGATGGCAATAGCACTTGTATTGTCACACAGCAGCTTGATCTCCTTTGCTTGTATTCCATAATCCTTGAGTTGTTGCTTCATCCAGAGTAATTGAGCACAACAACTTCCAGCAGCAATATACTCAGCTTCAGCAGTGCTAGTTGAGATTGAATTCTGCTTCTTGCTAAACCAGGAGACAAGTCTCCCACCTAGCAGTTGGCAATGACCGGAAGTGCTCTTTCTGTCCAATCTGCAACCTGCAAAATCTGAATCAGAGTAACCAATTAGTTCAAAGTTACCTCCCTTGGGATACCATAGGCCTGCATTTGGATTTCCTTTGATATATCTGATAATCTTCTTAGCAGCAACTAGATGGCTCTCTTTGGGCTTTGATTGGTATCTGGCACAGATTCCTACAGCAAAAGCTATATCTGGTCTGCTTGCTGTCAGATAGAGGAGAGATCCAATGATTCCTCTATATGTTGTAGCATCAACATCTTTGCCTTCATCATCTGGTCCAATGCCTTGAGATGCATTCATTGGAATCTTGACTGAAGATTTTCCATCTACTCCAAACTTCTTGATGAGATCTCTGGTGTACTTCCCTTGGTTGATAAAGATGCCTTCTGGAACTTGTTTGACTTGTAATCCAAGGAAATAACTTAGTTCTCTCATCATGCTCATTTCAAACTTGTTCTGCATAACTTGAGAGAATTTCTTGCATAATTCTGGATTAGTGCTTCCAAATATAATGTCATCAACATAAATTTGCACTAATAGAATATGATTGGCAACAGAAATTTGAAATAGAGTTTTGTCAACCTTTCCTTTAGTAAACCCATGGTTCACTAAGAATAGGGACAATGTGTCATACCAAGCTCTGGGAGCTTGCTTAAGACCATAAAGGGCCTTTTTAAGCTTGTAGACACAAGAAGATTGGGTAGGAATGACAAAACCTGGAGGTTGTTCAACATAGACTTCCTCTTCAAGTTCTCCATTCAGAAATGCACTCTTGACATCCATTTGGTAGACCTTGATGTCATTGTAGGCAGCATAGGCTAGGAATATCCTGATTGCTTCCAGTCTGGCAACAGGTGCAAAGGTCTCATCAAAATCTATGCCTTCTTCTTGACAGTATCCCTTTGCTACAAGCCTTGCTTTATTCCTTACAATGTTGCCTTCTTCATCAGCTTTGTTCTTGAATACCCATTTGGTTCCAATGACATTCTGATGCTTTGGTCTAGGAACGAGTTTCCATACTTCATTCCTTTCAAACTGTGTTAGCTCTTCTTGCATTGCATTGATCCAGTCTGAATCTTCTAGAGCTTCTTCCACACACATTGGTTCCATCTGGGAAATACAGCAGGTGAACATGGCTTCTCTTCTTGATGCAGATCTGGTCCTTACTCCACTGGTAACTTGACCAATCACTTGATTAGGAGGATGGTCTCTTAACCAAGTTAGATCAGGTTCTGATAGTTGCTGTCTAGGCAACTCTGATGGTTCATCCTCTGATACATCATCTTCATCTTCATCTTTGTCTATCAGAATTGGATTGGCAGGAGGATTTGAGAATATAGGATTGCTGATGGCCTTTTCTGATGGTTCTGAACCCTTGTCTTCAAGGTTGATTTTCTGCAGGGTTTCTGATAATTCTTCTGCAGAGGTACCATCATCAAATTTGACATGAATGGATTCTTCAACTTGTATAGTTCTCCTGTTAAGTATTCTGTAGGCTTTGCTTGAACTTGAGTAGCCTAAGAATACACCTTCATCAGCTTTTTCTTGAAAAACTTTCAGGTTTTCCTTTCCATTGTTTAGAATATAGCACTTGCATCCAAACACATGGAAGTAGCTGATGTTAGGTTTTCTTCCTTTCCACAGCTCGTAGGGGGTCTTCTGATGATTCTTGTGGATCATGCTTCTATTTTGAGTGTAGCATGCAGTGTTGATTGCTTCAGCCCAGTATCTGATGGGCAGTCCTGATTCTGCAATCATAGTTCTTGCAGCTTCCTTCAGAGTTCTGTTCCTCCTTTCTGCAACACCATTTTGTTGGGGTGTTCTGGCAGCAGAAAGTTGATGGAAGGTGCCATTCTGATCACAGAAGTCCTTGATCACTTTGTTGACAAATTCAGTTCCTCTGTCAGATCTGATTGTTCTGACCTTCATATTCTTCTCAGTCTGAAGTTGCTTTAACAGAGATGGCAACTTCTGAAGAGTTTCATTTTTCTTTGCTAGGAACACAGTCCATGTGTATCTTGAGTAGTCATCAACCATAACAAGAGTATATCTTTTTCCACCAACACTGGGAGTTTCAACTGGTCCAAATAAATCCATGTGAATCAGATTTAGAGGACAAGTGGAAAGATCTCCAGCTATGGGCTTGAATGAGGTCTTCACTTGTTTGCCTTTCTGACAAGCACTGCAGAGGGTCTCCTTTTTGTACACAATGTCAGGCAGACCATCTACAATGTGTTCCCTTGCCAGTTTATTGATGGTTTTGAAATTCAAATGGCTAAGCTTCTTGTGCCAGTCCCAGCTTAGCTTTGAATTGTCCTTTGCTATCAGACAAGTTCCATCTTTTGCTGTTTGCCAGTCAACAACATAGATGTTCTTCCTTCTTTTGGCTGTAAGAACCACTTCTTTGGTTGTCTCATGCTTGACATAACATAAGGTCTTGGTGAATTCAACTGTGTAGCCTTTGTCACAGAATTGGCTAGCACTTAGGAGGTTGAACTTCAGACCTTTGACATATGAGACATCTTCAATGATTATCTGGTTCTTGATCAGCTTCCCTCTTCCTTTTGTTTGACCATCCTTGTGATTTCCTCCAAAAGTGACTCTGGGTCCATTGATTTTCTGGAACTCTGATAGGCAACTCTTGTCACCAGTCATGTGCCTGGAGCATCCACTGTCAATATACCATTCTTGTTCTGAGATGGCTCCAGCACACAGTTCCTGCAGTATTAAAAGGAAGATTTAGGTACCCAAGCAATGTTGGGTCCTGGGGGGTAATGCAGTCTTGGTAGTTGGTACCATTTTGGTCTCATCAACTGAAACCTTGGTGGATGGTACCCATTGTCCACCTGGTAGTTGTAGTAAACAGATGTATGATTCACTTTGGGCAGATGCTTGTGAGGATCATGCTTTCTGTTTGCATACTTTTGCATAGCCTTCTTTGTTGGAAAGAAGTCCCATATACTATCAAGATCAGAGGAGCGCTTAACTTTAGGCTTCTGATGTTGACCAGACAACCTCTTCTGCCTATAGTTAATCTTCTCTTGATATCTGCCTTTCTGATAGCAGTTTCTGATACCATTGTCATGAGATTGTCTGATAGGGTTAGGCCTTTGATTATTATTTTTCTGAAAACTCTTCCTTTTGTTAGAATTTCTGCCAGGTTCATTAGTTTTCAAACTGTGTTTTGGTTTGGCCTTTAGAGTTTGTTTCTCTGGTATGACCTTCTCATGAACAACTTTAGTACCAGAAGTACTAGCATGGCAAATGGGGCTGCAAGTCTGTGAAATTATGACCTTTTTGGCTTTAGCAACTTGGGTGCTAGGCCTTACAGAGGATTCACCAGACTTGGGTTCAACATATCCAAGACCAGGGGTAGAGTTGTGAAAGTCATTGATACCCTTCATAGAAGATTGCATTTTCAGAAGGCTATTGTATCTGACTTCAAGATGTTCAATCTCTCTTATTCTCTTTAGAAGAGACTCATTTTCAGCTTTCAGCTTACTGTTCTCTTCTTTAATGAAGGAATAAGATCCTTGGATAGTCTTGAACTCTTCCCAAAATGATGACATTGGATCATCATTTAAGGCTGTGCCTACCGAAGAAGAAATAGAATTAGTTGTAGAGCATACCTCATCATCTGATTGTGCCATGAGGCAAAGGTCTTCAGTTTCTGCATCCAAGCAGCAGAAAGCTTCATCAGAGTCAGAGTCTGAACTGGACTCTGATTCAGAGAGTGGATCTCTCTCAGCTTGCTCTGAGACGAATGCTCTTCTTCTTCTGTGTTGATCTTCAGGCTTCTTTTCTTCTTCGTGTCCTTGCTTCTTGGACACTCTGGGAAAGGGGCAGTTAGCCTTGAAGTGACCAGGCTGTCTGCAATTGTAGCAGAGGTACTCTCCATTGTTTTCAGAAGATTTGGTCTTCTGATGTGGTCTTCTGATGGAAGATGGACTCCTTCCATCTTTCTTCATAAATTTTCTGAATTTTCTGGCAAAGGCAGCCATATACTCATCAGATAGAAGAGTTGAGGGATCAAGGTTTGTTGCCTTAGAAGTGCTGGCTGTAAGAGCAGTTGTGGTTCTCTCATCTGGCACTTCTTCTTTCTCACCATCATGCATCTCGAACTCATAAGCTTTGAGATCAGAGATCAGCTTCTCTGTGGGGTAGGTTTTGATGTCCTTGCTCTCTTGGACAGCAATGACCTTCATCTTCCAGAGTGAGGGTAGTCCTCTGAGAATCTTCAAATTGACTTCTTTGATAGTGAGCTCCTTCCCAAGCTCAGAAATCTCACTGATGAGGATCAGCAGTCTCTCATGCATTTTGGCAATGCATTCTTCTGGCAGAAGTTTGAAGTCATCAAACTTCTTCATTGCAATGGTTAGCTTGTTATCTCTTTCTTGTTCATCACCAGCACCTATCTCATCAAGCTTGTCCCAGATTTCCTTAGCAGTCCTGCACTTCTTTATTCTATTGAAATATCTTTCATCAATAGCTTTGTAGAGAATGTCCTTGGCAATGTTGTCAAGGTTGTACTGTCTTTTCTCTTCCTTGGTCCACTCAGACCTGGTCTTCTCAATCATCTGAGGCAGATTGTTGTCTAAGGTATGGGCAGGGTTGACCTTCATGAATTGGATAAAAGGTCCATTCTCCAAGACTTCCCACATTTCATCATGCAGGGCACAGAGATGAGCTTTCATCCGAATCTTCCAGTCATCATATTTCTGATCTGTGAACATTAGATGCTTGGCAAGAGAGTTATCCATTATAATAAAAGATTACAAGAACAAGGAGGCTCTGATACCACTTGTTGGTCCCGTTTGAGTTGGTAATCAGTCTAGAGAGGGGGGGGGGGGGGGGTGAATAGACTGATTCAAGTTTTTCAACTTTTCTCTAAGTCAGAATTGACTTGTCAGAGAGGGTCGAGTTCTGATAATCAGAACTGGTCTTGCAGCGGATAAGAGATCAGGGTAGCCTCAAACAAATATTATGGCAAGTGCCTTTCTGATAACTCTGAAAACAAGATCTGCTGAACACAGATTCCAAGTCTTAGAGTTAAACAGTTAAAATCCTAAGTGCAGAAAATAAATGCAGTAAAGTAAATGACACCGGAGTTTTATAGTGGTTCAAGGAACAACGCGTTCCTCTAGTCCACTGTTCCACTAGCTTTGAGGTAAACGGTTACAAAGCGTAGTCCCTAGCACTTAAGAAGTTCTCCACGCCTTCTTCAAGTCTAGTTGTCACCCGGGATGCAATCCTGCTTCCTGATGACTGGTCCTTTCACTCAGCTTCCCGGAAGTATCACCACTTCACTACTGCAGTTACTCGGACGCCCTTCTTTGCAGAAGATGTTCTGAAAACAGAGTTTTCTCCAACTTGCTTCGTTACAAGAGATATGTAGTTGAAGTTCTTGAAGTGTCGAAGAAATAGGATGAACTTTGCTGTGTGTTGGAATTTGAGATTATGGAAATTAGAATCTTCCCAACGTAAGCTTGTCTTGTTGAAGATTGTAGAATTTGAATCTCAAGAGAGCTTGAATTATGATGAGCAAAAGTTGTAGCAAAGTTATATTCCTGTTCTTCGGTGAGTAGCTTATATACTGGGGTTGTCTGCCCGTTGGAGGAGGAGACAACTGCATTGAATGCACGTACTGTTGACTTGACCGCCGTTTTGGAAGGTTTCTATTTTTATAATATATCTTCCCGGATTCCTTGGTCAATCATTTGCAATCAATCCTTCAGCGTATCAGGCTCATTTAATGTGCATTAAATGCTTTCCTTTCATGCACAGTTTTCTAGCCGTTGGATGTTTTTACCCGTTGGATTCATAGCTGTTGGATGTTGCTTGAAATCTTCTAAGTGTTAGTCGGGCTCTGA
This sequence comes from Cuscuta epithymum, assembly GCA_945859915.1. Taxonomy (NCBI): domain Eukaryota; kingdom Viridiplantae; phylum Streptophyta; class Magnoliopsida; order Solanales; family Convolvulaceae; genus Cuscuta; species Cuscuta epithymum. The sequence goes on from CAMAPF010000068.1 coordinate 1,512,913, forward strand.
TCAGGCTCTTCTGATGTGTTGGATTCTGATGGCTTACTGATGAGTTGAGTTCTGATGGCTTTCTGATCTCTGACTGAACTCTAACTCTGACTCTGATAGGTCCGCTGATGAGTACCTCTGATCTGTAACTCTCATCGGTTATCAGATGTCCAATTTATCAGCAACTCTCATGGTGCAACTCTGATGAACTTCTGATAAGAGAACTCTGATGGGGCAGTTCTCACAGAGCAAGTCTGGTCGAGCAGTTCTGATGCACTTCTGATTTGATCCAAAACAGAGCAACTCTGATCGTCGACTACACTAATACTTACAATTGAAAATCCTAATACATAAAATCTAATTGGGGGTACTCTAACTTTCTAATCCTATAGCATCATCAAAATCTAATTACATTTATTCCTTACACGGTTTAACACCATTATTATCAAGAGGATCGGCTAAATCCCTCAAATTTAGCAAATCCTCCATCTGAGGCTTCCACATATTGTAGTTTGTGGAAGTGAGCGCAATCATGGTGTCCGATGATGATTTATCCATAATAAAACGCTCAATATATCTCGTACCTTATTTTCGAAGCCGAATTTGGACAAACCAAGCTCACCGTTGGATCCGGAATGGTCGAAAATGGTAGAAACCGGTCTGACCTCGTCCGAAACCGGTCTGGAAATGGGTGAACCGGCCTCCACAACTTCAAACTGGTTCAGTCCGATTCAGGCAGCAGCCCAGTGTGCTGACACCCAGGCTGGTGACGTGGACACAGCTGGAGCTGACGTGTTGCTGATGCGGTGCTGACGTGGCGTCAGACGTGGCGTCCGGGGATGGCTTGTGCGGATGACGTGGCGCTGACGTGTTGATGACGTGGTCCGACGTGGCAATGCCGTGGCGATGACGTGGCTGCTGACGTGTCTCGTCTTCTTCCTTTGGACTGTGTGATGACGCAGTGATGACGCATGCAGTTTTTGAACGGCGTTTGGGCGGCGCGTACGGACTCTTCCGGTGGAAAAAAAATTCCCAAAAAATACCAGATTTCTCGTATCGACGAGACAAATCTAACGGCATGATCAAATCGTGATTCCGAGCAACTTCAAAAATCACGATTTTCTAACCTGTAGAATTTTTTCTGAAAAAAATGAGAAAACAGTGTATGGAAACTCAACCTCGCTCTGATACTACTTGTTGGGATTGGAAAATTCTTCTATTCAATATCAAGAACAGAATTACAATAGGAGGAGCAAACTCTCACACTCAACTATTACAAAAACCAATCCTCACCAATACACTTCTACTCTAAATGTATTTCACTCTTCACACACCTTTCTCACTTTCTAAAATTGATGATATGAACAACAATAGAACACTCTATTTATAGGCTGGTTTGGAGACAAGGGAAGTTGCATCCAAGCTTCCATAGTTATCTCCATATCTTCACCATGTTCATATGTTGGAGACCTCCTTCCAAGAAGGTGTGAGATGCCTCTTGGCAACTTCCAAGAAAGATGGTGGAAATTCCCTACATTATATTCTTTTTCTTATTATTTTGTTTTTAGAACTATTTTTCCAGTTCTTGATAGAATGATTTCTGGCTTTAGACTCTTAGTACATACGGAGTAGTTTTGTTCTTGATAAAAGTGATAACATTTTTTAATTAGTATAGTAATACTTTGATTTAGAAGTATATATTAAACCTTGTAAAACAAAATGGTGGATGCCCTTGTTGGTCTCCATTTTCAGTGCCTATGTTTTACTTCCCAGAACTTACGTTCCTTAAGGTGTTACATGACCGTTCATTGAGGATAAATTATCATTGATCCATCTAATTAACTCATTGTTGGTTGGCTAATCCAAACAGGTTACCATAACGACTTTTCCAGGAGTACAAATCTTCACTCATGACAAATCTTTATAAACATAACTAAATCTCACTAAATCTTTTATGTCATGTTTACTTAGGTCACTGAATTGTTTCTTTCATGTTTTATTAACTCGCTAATCTCAACGCTGTAATGTCCTTTTTACACCTGATACATGTTAGTTTTGGCTTACAACGGCTCCTTTTAAATGCCCGGCAATCAAAAGCCCCGTACTATGAAGCGTACTTCTAGACATTCAATGAAAGACTTTATTTTCACGTGAAAGAGTAGAATTGGATCTCAAATTTCTTATTTGCATCTTTATGATCTTTTATGACCTGATCAATAAGTTCATACTCCCTCGTCCCAATTGGATGATCCCGTATTTCCTTTCTGGACCGTCTCAAATTGATAGTCCTATTTCCCTTTTTGGAAAGAAATATGTGGTCCACATCATTTCACCTTTTTCTACTCAAATCTCAACCACAACTTTTACCTTTTCAACCACTTCCTTAATCTTTGAGCCCAAAAGAAATGAGATCATCAAATTGGGAACGGAGGGAGTATTATTTTTAGTATTTTGTAATGGACAGTAGTCATCAGCACATGATTGATGATTCTAGCATTTGTCAACAATTTATCTAGTAGAAGAAAAAGGGAGTGTTTGCTACAAATTTAAAAGTGTTTTTCAGTTTTTGGCTTAAAAAAAGTTGAAATGAATATTTTCAAATGACAACTTCTCCATAAATTAAACTCTTGAAAGTTTAAAGTTGGAAGTAGGTAGAAGGATGTTTTAAACTACTTTTCATTTTTTTATTACACAAAAATCACTTATTTTACCAATTACTACCAACCTTTACTTTTTCAGAACCATTTTTTTCTCAAACACTACCAACTTTTACTATTAAGTACTTTCTCCAAAATCACTTTTTGAAGTAGAAAGCAATCGCAAACACTCCCTAAGTTAAGTTTGAATTGGGAAAATGACTAATTTGCAAGTTTAGTTTAATTATACTTGTGAAACTTGTGATTTGTAAGTTGTTATTTATTTCTTTAATCTTCCTCTATTAAATATTAATCACTTCTCGATTCATATATCATATTGATATTGATATTTGAGCATCATTAAGTAATTAATTAGTCAGTGTTTCCATATTGATTTTTACTACATATTATTTTTACTAAAATCGATCAATGAATACACTTGTTACTCACTTGGTCATTTCATTAGTATCCTAATATTTTACTAATGCATGCGTCTCAGTTATCAATCTTAATTGATTTAATTAGATAATCGATATTAATTTGAGCTTGGGCCTCGTAAAAACTTGTTCGGTTCGGGTGGTCTCGGCTTGGAATCGAGACCGGACTGACCTAGGTCCACCCCTAGACAAATCAATTCACGTACTTTATGAGATACTAGTCACCTTGATAAGGAATTAATAACTAATAAAGCAATGAAGGGCTAGGCTTCTAGACAAAGTACACAATTAAGAGGGATTTGGTGGTTTAATTTAATAATTAATTAATGATCATAAAGTATCCAAGTACAAATGGGAGTATATGATTAGTCATGCACTCAACCGGTTCTGGGCCCAGGTCGGGCCTAGGTCCGGCCGGACCAAAAAAAATCTGTCAGGCCCGGGACCGGCCCGGAAGTAGACCGGTGCCAGTCTAGGCTCGGGCCGGGTCCGGTTATAATTTTTTTTTTTGTATTCTTGATTATTTTTATCCCCTACCCCCCATCCCATGCACAAACCCATCTGAAAGACCCATTCCAACCCATTTAAACCCAACCCAAAGCCCCAAACCAAGAAAAATAAATTGGAAAGGCCCAAACCGGGCCCGGAACCGGCCGGGTCGGTTCTCATTTACCTAAGCCTATACCCGATCCGATTACCCACCCCAAACCGGGCTTAGACCCGGAACCGGTTCCCGGGCCGGGCCGGGCCCGCACAGTACCGGGCCGGGTGGCCCGAACCCGGTCTAAGCGTATATATGATTGTTCTAGACTTCTAGGGTTCAATATATTCCCTAGAAAATCAAACCAAGTAGAAAAGAGGCGAGGGCCCAAGGTGTATGACTGGGTATATAGACCCATCAAATATGGGCACAGATTATGACACGAAAAATGTTCTGTTTGAGCAAATTAATCATACTCGAGCCCGGCCTTTGGTACATATTTTTCCTTGCCAAAATGCCAAATACTATGTATAATGTTATCAGGAGTTAGCATATCAAGCGATACTCTTTTGGAAGGGATATGGCATGGCGTTAGGCACAGAATTTATAGGGCGGAAAATTCACTGCCAATTTTGGCACGTATAAGGATCCCTTGCATATTTGGTTCTAAGACTCTCAAGAACTAGAGGATAATATACCTACAGTGCATAGCATGCACTCTACAATTGCACATGCTACAAGTCATACAACGATCTGATTGAAATATTAATAACAATCAAACTTCAATATACAACCATTCAAGCCCAGATCATTCACGAAATGATGTTTCATTCAATATGTACCGGCTACCGCACCTACTTCAATTCCCAAGGAAGACGGTTGTGAGAACAGATTCAGTCTGTAATGATGCCTTCAGCAACTTCAGTCCCTGCAACAAGAGAGTGCATGTTTTGACATGATACAACATGATGTTTTCTAATTGGAATGATTTTGGGAAAATTTACGATGTTTTTCTCCTATTTGGGGATATTTTTTGGATAGAGTGAATATATTATCAATATTACTACTTAAATTTAATACTAGTATAGAGTATGATTCAATTAATCTTGTATCTTGTTTGTTTAGGGCTAGTATAATCTTGTATAGTTGAGCATGAGAATGAAGATTTACTTAAGGGAAAATTATGATTACCAATTTTGATTTGGTCATAAATACTTGTCCAACCCTGTACTTTTAAAACTCAATTATATACCCCTTGGGCTTTGATTTCTGTTTAAAATCCCCATTCCCTTAATTTTCAGTCATTTGCCTCTTAATCATGAGAAGTATTGTCTTGCCTTCTATAAAAACTGAACCGTAACACAAGGATTTAAAGCCCCTCCTCCGCGCCCTCGCAAACCTTGGTTATATTCTTCTATGCCTTCCTCTGTTTCTTTACTTTTGCTCCAATGCTCATCATTGGGCCAATTATAATACATAGTATAAAACAAGAGCTTAAACTTCCAAGCAGCACGTAGCCACGTATACAAACAGAACCTATTGAGATGCACCTTATAGACTTCTGCAAAATGCGTAATAGAACAGCTACATTTGGGTCCGAGAAGACAAATTTTGTTTCTAGAGATGCCAAAGGGGCGGAGATGGCCGCAATTATTTCCAGCTCCCTTAGCTTTAGGCATTTTCGAAACAATTTTTTTGGCAAAGGCATTTCCGAAACAACTAAAACAATTGAAAAATAACAGTGCAGCCCTTCGCCTAAACAAAAGTGAAATCTTGCGACTTAGTCACTTGGAGAATTCCAGCGAAAAAGGAGAAGGCTAAAGAGCCATAGGGGCAAAAGTTGTCAATAATTGCCTTCTAAGAGTAAAGATTGAACTGATAATTATGAAAGGATTAGGTTGGTAATCATAATTTTCCCTTTTCTTAATTCTCCAACTACCAATTTCTTAGAATGTACGTAGTTAATTAAATGAAACTTCAATGTCTAGAACAGTTCAGGGCAATAGCTACTTATATTAGTTTTATACTCCCTTCGTCCCAAATTGAATTGGGAATATGACTTTTTGGAGTCGAACAGATTCATTTTATTAACTTAATTAAGATATCAATTCTTAATTAAATTTTGATTTGGATTTTGCAACTTTACAGAGATCCTAATTTGTTTTTAAATATGTAGACTTTAATTATTAAAATTAATTTAATTATCAATAGGGACTAGGGAGGATGATTTGAGTTTAACATTTGTTGTTGACAAAAAATGTTGAGACTTTGAAAAACAAATTGGGAAGAAGACCGAAATACATACATATATACATATATAGGGCCTGAAAACAGTATAAGTACATACCACATCAGCTTCCAAGTGAACAACCTTGACCTCAAGAGACCCAAAGTCTTTAACGTTGTTTTCATTGAGTGTGGTTATCGCAGTGATGGTAGACTGAGGCATCACCTTCAAGTCATCCATCACCATATAACTCACAACCCCTCTCACAAACCCACCGCCTTCGTCCCCAGAATAAGACACCGACCCCACCTTCTTTACCGGAGAGACGTAAATCGCCACGGTGCTCATAGCGCGATTGCACCCGGGACAATTAGTATTCCCTTCATCGGAGTAATATATAGTATTGCGGTTCCGACAAACAACATTACTGCCGCTGACCACACTGCAAACATAAAGCTTCTTGGTCTCCGTTGAGTTAGCGCCACCGTAGTCGGCCGGCATGAGGAGTGGAACATCAGGAGAGAGAAACGGCACTTTAGGGTTCAAGAAGGAATCCTTATTCGTGCCTGGCTGCAAGTAGGTGTCGCTCAGTCCAGCGATACTGCCGTAGACGTTTCCGAGTGCCCCCACCATGGATTCCTGTGATATGAGTTTGATGACGGTGCCCAGAGGCAAGGACATGAGGTAGAACAAGAAATCCACGAACGGTTTTTCTGCTTCCGCAAAAACGACTCTTTGGGCCTTCGTGTCGATGAGCAGCTTCAAACTCACGGCTTTTGGGGTGGCGGCAGCCATTATTGGGCGGCCTCAGAGAAAGTAAGCGCGGAGAACGGCAAATAAATGAAGGGTGTGACGCACGCAGCCCTAATTTTATTGATTCGCTATATTATGCACGGGCTGAATTTACTGCACAAATCCATTTGTCTATTATTTAATGAAATATACAGAGTGCCTAAATACAAAATTCAGTAGATTCAGTCAATCCAATTATCTATAATAATACGGAGTATAAAGTAACAAGGTGTGACACCTTGCTTTTTCCTCTAAGTAGACATTTAATGGTTTATAATGTCTACTTAACGGTTTATTTTTTTAATGGTTCATACCCTTTAAAAAATAAGAGTTACATGAATATTGGAGTAATTGGAATATTTTCAATTCAAAATAATCTATAATGATGATGATAGATAATAATAATTATTTTTATTATAATATAATAATAGTGATACATAATTGGCAGGTCTTCACTTAACGCAAGGAAATAAATCAGAACGTTTACAATATCTATAATAATCTATAACAATATAAAGTAACAAGGTGTGACACCTTGCTTTTTCCTCTAAGTAGACATTTAATGCTTCATACCCTTTAAAAAATAAGAGTTACATGAATATTGGAGTAATTGGAATATTTTCAATTCAAAATAATCTATAATGATGATGAAGATAATAATAATTATTTTTATTATAATATACTAATAGTGATACATAATTGGCTGGACTTTACTTAACACAAAGAAAAAAACAAAACGTTTACAATATTTTGATTTAAATGTTATCAATTATAAGCTAGAGCACACTAGATTAAAAGAAACTACACCAAATCAGATCAAATTTAAATACAATAGATACTTGATCAGATCAGAATAAGTTAGTAAAATATACATACATCCGACACTTACCAGACCAGATCAGTTTAGGTCATCAGACCAAATTTAAGCAGACCCGATCATAAAACTTTAGTCTAATTAAAAACATCATTGTTATTGTCATGCAGTACAGTAATAGTTATATTATTGATAACAATAGTTTTCTATAATAAGGTGTAGCTTGCGTTTCCATATTTAATGATTTCATACTCATTTTCTCTAAACAATCATGTGTAAATTAATAGTTAGCAATTAGTAATTATAATGTGAAAATTTTGATTTTTAAAGTTATACTATCAATTAATGTTTTTGCTTATTGAATTGGATGTTTATAAAAGATTGATCAGTAACATTTTTAGCGTTCTTCAATTGCATGAATCCTTTGTTATTACTCCCTCCGTCTAGTTAAGATTGTCCCATTTTTCCTTTTGAGGGAGTCCCACTAAGATTGTCTCATACCAAATTTGGTAAAGTTTGTGTGGATCTAAATCATTCGTACTTTATCAATCACAAAAACTCACTTTTCTTAATAACTGTGTCACCTCCTCATGCCCCAATGTTAGTGGTACGGAGGTAGTATATTTTATAAACACAAATACGTAACAAACTAATTATATATCTAATAAAAAGTATTTTTATTATTACGAAGTGATCCCAACTTTATCCAACTTTGTGCTTTGAAAAATTCATTCCAAATTTTTAACATATGTAAATCCGAGTTAGTTAAATTATTCATTAGATTTCCACGCTCATCTAATGACATAGTTAAACATATAACATATGTATCCCGTGCAACGCACAGGTAAAAAATCTAGTTTAATTAAAACTTCATCGATCAATTTCAACAGATTAAACTTAATCATTCAATTTCAATCTTATCAAATAACTCTAAAATCTAAATTACGCATAATTCACCATTTTCATTTAGGCACAGACAAGGATTCCTTGCACATTTTGGTTCTAAGACTTTAGAACTAGAAGATAATAGTTCAATGCATAGGATGCACGCTATATGTAATTGCGCATGATACAACACTTGATTGAAAATTATAAATTACGTAGTAATTGTCAAACTTGAGTATACAACAATTCAAGCTCAAAGCAAAGTATGAAAATTGTCCTAAATATGAGTAAATAATTATAGGAATTCCAAAATAGAATTATTATGTTTTTCTTTTTAAAATATGAATGTTACTATAATGATTCAAAAATATTATCACTAATTATAATAAATTCTTTCACGTTTTGTTGAATGCATAATACTGCAACTATTTGACATTCATGACTAAAAGATAGAAGTAAATACTGATATTTTAGTTCTATTTTGAGAAGAAAAACACAATAAGTTGGATTTTCAAATTTATTGGTTTAGACAGAATAGGGTTTTGTAACTTTTTATAAATGTCTTGAAATATTATACGGAGTATATTATTATAATTATTATGTGTGTCATTTTAGATAGAAAAGAGTTCTACAAATTTTTCGTAATATTAGGTCTATTTTAAATTTTCGTCCCTGGACCTTCTAACATACAGGGCCGCCCCTGATAATTGGGGCCCCAAATTTTAGTGGCCTTTGTTCCAGATGACCTATTGAACTTGCTAAAAAAACGGCCATGTGTAACTCAAGTTGGGACGGAGGGATTACTATATAGATATTATTATATACTTTTTTGGAGTAGTATATATTTAGAAACAATGAAAAAGTAATACCATACTCTTTTCGATCGTTTCTTCTCTATGCAAAAACAAAAAATATATATGTACAGTTATATAACACATCAGAGTAATAATTTCATTATAATAGTAAACACTAAATAAGATTATAAATGTTGAGAAATGATTCAGATGAGATCAAAAAATTCATATCAAATTCGAAAGATTAATATCAGATGAAGTTCAAGACAAATCAGATCTTAAAAGAATCAGATGCATGCAAGCGAATGAAACTACTTGTAAATCACCATGATTCTCTATTGAGATTTTTAGGTCCATCAATTTACCTTCTATGTGTACTCCTACGAATTTTATGCAGTTACAACACCTCTTAAAAGAACAAATGATTCTGTCTTTACAATTTTTTATTTCCTTTGTCACTTATACTTTTGTCATTTTTTTCTTTTTTATTAGTATAATTTTTTTTCACTTTTCCTTTTTATCAATTAATTAACTTATAATTTCTATTGTTTGTTTCTAATCTTCTCAAACTTCAAACACACAGTGTTTATTTTACTATTCTCCATATTTGTTAAATTATTTGACAAAGTTATAAGTGATAGATCGAGAGAATAGAATATTTTTTGATAACGTCGATAAACGTATTAATGTTGGTTATATTCACATCACATTATCAAATCGTATTCATAACCCGTTTGGTAGTTTATATTTTGAATAGGGAAATCACACTTGTAATTCCTTATCGATCTAATACTCCGTATTGTTTATATCGAAAGTTTTTTTTATCACGTGTTTACTTGGAACAATTACATTTTCATTTTATCTATGTACAAATTCAACCATTGATATGTGTAATTTGCCACACATAAAAAATATAATAAATTCATATTTGGAAGTTAAAATTGAAAAAAAAATTAACATTTGTTTCAAAAATCAAATTTACATACATTATAATTAAAAAAAACATTCAAAAAGGCAAGGAATATGTGAATTAGTGATGAACTTAACAAATCATAATTATTTAAAAATGAATGTAGTATTACTTTGACCATACGAAAAGCCAAGAGGCATTTAATTTAACGCTACAAATTTCCTAATTATAATTGGACGTGGTAGTGGATAACGACTTCCAAAAACGTGGGAACATCCGTGGCTACGTGCGGTACGTGACCCATAAGTTAAAGAGAGAAATTATAGCCTAACTGCGAAAAGGCTATATTACCCTGGTTACTTTTCCGCCACGCATGAATTAACCAGGAATAAAACAATAAATTAATGCAATAATAGGAATTCAAAATTTGGTAAGCGTAATTATTAAGTACAAAAAATTGGGATTTGAGTCATTTGACGATGTGACGTGAGAAGTTTAAGAGTGTTTTCAATGATTTTTTAAGAAAGTGTTTTTCCAACTTTTAGAGCTCATTTGGAAACATTGTTTTTTGGTTTATCAATCACTTTTTATCAAATATGTAACTTTCAATTTTACATGCTAAATTGTAGGGCTGGGACCGGTTCGGTTCTTACTCAAAATGAGTGGAACCGTTATAAAAGTTTTAACTAATGAAATCGGTTCGGTTCCTATATAAAAAATCAAGAACCGTTATGGAACCGAACCGGTAGTAAACGGTTCGGTTCTTCCTTTTACCGGTTCCTAGAATAATTTTTTCTCGTCTAAGAATTAACGCATAATTTACTTTCTACAAACAACATAAACACGTCGAAAATTCAAAACATGAGTATTAAAATTTTATTTGAAGCTCTAATCATTTCAAACATCAAATCTCAAACTTAACTAATGAACTTTGAACACTTAATAGAACAAAAGTGATTTACATTTTCATGTAATAAATGAAACATTAAAAATCGTTGTAGTGTCGGAGCGATGAAGGTTACTAATCATCATAGTAGCAAGAATAGGACGCCTACTTCAAGTCTTTGAGAACATAAAAAAAGACATTGAGTTTGCAAGTATAGATATAAAAAAACATTATTACATTCTATTGATTCATAATAAATCTAATAATTAGAAATATCATGAAAATAGTAAAGTAAAATATGTGCAATCAACTACAAGTTATTTGGGTTATTTTATATTTATAAAATTTATGTGATGGAACAAAACTTGATTTGTAGAAAGGAGTTTAATGTATTATATCAACCTCATGTACAATATTTATTACTTCTTTTCTGTTGATTACATTAGAATTGTTAGTTAAATATCTTATATTGTTTTATTGTTGTTGTTGTTGTGGTGGTGGTGGTTATTATTGCTCTTATTATTATCATCATCATCATCATCAACAACATCATCATCATCATCATCATCATCATCATCATTGTTACTACTACTACTACTAATATTATTTTATATTTTATTTTTTTAATAACGGTTCCTTAACGGTTCTATGCACATTATTTTTATAGGAACCGGGAACCGAACCGTTATAACTCGCTTCGGTTCGGTTCCTACAAATGAGGCATTAATTGTTAACGGTTCGGTTCCTAGATGTTGTTAACGGTTCGGTTCCAATCGGTTCTACGGTTCCCGGTTCCAAAATCCCACCCCTACTAAATTGTGTAATAATAAGAAAAGTCAGGATGAAGTTACTTTTTAGACTGTATTGGCTGATACTAATGTAAAGGATAATTTTAACTATTTTTCATATAACTTTTCTTTATTTTATAATATATAGAAGTAGTCATTTTGGCCATTTTTTATCATAACTTCATAAATTTCAACAGAATTAGCTGATTTTAGTCTTACTAAACAGGCTCCAAGTTTTAAATGTTTTCAAGTGATAGCTCATACTTAAATTAAGCACTTTTTTGGACAGTACTTAAATTAAGCACTTGAAATTTACTTTCTAAAAGAGTGGTCTAAACTTTAAACTGTTTTTCTTTATTCAATTAGATACTCGGTACTAAACGTACAATTTCTCTATATTCATTTTAAAAAATACTCCGTATTTTTTAAGTGGACATAATCGCGAACACTGTCCAAGTGGCAAAGTATAAAAAATTCATGAGTAGATTGGGAAAGAAGACAAGAAGTGACTCCATAAAGAAATCCAAATTAAAATTAAATGCTTAAGCCGCCATGCATCCACCGACTCTTCAATTCACTCTCTATATAACCACGTACTTCACGAAACCTAATTAAGCCATCAGTTTGTTTCCTTCATTAATTTGTCCAAGAAATAATCACAAGAAAAGACCTAAAATGGGATCATCAGAAGGGAACGGCGTGGACAGCTTTACGGCGGCGTCGCAGCCCTCTCTTTGCGAGGACGGGTGCGGCTTCTTCGGGACGGCGGCCACCAGAGGACGCTGCTCCAAGTGCTACAAGCATCTTCTTGCCACGGAAAAGGACCCACACCCGACGGCGACCACTGCCATGCAAGCAATCGCACCGACGACGGCGCTTCGGCCCAACCTCAGAGTCAGAACCCGACGGCCGGAGAATATTGGATCGGCGGATTCCGGCAGCGCCGAAGACTCGCCGCCTCCGGTGCCGCGCGCGTCGGATAGGTGCTGGAGCTGTAAGAAGAAGGTTCGGACGATGGGGTTCAACTGCAGGTGCGGCTATACGTACTGCGGGTCCCACAGGCATCCCGAGGAGCACGGCTGTTCCTTTGATTTTAAGGGCAACGGCCGACTTCATATTGCCATGGCCAATCCTGCACTCAAGCCAGACAAAATCTTGAGGTTTTGATCAACATCGAGTTTGGAGATCGATCGAGATTTTTTTTATATTTAATCTCTCATTATTCTCCTATGTTTAATTTTTGATGATTTTATTGTTAACAATATCTGATCTGATGATACTCTCCACCTCCTTCGTTTTACGGAGTAATATAACATTAAAATGTTACTGCCGTTTTTTTTTTGAAGAATACTGCGAAATTGTTTGTATGATTCTATGCAATTAGTTGAAAATGTTCGTCTTACCAACTTCAAGAAACAAATAAATGATTCTATGTTTATAAGTATTTTAGATTTTTTATGGATAATATCTATAAGGAGGGGGTGGAATAAAATACATTTATTAACATATACTCCGTATAATATAAAGATAGTATTACAAAATAAAATGATATACCAATATTCATTTATAAAATTCAAAGTTACAAAACTAAATTGCAAGGCAATTAAAACTTAAAACGTCTTTCTTGCATATCACCGAAATCGTTAATAATAGATTTGACACTAACTTACAATTTGTTTTTCAATATACACTAACAAACAATTAGTAAGATGGGCACATATACCAGTACATACAAAAACTGTACCCCTTCTCTATAAAGGAAGTACATACAAAAACATTAGCCTACATGCTACATATAAAACCGCAGCAATAACGTGTTTCAAAAAATATTTTATTATCTTTTGTTGCGGGTGTTACACGAACCGCCACAATTGTGTAAAAGAAATCTGACCGCTGCCTGGCTGCTTCAATTTGGAACGACTTATAATTGTACATAGTAATTTAAAATTAAAATTTAATTACTTTTTGCTTCGGGCCAATGGCGACCACAACAATAAGCTAAGGTCTAAAACTCAGAAAACCCTTCCCCACCCATAAATGCCTTAAAAATCGACTTTTGCAACTATTCGTGTTTTCGTCCGGAATCCGAGCCAAGCAGCTGCCATCTCCGTAGGCAAGCCACCACCGCCTCCACCAGGTAGCCGTGTACACCTCCCCTCCCAGCCGCACTAGTTGCGGCCGGCGTAGTCCACCGACCTCCTGTCACTCGCACCAGTTGCGACCGCCTCAATCCCAGAAGAGTCATCGTACCCACCCTCACAGAACGAAGCTTTGTTGCCTTTTCTTAGGATTTCAAGCATCTTTTATTCTTTTAGCCATCAGGTAATGGTATTCGTTCGTAAATTCATTCTTTTTGCATCGATGTTTTCTATTTTTATCGATTTTGAAATTGGATGTGTTCAAAAATCCCAAACAATAATTACAAAAGTAAAAAATTGATCTGGTGAGTGGCGCATATACCTACATGGTGTAATTTCTTCTACATATGTGTGTAAACAATCTAAAGTAACCCAATATTAATAGGCTACAATTGTAGTCTTTGAGAAAAGTCCTCAAAGAATAATGGAGTTCTTAAGAGCAAAAATTGTACTTCTGTCGGATTCGAAGACTTATTTGACTGATTCCCCAACTGACATTGGTGCTTTATTTAGGCTTGCTTGTCTTGCCAGTTTAATTTACTTGTTCTTAATTTAATATATATATTTCAGAACTTTTCTAGTTGGTTTAACTCACATCTATGCTTTTTTGGGTAAGGAATTATGATCGAATTAATTTTAGGTAGGTTACTAGCTTATTGTTCTAAGTTTGTGGACTTTAACTTACGATTTTGATTGCTTAAAAATTGATCTGCTTTCTTCACAACTGTGGTATCTCTGGTATGTGTTCATTGATTTATATGTGGAAAAAATTGATTTATTAAAAATTGATTCAAGTAACTAAGGGTTTTGTACAAAGTTCTGTCAAATACTTCAATTTTTTACTCACTCTCAGTGTCTTACACTGTGATTAGTTCCAGCTTGAGCAACTAGTGGATGGCTAAGGGTTCTGTCCAGCGTTTCTTTGCTATTTCATATTTTTTCACAAGACACATCACACATCTGATGTTTTTTTAATGAAGATCTAGCTTGTTACATGGGTTCCACAATGTTTAACTAATTTTTTTTATTTGACCATTAAAAACAGGTCTCCATGTTCTTCTTGATTGATTGCCCTGGTGTTGTTTCTGGAAGTAAAGATTCTGAAACGGATGTTGTCTTGAAGGGGGTGGTATGTATGATCCCTTGTCCATTTTATTTTATATTTAATTCAATATATTTTATTAAACTTGTGGAAGAAATATGCTTTTGGTTTTGATGAGCCTAACAAGTAGATTTCATTTGGTTTTAATTAAATTAGATTTGTAATCATTTGGATGTACATCCGGGATGATCTTTTGATGAGCCTAGCAAGTAGATTTGGTTTTTATGGCAGGTTCGTGTGATAACCTGCAAGATGCTTCTGAGCATATGATGGATTTGGATTCTTTTTAAAGGCATCAGGTACGTAGATGACCATTCATGCTTTTTTATAAATGACATGGTGCTATAGTGATATTTGTCTGAGGACCATATATGCTTTTTATGCTTAAGTAAAAATAGATAAAATAAAATTGGCATTTTTAAAATAAGATGTACAGATTTTGGGTATTTACTACAACAAAGTGGGATTTTTTAAATTACAAAAAAGACAAATTTCAAATATACGTAGTATATGTATTCCAACTATTTAATTTATTCTCATCTTGTAAGTTTGTTTAACATTCCTTGATAATATACTTATCTATTAGTTCTAAACCAGTAACTGTTTAGAACTGAACCAGACGCAATTTTTGTTTTGTTTTTGTTTTTTTTTGTTCTGTTTTATGGTTAAAGAAAATGCCACCATCTAATTATAGCTATGTATATTTTTTCCCCTGATTTTGATTGTTGACCACTCTATTTCAATAGGAAGTCATTCACAACTGGAGAGGGAAAAGCTAGAAGAAAGGAAAGGCTCCCGAAGTTGCATTGAATTGGCCTTGTTTTGCTGAACTTATTAGAGAAATTAATAGGAAATATAAGCGGGTCATATGCAACTGATTTTAGTTTACCTTTTATTAATATTTTAATTTCTCATTGTTTTATCCTACTACGTACAATGTTAAGGTGAGAAGATTGTAATTAAAATCTTTTGTTGTTATGCATAGTAAGTAAGGAGTCTATTATTACTCCATAGTAGATATGTATAAGTGTATAACCTTTCAGTGGCTGAGCTGGCACTTATTGAATATGGAATCATCATTGCTCTCATCTTGTTGCTCTCATCTTGTTAGTAGACTTTCTCTTGGACGTGTATTAGTATTCTTTTGTTGCGGTTGTGTTTAGCCGCAGCAATATGTATTTTTTTTATAAAAAAAATTATTACTATTTGCTGCGGTTCTAAACCGCAGCAATTAACTTTGTCCACTTTTTGCTGCTCCCGCAATTGCTGCGGTTCAAAACTGCAGCAAATAGTCAAAAATGACCGCAACAAATAACTATTTTTCTAGTAGTGATGTGCCTGAGTTCATTCTTGAAGATCTCTTGATCTTCACTTATGAACTCACCTCCATGGGCCTGTTGTGCTGCTTCTGCCCCAACTGTTTGCATCTGTATGAGTGCTTGTTTTGCTTCATTGAGTATCTCATGGCTGGTTTCCACATTTTTGGGTAACATGCCTTGTCTTTCAAGTTTTTCCTTTCCAACAAACTGAAAGCTTAGTAACACTCCGTTTAATGTGTTGGTTGTGAGAGCATCAAATGCTGATGTAACAATTTCTACTAATTGTGAAATTGACTTAGGGGCTTGTTGTTCCTTTAATGAGTCAATGGCCCTAATGAAGCCCAAGTCAAGGACATTTAGATCTGGACTGTTAGGGGGATGAAATTGTAACTGTATGTCCCATCCATTTTCAGTTGCACATTTAACAAAATCTTCATCTTTTGTATCAACATGTGGCCTTGCATTGTCGTGCTGAATGATCACTTTTTGTTAATGACATTCATGTAATTTCCATGTTTATGTTTGTGTTTTTAATTAGTTTAGATTGATTATTACTTTGGAAATTACACACTTTTGGTGTAAAAGTTTAGTCTGTAAAATATTTGTAATTTGTTTAGATAAGGTTCATTCTGAGCTCACACAGGTCCAAGAACACTTTAGGGACCAATGGTGAACATCACAAGTGGAAAGAAGGTGCAAAAACTCCAAGAAAAAATGAAGATCCTGATTTTTGGTCTTGTACCCGGTCGGGTATGACCTATACCCGATCGGGTAAGTTGCTGAAAAATCAAATCGGATAAATCTGCGAACAAGGCAACGTGCAGGGAAGATTTTAACCACGATCGAGTGTCTATACCCGATCGGGTAGTCGACATACCCGATCGGGTATGTCCATGTTTTTCCAGCTTCCGCGAAGCAACTGAAGGCCCGGTCGAGTACCCTATATACCCGATCGGGTACACGACCCTGCAAGCCTAAAAAGCCTATAAATACACCCCATTTCCTCCACAATAAATCAGCAATTCACATATACTCTTTAGCTCAGTTTATATTAGTGTTTTCTTTATATTTTCCATCATGTTTAGTCTCCAAATGAGGAGCTAAACTCTTCCATCTTGGTTTTGCTACTTTGAAGCTTAATGAATTTGTAAGTTGTGAGTTATTATCTTTAATCTTCTTCCTTGAATATTAATTCTTCCTTTAAATACTATTTCTATATCAATGTTGGGGAGTGTTACTAAGATGACAATTAGTTAACATCTTGACATTAGTTATAGTAATAGCTATTTCTTCCTCTATGTTAATATTGGGGAGTGTTACTAAGATGACAATTAGTTAACATCTTGATATTAACTATAGTAGGATTCATCTTCTTTAATATTCTTCCTTGAGTATTAATTAATTCCTATTCATATTTCATATTAATATTTTGAACATTACTTAAAGGATCAACTAGTTTTGTTTCATATATTAATTATTACTAGAATCAATCGGTTAATACGCTTGTTATTAATTCGGTTCTCTCAATGGTAGTAAACTTGGGTTGTTAATGCATGCTTCTCATGGTTAATAAGCCAAGGGGAATTAATTATATTGATTAAACCAATAAACCGCTTGTGTTGAGGTTATCAATCTCAATCGTTTTCATCTCAAGTTTATTGCTACTATCAAGTTAATATACGGCGCTTGTTCTATATTGACTCGATAGTAAGTTTTATTAATGAACGCATCTCGTTATTAATAACTACCCTCGATGAACTGGATATACTCCTCGATTGAGTATTCGAGAGGAAGATAGTTAAAGATATAACCGGGATCGACAAACATTTCATTAAGTGGATAAAAGCAAAGCCAAGTCTTCTTCTCATTAATTAAACCACATAACTCGTTCATCTTCGTGTTTAATTTATTAAACCAAATCAAACTAAAAACCCCCATTTTGTTACTAGTTCTATAAAAAGAAAAGTATTCCTTTCCCTGTTGACACGAACCTTACTACGCTATACTACGTATAAGTGTTAGTATTGAAATTATTTTGAGTGCACACACGACAAAGTGCACGTCAGTTAACACTGTCTGGCCACTTACATTTGATGGCAGGCAGCACATGCTGCAACATCATGTCTTTCATTACAGCCCTTGTCACACTTAAAGTGAAATGTGAAAGGAAATATACCTACTTTCCCATCCCATATGACATTCCCTGCATCCCCAAACCTTGGTCTGCCCACAACTGCTAAAAACATTATTTTGGGTATGAATTTCTTGGACCGAGCAGATCTATATGGATCTTCTTCAGTACTGTGAGTGTAAAAGTTGGTTGTTTTCTTAAATAAGAAAAACCACTTTTCATCAATGTGAAGATGGTCATAAAAATGATGAAAAGTGGGATTTCTTGGGGGGCTATGACTGATCAAGTGGCCTAAACAAAACTCTAACCTTTTAATCTTGTCTGCCTCTGTCAATAAAAGTTTGATTGCAATTGAGTGCCTTTTGATTTGCTTAGCTTTGACTAGTCTATGCACTGTTGACTTCAAAACTTGCATGGCAAAGCCTAAAGACCCTGATGTTCTTTCTCTTGTGCAGTGGGATATCCTTTATGTACTCTAAGTCAACTGCTACCCTTTTTCTGCCTACATTTCCCTTTTGTAGGCTTTGAACATTAATGGACAACCCTTGGTCCATTTGTTGTTTTGCTTTTTTCCACAAGTCATGAACTGCCCTTCTAGAAATGTTGAACTGTGATGTTATACTTGTTACAATACTCCTCTGAAGTCGCCCCTCACTGTAGTTGGCTAAGAGAATTTCAACCACCCTACTCCTGTCTTCATTTGTTAACTTCTTCCATTAATGGCAGGAGCATTTAAGGTAATGGAAAGTTGTGCCTGTGTTGCTATGGCTGCCATGAGGACACTAGTGGAAAATAGGGATTTAATAACGGTTAAAACAGACTTTTAATAACGGTTCTGAACCGTTATTGTATCAGCACATATTAAAAGTAAGGTACATTTAATAAGGGTTCATTAACCGTTATGGAATGTTTTAATAACGGGCAACTTTGAACCGTTGCGAAAAAGTTTTGATATCAGGTGCAAAGCAACCGTTATGGAAGACTGTCCGTATGGGTTATTGCAACACACATTAAATGTTATACTTTGCCCAACACTACCCCTTTGATCCAAATACGATTATCATTGTTTATTCCTATTTATTAAACACTCCAGTTCACATTAACAAAAAAACCAACGTTCTAAGATAATAGCAACAACATATATTATTATAATTAACAAAAGTATAAAGTGTATACATATAGGAGTATTTGTTATTTTGAACACCCTCAACAGCATAGTACCAATATGTCATAACTAAAAAAAATGATGCTCATTGCTTCGGTGTCTCATTGATTTCTTCCTTCACTCAATGAATCTCAGATGTTTAATGCCTACAAGTTATATAACGAAAGTAAACAAATTATTAGTAAACAATTGAAGTAAATGAAATACAATAAGTACAAATATAAGCTAAAAGCATATATAAAATATAATCAAGACATAAGCTAAATCTTATCCCCTTCATCCATGGACCATGAATGACATACAATACCAACAGAAATAATATGGAGTAGAAACACTTAATTATTATTGTAGAAATAATTATTGTTGTTGTTCAAATCATATTGAAGGAATCTCAACTTTCACTATAAGTATGACCCTCGTGATGGCGATTGAAGAGTTTGCTACTCCCAACCACACTCAATAGAAGGAGACTGAAAAGATGCTGCCATTAAAGGACTGATAGGATGCAAATCGTGAGTTCATGATCATGTCACATATTTAAATCTATTATAATACTTATCAATTGAAATCATTACTCTTCCTAAATTCAAAATTCTTTTCCTGATAGAAACATGTATTAATCATCAAGCACACCCAAATGACTGTCCAAAGGATAGATTTGGAATGCAGTTTTACCAACATTGGTTCAAGAGAAGCTTCACTACTGTTCCACCAAACTCAGAAAGAACATCAAAGTCATGCACCTTTTAGTCCAGAGTTAGAGTATCAACAACACTAGCAGAAACACAAACATTGTCATGAACCTGAATAAACATGAAACACGTTTTAACCTTGGAGTGTCATAAGCAGCACAAATCACGAACTTTACACACTTGCACCCCCATGATATGAGATTTATATATAGTATCTTACAAGCTTATAATCATTATTCAAGCAGCACAATACTCATCTCTGCAATATTCATCCCGTTAAAATTGAAAAAGCAGCCAAATGATCATTTTTACCCATTCAAGAGTTTGAACCGCTTCAAAATGAAACAAAATCTCTTACTAGACCTCTTTACTATCATAAAATAATATTCTTACTTTCTTAATTGAAAATGAATTACTCCGTATTAGGTAAATAACAGAAAAGAAAAGAACAAATTTCTTTAATTAAATAATAAAACATTTCATAGCTATGGAACGGTTTGTGACCACTTCAGTTGGAAAAAGTGGTATTCGGATAACTCTTTACTAGCAAAAAGTTACACATTTTCCCATTTAAATGGTAAACAGTTATTAGTATTGAAACAATAAAAAAACATTGTGTCTTCAATAAAGTTGTGTTAAAAAGGTCCCTTGAATAACTAATGCCTACTCTACAGAGAAAGACAGCCAATAAATAAGGCATGCAATTGTTATGCAATATCCAGCTCAACATGCTGTCAAAGCAATATTTTAAAACATGAATACATGAACATTTCATGTGCAATTAGATCCAGTTATGTTAATGCCAAAAACCCACACACTAAAAAGTACAAAGTTAAACAATCAAAATAGTTAATAAATTATTCTAAACACTATAAAATACAATAAGTTAAACCATCACGATAACTAATACAGAATACCTTTGAGTAGCAACTAGCAACCAATCCCAATTCTTTGAGCTTTTCATAGAGTGTCATATCAGAGTGGCATTAAGTGTTTAGAGACAAAATATATAGTAACGTTTGCAGTTGAACCATAAAAAATTTCAGCTTCAGTGCCGTGAATAAATGAAAAAAATATTAGGGTGCCTTACCTGAAAATAAAGGAGCAAAGGTAACACAGAATAACTAAAATCCCTTAAGGAAAGAATAACATTTGGGATTAAAGTGAACACAAACATGGGGTTTTCTAAATAAAAGTTTATGTTTTTCAATGCTAAAAAAGGTCGCTTAGACCCATTACAAGAGTCATGTTTCAAAAGTCTTATTCTCTCAAAAGAAGAGAAAGGAGTTTCATTTGAAAAAATAAAGCAATTTCCCAAACCTAGCAGCGAACATGTTTAGCTTAATATAGATATATCACATATGTAATAAAAAATCAGAATAACTTTTTAAATGATATGCAAGTATGGTTAAACGGAACTCTTTCTAGAAAAAGAGAGATTACTTTAGTTTTCAAAACTCGCAATGTGCTGTTGTATTTAGAAATGTTGAAGAAGCGGTTGCCTATTTGGAGTGTAGAGGAGATGTGAAGGGTTTCTTCACTGTCTTTAGCAGGGAAATTTGAGCACAATAAACTTGTAATTCTCACCTATGTCCTGAAACTTATTTACAAAAGTCTTTGGCAATAGCTGGTATTCAAACCAAACTGTCTCAACACACAACTTCACAATCAAACTCAAAAACACTGTTATCTCAAAGTATCAAACTAAGAAACAGAGGATTTGTGTAGCGAAGAGCATAATAAAAATAAAAATCATAAAAATTTCAGCAAGAGCCATGAATTTCAGCAACAATAATACAAATCAAGCAAAGGACAATAACATTTGCAGATCAAGTGTGAAAAAAAAGTGTGAAAAATTAGGTTAAAAAACTAAGAAGAAGAAAACATACCATTAATCAACAGATAAACTCATAAACCATAGATGACTTAAGCAGGGCACACGAACCTTCTACTTCAATTCGCCTGGTAATAGAGGAGCAGCGAGCGGCTAAGACAACAGTCGGCTTGGCACCTTAGCCGTTGGGCTTGAGCGATTGTAAGTGTGGCCACTGCGATTGAATAGCTGAGGCGGGAGCTTGGCGGGCCTGGCGATAACTTGCGACGCTATGCCGGAGGCTGAGGAGCGAACGGCTATGGCGACGGTCAGCTTGGCTTTCTCTTCCGTTTTCGAGTCTAGCGCCTAAGACAGGCGGACAGTCGGCCTCTTCTATTTCCAAAGGCACGCCACTTTAATAATTTTAAGGGTTATAATAGAACGGATATGAAAACATATTTCTATTAATTACAATAATGACCCCGAACCACATCTAATTTTATGGAAATTATAAATATCACCCCGTTTTTTCTTTTCATATGGGCTATATAAAGCAACCGATATGGATTAGTTTTGGATTTCACGAATTTAACCCATTCGCCAATGTCATATTTTTAGTAATTATGAATTTAACCCCGTGTTACTATACTATAACAGTTGAATTTCAACCCATATTAAATCCTAGTTATAAAATGCATATTTTGCACTAGTGGGAGTTGCAGGAAGTTCAGGCTCTTTAATGCTCATTTTGTTGTTGTTGTGAGAGTAAATGAAGATAGGGTAGATATACATAGAGTGTAATGGGAGTGAAATTCAAATGGTTTGGCCAAAAATATTAGAGGGAATATTTTGTAGGAAAATAAAAAGGAGAAGAATAAAGAAAAAAAATTAATTGCCACATGGCTTGCCACGTGAGCAGTTAACCAGATAACCGGTTCTTGACCTGCTAAAAACCCTTAATTGAATGTTTTTTAAAAGTTCAGGGGTTTAATTGGATGTTTTCAAAGTACAAGGGCCTAATTGAGTTTTCTACTATAGTACGAGGGCTTATTTGATAGTTTTCTGAGATGACGATCCCCCAGCACCAAAAATCTGAGGAAATTCCCAAAATGCGGGACTTTTTGGTCTGAATTGGATGATCCGACTAGAGGTAGGGTTACTTGCACACAACCTCCTGTCGGAAATGGGTAATCCGACCAGGGGAAAGCAATTTTTTTTTTAATTATACATCCGAATGAGTTAAACCCCAAGGGAAAACATAATTCCAATTTATTTGGTCGGAATTGGTAAATCCGACAAGGACAACCTTTTCTTTTAATCCTATTTTACAAATTATATATGTGACAAATGAATTAAAATCCAGTAAAAGCCAATTTGGAGCGTGTTCAATTTTTAAACCACAAATTTTTCCTAATATTTTGATCATTTATCCTATAAAACTCTTTCCCCAACCTCAAATTTATAATTCAAAAAAAGGTTTCTTCCTCTCTTAATATACTATCTAGTATTTAATAATATATACCCACTACAAAAAAACACGGAGTTAGTCACAGACCCTAGTATAAAAAATCCGTGACTAACTCTGCTAGTCACGGACTTTTTCCGTGACTAAATCCGTGACTGTTCGGGCGTGACTAATTCTAGTCACAACCGTTTTTTCGTGACAAAGCGTAGTCACGGATTAGTCACGGACCCGGTCCGTGACTAATTTGTAACCGGAATAACTACACCGGCGACTTAGTCACGGCCTCTATCCGTGACTATTATTTTTTTTAAATTCGCACATATTAGTCACGGACATATTCCGTGACTAAGTTTTCAAATTTCGAATAAACCGCCAAATATTACGGTTTAAATTTTCAAAATTTAAAATTTAATCACGGACTTTGTCCGTGACTATATTTTTTATTTTTTTAAAAAAACATTTTTAAAATTTTAAAATAATTTTAAAAAATCCGGTCTACAATTTAGTCACGGCTCAGATCCGTGACTAAATTTTTTTATTTTAATTTTTTTTTGTTTTAAAAAAAATATTAAAAAATATTTTTCAAATTTTCTTTAGAAAAGTTTATTTTAAAAAAATAATTGTAGAATTAACAGATTAGAATAAAAGTAATAAACACACTACTAGAATACACATTTTATCTCCCAAACAGACTGGAATAAAAGTAATAATAAACAGACTAGAATTATAGTATAAATAAACAATGTTAAATTAAAAATGTATATTGTGACACTGCACCCGAATGTACTTGAATTTGGAATTTGGTATGTATTTGAATTTCCTAGCCAATAAAATGGTGTGACAGACTGGTATATTTAATTAATGCGCGATTAATTAAATTATTTATCGGGTCCCTAATAATGTGAATGGACTACCGAATATTTAGTTGGGTTATCGTGATAATTGTAGAAGCCCGATAAAGTGCCGATTAAAGTTGATAAAAATATTTGGACAATTTAAGTGCTTTCTGGCCCAACCTGCCAAAAAATAGCAGGAATATTTGGGAGAGACTTTCTACATCCACTTGGGGTATTTTATCAGTCAAATAACCCTCAAAATAATGGGAAGGGGACAAGTTAACATGGCTTGGGGCGGATTTTGAGTGAGGTGATGTGCAAGACAAACACCCACTCTCTTTTTTGGCCTTGTCTACTCTTGATTGGGGTGTGATTGAAGGAGGATATTTCCCCTTGCTTCCTACACCATACGAACAAGAGAAAGAGCCAGAGGAAGCTTGGAAGAAACTCTCACAAGTTCTGAACGTGAAGGAGCACAAGGAAGGAGGAAATCCAAGAGGAAACTAGCTAGGAAGAAAGGTAAGAACTCAAGTATGTTCTTTAACTAGTTTATTGTTGTATGATTTTTAAAAAATCATATGATGGATAAAACCACGAGTTTTACACGTTTAAAAGTGTATAATGCTGTTATAAAGTGGTGATATTTAACTTAGAAGAGTCGTGGAATTGATAGGAGTTGAAACCGCCGGAAACCTCCAAGTGTAGGAGGTTGTTCGTAGTTGCAGACCACGAAAGCCGCCCAGCTTTCGTGAAAGCCGCCCGGCTTTCACCTTCTGCCCAGAATTTCACTTTCGATCGGTTTAGAACGGGGATTGATCGGAGGGCTTAACGAAGGCAACTATTTCAGCAATTCATAAGGTGAAGATGGCTGACTATATTGCTTATAATTGTTGGGTTAATTTCATAAGATTACCTAAGATTATTAAATGAGTTTTCATGGATTATTAAGTGATTAATAATGCTTATATGAAACAAATGAGGTATAAGTAAGTGAAGCATGATATACAAATTTATGAGATAAATTGTGTATTGACGTGCACTTTGTCGTAGTGTGCACTCAAAATAATAATCAATACGACACTAATACGTAGTATAGTGAAGTAAGGTTCGTATCCACAGGGAAAGGAACACTTCTCTTTTTATAGAATTAGAAATAAGTAACAAAGAGGGGTTTTTATGATTGGTTGATGAACTTAAATTATATTTAAGCACGAAGATGAACGAGTTATGTGGTTTACTTTAATAGAGATGGAGACTTGGTTTTGCTTTTATCCACTTAATGAAATGTTCGTCGATCCCAGTTATATCTTTAACTATCTTCCTCTCGAATACTCAATCGAGGAGTATATCCAGTTCATCGAGGGTAGTTATTAATAACGAGATGCGTTCATTAATAAAACTTACTATCGAGTCAATATAGAACAAGCGCCGTATATTAACTTGATAGTAGCAATAAACTTAAGATGAAAACGATTGAGATTGATAACCTCAACACAAGCGGTTTATTGGTTAATCAATGTAATTAATTCCCCTTAGATTATTAACCATGAGATGCATGCATTAATAATCCAAGTTTACTACCGTGAAAGGACCGAATTAATAACAAGCGTATTAATCGACCGATTCTAGTATTAATTAATATATGAAACAAAACTAGTTGATCCTTTAAGTAATGTTCAAAATATTAATATGAAATATGAATAGGAATTAATTAATACTCAAAAAAGCATATTAAAGAAGATGAATCCTACTATAGTTAATATCAAGATGTTAACTAATTGTCATCTTAGTAACACTCCCCGATATTAACGTAGAGGAAGAAATAACTATTACTATAACTGATTACCGCTTTCGCGGCGTTGTAGTAAAACGGAGTCTAACCTTTCGGTTTTTCCCCGAGTATCGTGTCTCTCGAGGAATGGCGGAGGAGCTTCTTGATTTTAAGTCCAGTCACAGGTTATCGCAAATTATTGGAAGCTTTCCAAATTAAAACTTTTGGAAATAAGGGCAATGAATTGAGTAATTAGAAATGGATATATTCTTGGACCTAGTAATTAGGGAAATTAAAACTAAAATTGGACTAATAATTTCTTTCCTCATAGACAAGAATAGAAACTATTTTCATTAATTTATCCTATTTCTAGGTGTCATTAATGTGTTCAAAAATGGTTGGCTTGAATTAAATTCTAACCTCATAGACAAGGTAGAAATAATTCTCCAATATTTTAATTAATAAAAATAGCCAAATTCATTAACTAGTTAAACTCATTATTTAAGCAATTGAATTTATCTCTAATAGACAAGATGTAAATCCCTTTCATTAAATTATCCAATTTCTATGCCTTATTAATGTGCTCGAATATGGTTGGCTTAAATTATTTTCTAATCTCATAGACAAGTTAGAGATAATTTTCCAAGAATTTAATTAATGAATATGGCTAACAATTATTAATTACTATTTCATCATTTCAAACAACTAGTCCCCATTATTAATTTTAATCCCTAATTTTTTTGGTCAACAAGTCAATCTATATTCCTTTAGTCAATTCATGCCCCAAAACAAATTTAGCTAATAAACATCATTTTTTCATTTAACAATACAATGAATAAATTCAACATTAACAGGGAATTAAGCATGTATAATAGCAAAAACTAAACAAAAATAATATTCTGCCAAAATAAACTTGTAAAACTAAAATATCACCTTCTGGAATTTTTCCCGAATTTTATAACCTAAAATCCAATTTTAACAACTAATTGATAATTTTCCCAATATTAACTAGAAAATACAAAAAAACAACTACAAATATTCTAAATTCGTTCTAAATTTTATATTGAATACTAGGAGTGATATTACTGTGAATTAAACTGGAATTAGGACAGAAACTAACTTTTTGCCTTTTTGAGTATTTAATTTAATTTATGCAATAATAACAACTAAATGCTGGAATTAATTAAAATTTACTTCTACTTCGTAAAAATTAACTTTGTTTTGATAAATAACTGTCTTGAGGCTAGTAAACAACTATATAATTAATTGGAATGGATTTAATGTCAACAACTATTTTATTCAAATTTAAGAAGAAAATGCGAAATAGTGGAATAATTTTCTGAAAATTTTAGAAGCACAGATAGAAAAAACTAAGTACAGATTCAGATTCTACTCATTGAAAGGATGAAAATACATATAAAGAACTCACAATTTGGAGCTAAAATGAGAAAGATATGAAAGATTGAAGTTGAAGGTGCAACAATGGTGGAAATCCGAGCTTTGAGGAGGAAGAAGACGCCCTTTTTGATCTGATTTGGGCTTGAAATTGGTGTGTTTGAGATGTAGAAAAAGCCTGCTATTTATAGCACAAATTTTCCCGTAGGCGCCCAAGCAGGCGGCTTCCTTCCGTCGGCATCTGGCCGCCTGCCGTCCCGTCGTCGGCAACGCGTCGTGGCCGGTCTCCGTCAGCCGTAGGCGGCCATAGAGGGCGGCCGCCTTCCATCAAATCTGGCCGCCTACTGTCTTTTCGCCGGCATATCGGATCGCGGCGGATCCCGGCCGCCGCAGGCGGCCGCCTGCCGTTCCTGTCTGGCCGCCTGCCGTCCAGTCGCACCGGCCGGTGGTTGATTTCGTCCCGTTGTGCCGCAGGCGGCCACTGAGGGGGGCCGCCCTTCGTCCTCCGTCGGCCGCCTTCTGTCTTTTACCGGCTCGGGTCAATTTCAAATGCTGACTTTTTAATTTACCGTAGGCGGCCAACCAGGCGGCCGTTTTGGGCGCCTATTTGGGCGCCTTCTGCTGAATTTTTCTGGCGGATGCGGCTTTTCCTGCTCTTTCAGATTGTCTTCTGGATCACCTTGATAAAATGCTTACTTCTTCCGGTATGACTTCATTTGTTACTCAAATTGACTCATTCTGTGCTCAATTGACTCGAAATTCCGGCAAACATACGATGAATGTGGTTTTCACCTGATTTCATGAAACTTGAACCAAAATGTCTAAAACATGCCTTTTCTTTCTATTTTCAATCAAAAAATCGCTTAAATTTGATAAGAAAAATAAGTACAAAAATGGACTTATCAATCTCCTCACACTTAAGCGTTGCTTGTCCTCAAGCGACAAATTAGTTGGAAACACACTCAAAAAGGGAAAACCTGACTATATCACAATCGAATTGCTATTAAAGAAGTAGAAACAAAAACCTCTCTTTTATTCTCAATTTTTTTTATTTTAGAAAAATCACCCAAGATATATGAATTTACTTTTTTTTTATTACTAAAGAAAACTATTGATTATGTTAAACCACCAATCAATTCCTTATCCCAAGGTTTTCATTATTCTAATTTGGACATTCATCTTGTTCACCATTTTTTTTTTTGCTCTTTTTCACTCTTGTTGGCGGTGTTATCCCATGGTAAATGCATATTTCATTCTCACAGACTGTGATTAACGAATGAAACAGAGCCCCTTTTCGGAGATGGAATTGTCCTATAACAATGAGTTTTG
Organism: Cuscuta epithymum; assembly: GCA_945859915.1. Lineage (NCBI taxonomy): Eukaryota > Viridiplantae > Streptophyta > Magnoliopsida > Solanales > Convolvulaceae > Cuscuta > Cuscuta epithymum. The sequence continues at coordinate 1,541,698 of CAMAPF010000068.1, forward strand.
AAGAGGTTTATTAATAGTATTTTTTTTTTGAATAAAATGAATGTCCAATTAAAACAAATTCGGCCCTTTACATTCGCAACCAAAAACCCATAACAAATTTAAGTTTTCTAAAAATAATAAAAGTAAATTCTTATAGTAAGGGTGATTATCTAAACTATTATGTGATTGATAACAAATTGAGAAATTAATGTTTCATATCAAAAATAGTAAAAAGATTGTTCTAAAACAAGGTTTTAATTTTTGAGTGTAAACGCAACCTCCTCACACTTGAGCTGGACCTCGCCCTCGAGGTCTTCTTTTAATTAAGGCACAAAATTTTGAAATAAAGGCACATTGTTTTTTTTTTGGTTCTTTCCTCACACTTGAGTTTTGAAAAGATTTTGTGAAGAGGAATAATGAAACAGGAATAAAAAATCTTTACATCATTCATAGTTAGTTTGTAAGAGCATTTAAGTCAAAAGAGCAGCACAATGTCCAACCTGAATAAACAAACAAACACAATAAAATGTTAAGGAAGAAAAAAAAAAACTAAGCATCACCCGTGTCCTCCCGTAAGGTCTAAGTCAATCTCATATCTCATCAACATTGAAGCACACCCTGCAAACACACAAAACAAACAAACAATGTTATGAAAAACATGGGTTGCCTCCCAAGAAGCGCTTCTTTAACGTCACTAGCTTGACGTTTGAGAGAGAATTCTCAGCTATGCATGTCAGTTGTGGAGCACTCATCATTTGTGCCTCCACCTTATCCTCTACGTATGCCGTCAGATGGCGTAGACCCTCGAACTCTCGTGACCACCAAAATGTGATATAATCTTCAAAGAACACATCGTTCGAACAAGGAATTAGCACATATCCTGCATCACTCTCATTAGTATAATCAACAAGTATTTCAGGATCAGGTGCCTCTGGTGTCTCCAACCGCTCATAAAGAGCCTTCAAGGTAGAAGCAGCTTGAATAGAGATTGCATAATCCTCTTGATGGGTTTTCTCTTCTTCATCTATGCCCTCAACATGAAAATCACAAAGTTTAGACTCTGTGTCACTCTCTAAGAATGCATCCCAACTTCCTAACTCACTACCTCCACAAATATCATCTAGGCAAACAGATCTTTGCCTAGCGCAACTATGATCATCATGACCAAGTTTCATCAACTACTTCAACAGGCGCTTGAGCTTGTGTAGGATCAAAATCTTCACCAAGGCTATCTTTGAGGGTCTCTTTAAATGAGAGGTCATCCATAGATGGTAGGGTAGGTTCCTTGTCACAAAGTATCTCATCATATATGGTTTCCTCATCAACCTCATTGGACACTTTCATATGTGGCTCTTCAGGACTAAGTTCTACGAGGATAGGCTCTAGCTCAGTAGCAATGAGAGGCTCATAAGAAATATGGGTGAGACGGGTTTCAACCATCTCGCCCATAGTTACCGTAGCCTCCTCCTCAAATTTAGTAACTCCCTCGTATGTCTCCTCTTGAACCTTGTGCTCATTGTCATAATTGATTTGTTCAAACAATTCCTTGATACTTTGGTCACGAGATGCTAGTTCAATCCTTGCCATTTTTAATTCTTCCGCAAAATCGAGTAAGGATGATTTTAACTCTTCGAGCTCGTGTTGAGGATATGGTGAAATTCCAGAGTCACCCTCGTAGGAGTACTCGTTTGTGCTGGTGTAATGATTTTCTAGCCTTTCTTGGTAATTTTCATGATAATTAAAATCATCATGATAATTACCTTGATAGGAAAAATCATCACAACCTTCAAAGTCTTGCCCTTGGTGGAAATAATTATCTTGAAATTGGTAATCTCCATACCCCAAAGGTGGATTTTCGCACCATTGATTGTTATCCTCATAACCTTGTCCATAGTATCCTTCATTTAGATTATTTTGAAAACATTGTTGTTCATAGTATGGATAGTGATATGGTGGTTGAGAATGAAAGCGTTCACTTGAGTAATCCATGAGGAAATCTCAAGCAAACACATGAGAACAAAACAAAAAAGAAAAAGAAAGTCTCCCTAACTTGAATTCGCCCATGCTAAAATCAAAATCAAGAAATCACCGTGCCATTCCCCGGCAACGGCGCCATTTGATTACCGCTTTCGCGGCGTTGTAGTAAAACGGAGTCTAACCTTTCGGTTTTTCCCCGAGTATCGTGTCTCTCGAGGAATGGCGGAGGAGCTTCTTGATTTTAAGTCCAGTCACAGGTTATCGCAAATTATTGGAAGCTTTCCAAATTAAAACTTTTGATTGATTTTCTAAACTACTTTTTGGAAAAGAAAGTAAATTAAATTGTGCAAATACTAATGATGGCTCAAAAATAGACTAAAGGAAAAAATATAATATTAAACTTAAATGGATTGGTGCAAATAAGGGCAATGAATTGAGTAATTAGAAATGAATATATTCTTGGACCTAGTAATTAGGGAAATTAAAACTAAAATTGGACTAATAATTTCTTTCCTCATAGACAAGAATAGAAACTATTTTCATTAATTTATCCTATTTCTAGGTGTCATTAATGTGTTCAAAAATGGTTGGCTTGAATTAAATTCTAACCTCATAGACAAGGTAGAAATAATTCTCCAATATTTTAATTAATAAAAATAGCCAAATTCATTAACTAGTTAAACTCATTATTTAAGCAATTGAATTTATCTCTCATAGACAAGATGTAAATCCCTTTCATTAAATTATCCAATTTCTATGCCTTATTAATGTGCTCGAATATGGTTGGCTTAAATTATTTTCTAATCTCATAGACAAGTTAGAGATAATTTTCCAAGAATTTAATTAATGAATATGGCTAACAATTATTAATTACTATTTCATCATTTCAAACAACTAGTCCCCATTATTAATTTTAATCCCTAATTTTTTTGGTCAACAAGTCAATCCATATTCCTTTAGTCAATTCATGCCCCAAAACAAATTTAGCTAATAAACATCATTTTTTCATTTAACAATACAATGAATAAATTCAACATTAACAGGGAATTAAGCATGTATAATAGAAAAAACTAAACAAAAATAATATTCTGCCAAAATAAACTTGTAAAACTAAAATATCACCTTCTGGAATTTTTCCCGAATTTTATAACCTAAAATCCAATTTTAACAACTAATTGATAATTTTCCCAATATTAACTAGAAAATACAAAAAAAAACAACTACAAATATTCTAAATTCGTTCTAAATTTTATATTGAATACTAGGAGTGATATTACTGTGAATTAAACTGGAATTAGGACAGAAACTAACTTTTTGCCTTTTTGAGTATTTAATTTAATTTATGCAATAATAACAACTAAATGCTGGAATTAATTAAAATTTACTTCTACTTCGTAAAAATTAACTTTGTTTTGATAAATAACTGCCTTGAGGCTAGTAAACAACTATATAATTAATTGGAATGGATTTAATGTCAACAACTATTTTATTCAAATTTAAGAAGAAAATGCGAAATAGTGGAATAATTTTCTGAAAATTTTAGAAGCACAGATAGAAAAAACTAAGTACAGATTCAGATTCTACTCATTGAAAGGATGAAAATACATATAAAGAACTCACAATTTGGAGCTAAAATGAGAAGGATATGAAAGATTGAAGTTGAAGGTGCAACAATGGTGGAAATCCGAGCTTTGAGGAGGAAGAAGACGCCCTTTTTGATCTGATTTGGGCTTGAAATTGGTGTGTTTGAGATGTAGAAAAAGCCTGCTATTTATAGCACAAATTTTCCCGTAGGCGCCCAAGCAGGCGGCTTCCTTCCGTCGGCATCTGGCCGCCTGCCGTCCCGTCGTCGGCAACGCGTCGTGGCCGGTCTCCGTCAGCCGTAGGCGGCCATAGAGGGCGGCCGCCTTCCATCAAATCTGGCCGCCTACTGTCTTTTCGCCGGCATATCGGATCGCGGCGGATCCCGGCCGCCGCAGGCGGTCCAGCAGGCGGCCGCCTGCCGTTCCTGTCTGGCCGCCTGCCGTCCAGTCGCACCGGCCGGTGGTTGATTTCGTCCCGTTGTGCCGCAGGCGGCCACTGAGGGGGTGACGTGCACTTTGTCGTGAGTGCACTCAAAATAAATTCAATACTAGCACTTATATGTAGTATAGGTGAAGTAGAGTTCGTATCCACAGGGAAAGGAATAACTTTCTTTTTATATAAATAGTAAGTAAAGGGGGGTTTTGATTGTTGAGTGATTTAATTAAATTAAACACGAAGATGAACGAGTTATATGGGATTTAATTCAAAGATAAAAGTGACTTGGCATTGCTACTTTCCACTTGTTGATATATTTTAGTCGATCATTGTTATATCTATAACTTATCTCCTCTCGAATACTCAATCGAGGAGTATATCCAATTCATCGAGGATAGTTATTAACAACGACCGTTCATTAATAACCCTTACTATTAGTCAAGTATAGAACAACGCCATATACCGACTTGATAGTAGCATTTAATCTTTTAACTCCTTGATGAAATCAATTGAGATTGATAACCTCAACACAACGGTATCGGTTTAACCAACAAAATTAATCCCTCTTAAGTTTATTAACCACGACCGTGCATTAATAAACCGAAGTTACTTACTTGTGAAACTATCAATGATTAACCATCGGTTCGTTGATCGTTTCTAGTAATAATTAATATGTGAAACAAAACTAATTGATCCTTTAAGTAATGTTCAAAATATTAATATGAAATATGAATAGGGATTAATTAATACTCAAGGAAGAATATTAAAGGGAATGAATCCTACTATAGTTAAATATCAAGATGTTAACTAATTGTCATCTTAGTAACACTCCCCGATATTAACATAGAGGAAGGAATAGCTATTACTAAAACCAATGTCAAGATGTTAACTAATTGTCATCTTAGTAACACTCCCCAACATTGATATAGAAATAGTATTTAAAGAAAGAATTAATATTCAAGGAAAAGAAGTTAAGAAAATAACTCACAACTTTAATAATCAACAAGCTTCAAGAGCAATACCAAGAAATGGAAGTTTAGCTCCTCATTTGGAGACTAAACATGCTAAAAGAAATATAAAGAAATGCTATTCTAAACTGAGCTTAAGAGTATATAGGAATTGGTTCCTTATTGTGAAGGAAAGGGGGTGTATTTATAGGCTTTTTGAGGTGCAGGCTCGGGTACTCGATCGAGTATATACAGATACTCGATCGAGTATGTGTAGAAATACCAGATTCGAGGTATACTCGATCGAGTATATGTTCATACTCGGTCGAGTATGTGCAGAAAGTGATATTCGAGCCATACTCGACCGATTTCGGGTTTAAACTCAAAGGCATACTCGATCGGGTATGTCGGTCTACCCGATCGAGTATAGACACTAAATCGTGGCCAAAATCTTCCCGGCATGTTCCTTTGTCTTCGGATCCTGATCCGATTTGAAGTTTCAACCTTATACTCGATCGAGTATAGGTAATACTCGACCGAGTATAGACCAAAATCAGGATTTTCCCTTTTGTCTTGTGATTTTGCACCTTCCTTCCACTTTTGGGGTTCACCAACTGTCCTTTGAGGGATGGTAGACCTGTTTGAGCTCAGAATGACCCTAATCTAAACAAATTACAAGAATTCAACAAACTAAACTATTACACCAAAAGTGTGTAATTTCCGAAATACTAAACAACCAAAACTAGCTAAAAACGTAAACATACATACGGAAATTACAAGTGCATCAACTCCCCCACACTTAGTTCTTTACTCGACCTCGAGTAAAACAGAAACATCCAACCGGTTTAAGAGTTTTTCAAAAGTTCAAGAAAGAAGGAAACTAGGACCACCAAGGGGAAAAATGAGTTTTTACAACAACATTCTTTCTTGGGTTTAATGATCTTCTATGATCCATCTTCTTGCCTTTTTTTTCTTCTTTTTCTTCTCTTCTTCCTCTTTTTCTCCAAAGAGATTAAATGAGTGCATGCAAAAATAAATATTTCTCTCATATCTCTCATTTTGCCTAGGAGCCTTTTCAGGTTTTCATCCTAGCATCTCTTTTCATTTTCCATTCTCCCAACTCACTCATTATTTTTCACAAGCCTTTTTTGCTTAGATTGCCCATTTTGTTGGGTTTTCAACCTAACTAGCATTTCTTTTCTTCATTTTTTTCTTGTTTTTTTTTTTTTTTTTTTTTTTTTGTTTTTTTTTTTTAAAGAAGTTCATGCGTAGTAAAAGGTAGAAAATAAGATTACATACTCATGATGAGTCTCCTCCCCCACACTTAGTTCAAGCACTGTCCCTAGTGCCCAATTTCGGCTTTTGTTGTTTGTGGAGTAAGGTGATTTTGCTTTTTGGTGGGTTGTGGGTGTTTTGGTGGAGAAATGATGGAGATATGGTAGAGGGAAGGTAGAAAAAATGGAGTTTTGGGGAGAAGGGGTCGAGGTTGGTATGGGTGTTTGGAGAAGATGAAGTGTTTTGGGGTGTGTTTTGGGGTTAAATCGCAGGTATATCCGATCGGGTGCCTCTCTATACCCGATCGGGTACTGGAGACACGGGGTGTGAATATGGCTTTTCCAGTGATACTCGACCGAGTATTGATAGATACTCGATAGGGTATAGGAGACAGGCTGCTCGTGGTTTTGATTTTCCAGACATACTCGACCGAGTATTGACTTATACTCGATCGGGTATGTCTCCAAATACACCTTTTTTTTTTTTTTTTTTTTTTTACACACGCACACAAACTGAAATAAACATGAAAAGAAAACATACCTTGCTTGGGTTGCCTCCCAAGAAGCGCCTAATTTAACGTCGCGGCACGACGCCATCATTGTGTTCAATCGTTCAAGCTTGGATCATGATAATTAATTTTCTTCAAATTTTCACTCCTAGGACCTCCATAGGAGTGCTCAATTTCTCGACTCTCCACTTTGGAAATCTTTCCAGGATCAAATATCCAGATTTTCATGGATTTATGTGGTGGGAGGAAGGGGAAGAAATTATCATGTAGTATGGTCAATGAAAAGTTTTTCGATCCCTCAATTTTGAAGGAGATTTCAGAAATGTCATTGTCCTTTTCAAGTTTATGAGTTTCTCTTAAAGCGTCCAGGGATGATGGAGATACCTCAAAGGATGACAATGACAAAAATTTGAATTTGAAGCTCGGCTTATCCTCTTCTTTGACCAGTTGGAGCTCCGTGTCTTTTTCTTCTTCTACTTCTTCTGGATTCTGGATCTCCTTTTGTATCTCCTTTTCATTTGTCAATGTGATTGCAAAAGTTTGCTGTTTAGGATCACATTCTATTTGAGAAGGAAGTTTTTCTGAATCCCTTGTTTCAAGCCTACTCACGGCTCCGGCTATTTGACTCATTTGAGTTTCCAAGTTTAAAATGCTAGACTTGGTCTCATTTTGGAATTGTACCATGTTGTTTTGCATGGTGGTCATGTTGGTAGCAATAGCCCGGACCATATCCTCCGTAGACATGTTAGAGTTGGAGAACGGATCATACCTCATGTGAGGTTCACCCCTTTTGTAACCAACATCATCACTTTTAAGGTATTCATCTTGGAGCTTTGGGCAGAAATCCGTAAGATGTCTGTGAGACATGCAAATGTTGCATGTGTTGGCATCTTGAGCTTCCGAGTTTAAAATAAATTCCTTTATTAGAGAAGTCAAGAAGGAAATTTGACTCTCTAAGGATGATATGTTGGCATCCATATACTCATAACTCATGTAAGCTCAGAAAATAGAAGAGTAAGTTTTTTTTTTAATGTTTTTTTTTTTATTTTTTATTTTTTTGTTTTTGATTTTTATGAGATAAAATAAAAAGAAAAATAATTGCCTTTCCCCGGCAACGGCGCCAAATTTGACGTGCACTTTGTCGTGAGTGCACTCAAAATAAATTCAATACTAGCACTTATATGTAGTATAGGTGAAGTAGAGTTCGTATCCACAGGGAAAGGAATAACTTTCTTTTTATATAAATAGTAAGTAAAGGGGGGTTTTGATTGTTGAGTGATTTAATTAAATTAAACACGAAGATGAACGAGTTATATGGGATTTAATTCAAAGATAAAAGTGACTTGGCATTGCTACTTTCCACTTGTTGATATATTTTAGTCGATCATTGTTATATCTATAACTTATCTCCTCTCGAATACTCAATCGAGGAGTATATCCAATTCATCGAGGATAGTTATTAACAACGACCGTTCATTAATAACCCTTACTATTAGTCAAGTATAGAACAACGCCATATACCGACTTGATAGTAGCATTTAATCTTTTAACTCCTTGATGAAATCAATTGAGATTGATAACCTCAACACAACGGTATCGGTTTAACCAACAAAATTAATCCCTCTTAAGTTTATTAACCACGACCGTGCATTAATAAACCGAAGTTACTTACTTGTGAAACTATCAATGATTAACCATCGGTTCGTTGATCGTTTCTAGTAATAATTAATATGTGAAACAAAACTAATTGATCCTTTAAGTAATGTTCAAAATATTAATATGAAATATGAATAGGGATTAATTAATACTCAAGGAAGAATATTAAAGGGAATGAATCCTACTATAGTTAAATATCAAGATGTTAACTAATTGTCATCTTAGTAACACTCCCCGATATTAACATAGAGGAAGGAATAGCTATTACTAAAACCAATGTCAAGATGTTAACTAATTGTCATCTTAGTAACACTCCCCAACATTGATATAGAAATAGTATTTAAAGAAAGAATTAATATTCAAGGAAAAGAAGTTAAGAAAATAACTCACAACTTTAATAATCAACAAGCTTCAAGAGCAATACCAAGAAATGGAAGTTTAGCTCCTCATTTGGAGACTAAACATGCTAAAAGAAATATAAAGAAATGCTATTCTAAACTGAGCTTAAGAGTATATAGGAATTGGTTCCTTATTGTGAAGGAAAGGGGGTGTATTTATAGGCTTTTTGAGGTGCAGGCTCGGGTACTCGATCGAGTATATACAGATACTCGATCGAGTATGTGTAGAAATACCAGATTCGAGGTATACTCGATCGAGTATATGTTCATACTCGGTCGAGTATGTGCAGAAAGTGATATTCGAGCCATACTCGACCGATTTCGGGTTTAAACTCAAAGGCATACTCGATCGGGTATGTCGGTCTACCCGATCGAGTATAGACACTAAATCGTGGCCAAAATCTTCCCGGCATGTTCCTTTGTCTTCGGATCCTGATCCGATTTGAAGTTTCAACCTTATACTCGATCGAGTATAGGTAATACTCGACCGAGTATAGACCAAAATCAGGATTTTCCCTTTTGTCTTGTGATTTTGCACCTTCCTTCCACTTTTGGGGTTCACCAACTGTCCTTTGAGGGATGGTAGACCTGTTTGAGCTCAGAATGACCCTAATCTAAACAAATTACAAGAATTCAACAAACTAAACTATTACACCAAAAGTGTGTAATTTCCGAAATACTAAACAACCAAAACTAGCTAAAAACGTAAACATACATACGGAAATTACAAGTGCATCAGGGGGGCCGCCCTTCGTCCTCCGTCGGCCGCCTTCTGTCTTTTACCGGCTCGGGTCAATTTCAAATGCTGACTTTTTAATTTACCGTAGGCGGCCAACCAGGCGGCCGTTTTGGGCGCCTATTTGGGCGCCTTCTGCTGAATTTTTCTGGCGGATGCGGCTTTTCCTGCTCTTTCAGATTGTCTTCTGGATCACCTTGATAAAATGCTTACTTCTTCCGGTATGACTTCATTTGTTACTCGAATTGACTCATTTTGTGCTCAATTGACTCGAAATTCCGGCAAACATACGATGAAGTGGTTTTCACCCGATTTCATGAAACTTGAACCAAAATGTCTAAAACATGCCTTTTCTTTCTATTTTCAATCAAAAAATCGCTTAAATTTGATAAGAAAAATAAGTACAAAAATGGACTTATCAATCTCCTCACACTTAAGCGTTGCTTGTCCTCAAGCGACAAATTAGTTGGAAACACACTCAAAAAGGGAAAACCTGACTATATCACAATCGAATTGCTATTAAAGAAGTAGAAACAAAAACCTCTCTTTTATTCTCAATTTTTTTTATTTTAGAAAAATCACCCAAGATATATGAATTTACTTTTTTTATTACTAAAGAAAACTATTGATTATGTTAAACCACCAATCAATTCCTTATCCAAGGTTTTCATTATTCTAATTTGGACATTCATCTTGTTCACCATTTTTTTTTTTGCTCTTTTTCACTCTTGTTGGCGGTGTTATCCCATGGGAAATGCATATTTCATTCTCACAGACTGTGATTAACGAATGAAACAGAGCCCCTTTTCGGAGATGGAATTGTCCTATAACAATGAGTTTTGAAGAGGTTTATTAATAGTATTTTTTTTTTGAATAAAATGAATGTCCAATTAAAACAAATTCGGCCCTTTACATTCGCAACCAAAAACCCATAACAAATTTAAGTTTTCTAAAAATAATAAAAGTAAATTCTTATAGTAAGGGTGATTATCTAAACTATTATGTGATTGATAACAAATTGAGAAATTAATGTTTCATATCAAAAATAGTAAAAAGATTGTTCTAAAACAAGGTTTTAATTTTTGAGTGTAAACGCAACCTCCTCACACTTGAGCTGGACCTCGCCCTCGAGGTCTTCTTTTAATTAAGGCACAAAATTTTGAAATAAAGGCACATTGTTTTTTTTTTTGGTTCTTTCCTCACACTTGAGTTTTGAAAAGATTTTGTGAAGAGGAATAATGAAACAGGAATAAAAAATCTTTACATCATTCATAGTTAGTTTGTAAGAGCATTTAAGTCAAAAGAGCAGCACAATGTCCAACCTGAATAAACAAACAAACACAATAAAATGTTAAGGAAGAAAAAAAAACTAAGCATCACCCGTGTCCTCCCGTAAGGTCTAAGTCAATCTCATATCTCATCAACATTGAAGCACACCCTGCAAACACACAAAACAAACAAACAATGTTATGAAAAACATGGGTTGCCTCCCAAGAAGCGCTTCTTTAACGTCACTAGCTTGACGTTTGAGAGAGAATTCTCAGCTATGCATGTCAGTTGTGGAGCACTCATCATTTGTGCCTCCACCTTATCCTCTACGTATGCCGTCAGATGGCGTAGACCCTCGAACTCTCGTGACCACCAAAATGTGATATAATCTTCAAAGAACACATCGTTCGAACAAGGAATTAGCACATATCCTGCATCACTCTCATTAGTATAATCAACAAGTATTTCAGGATCAGGTGCCTCTGGTGTCTCCAACCGCTCATAAAGAGCCTTCAAGGTAGAAGCAGCTTGAATAGAGATTGCATAATCCTCTTGATGGGTTTTCTCTTCTTCATCTATGCCCTCAACATGAAAATCACAAAGTTTAGACTCTGTGTCACTCTCTAAGAATGCATCCCAACTTCCTAACTCACTACCTCCACAAATATCATCTAGGCAAACACATCTTTGCCTAGCGCAACTATGATCATCATGACCAAGTAGAGAATCAAAGAAGGCATCATCGGACATTGTTTCCTCCACATCACAAGTTTCATCAACTACTTCAACAGGCGCTTGAGCTTGTGTAGGATCAAAATCTTCACCAAGGCTATCTTTGAGGGTCTCTTTAAATGAGAGGTCATCCATAGATGGTAGGGTAGGTTCCTTGTCACAAAGTATCTCATCATATATGGTTTCCTCATCAACCTCATTGGACACTTTCATATGTGGCTCTTCAGGACTAAGTTCTACGAGGATAGGCTCTAGCTCAGTAGCAATGAGAGGCTCATAAGAAATATGGGTGAGACGGGTTTCAACCATCTCGCCCATAGTTACCGTAGCCTCCTCCTCAAATTTAGTAACTCCCTCGTATGTCTCCTCTTGAACCTTGTGCTCATTGTCATAATTGATTTGTTCAAACAATTCCTTGATACTTTGGTCACGAGATGCTAGTTCAATCCTTGCCATTTTTAATTCTTCCGCAAAATCGAGTAAGGATGATTTTAACTCTTCGAGCTCGTGTTGAGGATATGGTGAAATTCCAGAGTCACCCTCGTAGGAGTACTCGTTTGTGCTGGTGTAATGATTTTCTAGCCTTTCTTGGTAATTTTCATGATAATTAAAATCATCATGATAATTACCTTGATAGGAAAAATCATCACAACCTTCAAAGTCTTGCCCTTGGTGGAAATAATTATCTTGAAATTGGTAATCTCCATACCCAAAGGTGGATTTTCGCACCATTGATTGTTATCCTCATAACCTTGTCCATAGTATCCTTCATTTAGATTATTTTGAAAACATTGTTGTTCATAGTATGGATAGTGATATGGTGGTTGAGAATGAAAGCGTTCACTTGAGTAATCCATGAGGAAATCTCAAGCAAACACATGAGAACAAAACAAAAAAGAAAAAGAAAGTCTCCCTAACTTGAATTCGCCCATGCTAAAATCAAAATCAAGAAATCACCGTGCCATTCCCCGGCAACGGCGCCATTTGATTACCGCTTTCGCGGCGTTGTAGTAAAACGGAGTCTAACCTTTCGGTTTTTCCCCGAGTATCGTGTCTCTCGAGGAATGGCGGAGGAGCTTCTTGATTTTAAGTCCAGTCACAGGTTATCGCAAATTATTGGAAGCTTTCCAAATTAAAACTTTTGATTGATTTTCTAAACTACTTTTTGGAAAAGAAAGTAAATTAAATTGTGCAAATACTAATATGGCTCAAAAATAGACTAAAGGAAAAAATATAATATTAAACTTAAATGGATTGGTGCAAATAAGGGCAATGAATTGAGTAATTAGAAATGAATATATTCTTGGACCTAGTAATTAGGGAAATTAAAACTAAAATTGGACTAATAATTTCTTTCCTCATAGACAAGAATAGAAACTATTTTCATTAATTTATCCTATTTCTAGGTGTCATTAATGTGTTCAAAAATGGTTGGCTTGAATTAAATTCTAACCTCATAGACAAGGTAGAAATAATTCTCCAATATTTTAATTAATAAAAATAGCCAAATTCATTAACTAGTTAAACTCATTATTTAAGCAATTGAATTTATCTCTCATAGACAAGATGTAAATCCCTTTCACTAAATTATCCAATTTCTATGCCTTATTAATGTGCTCGAATATGGTTGGCTTAAATTATTTTCTAATCTCATAGACAAGTTAGAGATAATTTTCCAAGAATTTAATTAATGAATATGGCTAACAATTATTAATTACTATTTCATCATTTCAAACAACTAGTCCCCATTATTAATTTTAATCCCTAATTTTTTTGGTCAACAAGTCAATCCATATTCCTTTAGTCAATTCATGCCCCAAAACAAATTTAGCTAATAAACATCATTTTTTCATTTAACAATACAATGAATAAATTCAACATTAACAGGGAATTAAGCATGTATAATAGCAAAAACTAAACACAAATAATATTCTGCCAAAATAAACTTGTAAAACTAAAATATCACCTTCTGGAATTTTTCCCGAATTTTATAACCTAAAATCCAATTTTAACAACTAATTGATAATTTTCCCAATATTAACTAGAAAATACAAAAAAAACAACTACAAATATTCTAAATTCGTTCTAAATTTTATATTGAATACTAGGAGTGATATTACTGTGAATTAAACTGGAATTAGGACAGAAACTAACTTTTTGCCTTTTTGAGTATTTAATTTAATTTATGCAATAATAACAACTAAATGCTGGAATTAATTAAAATTTACTTCTATTTCGTAAAAATTAACTTTGTTTTGATAAATAACTGCCTTGAGGCTAGTAAACAACTATATAATTAATTGGAATGGATTTAATGTCAACAACTATTTTATTTAAATTTAAGAAGAAAATGCGAAATAGTGGAATAATTTTCTGAAAATTTTAGAAGCACAGATAGAAAAAACTAAGTACAGATTCAGATTCTACTCATTGAAAGGATGAAAATACATATAAAGAACTCACAATTTGGAGCTAAAATGAGAAGGATATGAAAGATTGAAGTTGAAGGTGCAACAATGGTGGAAATCCGAGCTTTGAGGAGGAAGAAGACGCCCTTTTTGATCTGATTTGGGCTTGAAATTGGTGTGTTTGAGATGTAGAAAAAGCCTGCTATTTATAGCACAAATTTTCCCGTAGGCGCCCAAGCAGGCGGCTGCCTTCCGTCGGCATCTGGCCGCCTGCCGTCCCGTCGTCGGCAACGCGTCGTGGCCAGTCTCCGTCAGCCGTAGGCGGCCATAGAGGGCGGCCGCCTTCCATCAAATCTGGCCGCCTACTGTCTTTTCGCCGGCATATCGGATCGCGGCGGATCCCGGCCGCCGCAGGCGGTCCAGCAGGCGGCCGCCTGCCGTTCCTGTCTGGCCGCCTGCCGTCCAGTCGCACCGGCCGGTGGTTGATTTCGTCCCGTTGTGCCGCAGGCGGCCACTGAGGGCGGCCGCCCTTCGTCCTCCGTCGGCCGCCTTCTGTCTTTTACCGGCTCGGGTCAATTTCAAATGCTGACTTTTTAATTTACCGTAGGCGGCCAACCAGGCGGCCGTTTTGGGCGCCTATTTGGGCGCCTTCTGCTGAATTTTTCTGGCGGATGCGGCTTTTCCTGCTCTTTCAGATTGTCTTCTGGATCACCTTGATAAAATGCTTACTTCTTCCGGTATGACTTCATTTGTTACTCGAATTGACTCATTTTGTGCTCAATTGACTCGAAATTCCGGCAAACATACGATGAAGTGGTTTTCACCCGATTTCATGAAACTTGAACCAAAATGTCTAAAACATGCCTTTTCTTTCTATTTTCAATCAAAAAATCGCTTAAATTTGATAAGAAAAATAAGTACAAAAATGGACTTATCAATCTCCTCACACTTAAGCGTTGCTTGTCCTCAAGCGACAAATTAGTTGGAAACACACTCAAAAAGGGAAAACCTGACTATATCACAATCGAATTGCTATTAAAGAAGTAGAAACAAAAACCTCTCTTTTAGCACACTCAAAATGTCTAAAACATGCCTTTTCTTTCTATTTTCAATCAAAAAATCGCTTAAATTTGATAAGAAAAATAAGTACAAAAATGGACTTATCAATAACTAATGTCAAGATGTTAACTAATTGTCATCTTAGTAACACTCCCCAACATTGATATAGAAATAGTATTTAAAGGAAGAATTAATATTCAAGGAAGAAGATTAAAAATAATAACTCACAACTTACAAATTCATTAAGCTTCAAAGGAGCAAAACCAAGATGGAAGAGTTTAGCTCCTCATTTGGAGACTAAACATGCTATAAAAATATAAAAGAAATACTATTCTAAATTGAGCTTAAGAGTATGGAAGAAGGGATGATTAAAAGTGAAGGAAAATGGGGCTATTTATAGGTGTTTTTCAACACCTTTGGCCGGGTACCCGACCGGGTAAAGTGCCCACCCGACCGGGTGCATGTCAAAATCAAATATCTTCCACGTTCTGGCGATCTTCGGCACGTTCTGGTGTTCCGGGTCAAGTCGGACCCGACCGGGTCAAATACCTCACCCGACCGGGTGATGTAATTTCCTGAGCAGTTTCGCATTTAAATTTCTCACCCGACCGGGTGCAATACCTCACCCGACCGGGTGATTGTCCTGGGCAGCCAAGAATTATTTTTCTTCACATTCATAGTCTTCCTTTCCAACACCATAAATCCTAACTCTACTTTACAACTTACAAATGAGAACTAAAATACAATTACAACTAAAATCACACAAATGTTTATAAACTAAATAAAATGGTAAATAATCCACACAAATCAAACATAAAAAGACACATTTATGCACTACTAATTAGTGCATATCATGTATGATTATGTGATATGAATATGAAGAAATGATAGTTGGAATAACTATAAAATATTGTGATAAAATATACTTTTACTTCATGTATAAGAATCATGAACGGATAAAAGTGATATTTTTGATATTGAGATTAAATTATATTTGGATTGGAAAATCAAATGGAATGAACCTTATAACTAAGAATTAAGAACTCGGTTGCTTTAAGATTATTGGACTAGTATTGAATTTACTAGCCGGAAATGTTGGTATAAAAAGTGATAGAACAAATCCTAAGGGCTTGGATTGTGGAAGATGTACCTTAAGTAGTCATATGAAATGTCTTAAGGTAGAAATGGGTAAACGCTAAGTTACCGTAGGAGTAGACCTCAAGGTTACTCATAGTAGAGGAACTCTAGGCATAGAATTTGCTTAGTGAACTAGTATCGTGACTAAAGGAAGCCTCTAGCACGATGAAGAATGACTGAAGGAAGCCTCCAGCATTCATGTAGGACAACTAGAGGAAGCCTCTAGCGTAATGTAGGATGACTAGAGGAAGCCTCTAGCATAACGTAATGTGACTGGAGGAAGCCTCCAGCACAACGTATGTAAGGTGATTAGAGGAAGTCTCTAACACCAAGTGGAGTGACTAGAGTAAGCCTCTAGCACGACAAAACATGACTAGAGGAAGCCTCTACCATGGTGAACTAATATAGATGGGCGTGGCTTGAAGTCACGGGGAAAGGGATGAATGTTTTCAAAGTAAACACGGGCCTTCGGGCGACTACTTGACTTTATATATAAAGTAAGTATATTTTCGAAGAGGGTAACCAAGGGTTATGACCTATAATATAATATCACTCTATTTGAGGGTCTTGGAAATTGAAACATTGATTATACTTAGTATAGTTGTCATTGTACCTGTCAAATGCTTCCAAGTACTGACCTCCCTTTCACGGGGGAGGCCACCTCACAGTTTCAGGTAGGGGATAAAGCTTGCTATCATCGCCCGTTGCTTCGGGAAGCTCGGGGAGAGAAGACGTGGTTCGTGCTTCCTCCGTTCCTATTTTTAAAAATGTTTAAATTAATGCTCATGGGTATTATTTTCTGAATAATTATTTGGGGGCTTGTATGCCCGTGTTTGCCACATGTGGCTTGGATACTTGTATTAATGTTTCCGCTGCTTAATTAAATACTTTACATTATGATTGTTTATTGATGTACTATTGTGAATGGTATTCAAGACGCCTAGTATGGTATGGATGAGTTGGACTGCGGTTGACTATTCGTACTGTACGGCGGGTTGTTGACGTGTCCGGTAGGTCCGGGGCGTGACATATATATCATTTACAAGCTCCTCCGGCCACCATTATGATAATATCTAGAATCATCATATAGATAATCTTCTTTGGTCTCGTCTTCTTCTCGGTTGCCTCCACCTTGGCCTTCTCGGTTTCCACCGCGACTGCCTCCTCCGTGACTACCTCCTCCGCGACTGCCTCCTCCTTGGCTGCCTCCAGATGTTTGAAACATGTTATGAAAGTTGATATCCTGAAAAGAACCATATGAAGGCAACCCGGAAACAGAGTTGGAACGGAAATAACCGCCCATCTGCGGAACTTGAGGAGTCTGCTCGGGGTGCAGTATATACGGCTAAGGCTGAGGCTGATTCCGAATTCCGGCGCTGAGGATCCGTTCCATCGCTTCCAGCCGAGCTCTTGTTTCTTCGTCCTTTTTGCGTTGCTCCTCCAAGGCCCGCTGCTCCTCCTCCAATTCCCGCTGCATTTGAGCGATACGTGGATCCTCTCCGTGCCTTGATCGAGAAGATGAAGCGCCGCTGCGGTCGTACAAAATCCGTTGCCCCTCGGCCCCCATGCACGGAACCCGGCCCTTGTACACCCCAGTTGCCTCAACGATGGCATCATCTTCCACATCGTATAAAATAAAGTAATCAATGCTTTTTAAGGATGTTTTTACTTGGACTGTAATTTGTCCCAGACCAGACCAGTCCAGACCAGACCAAACCAGACCAGACTTGGATAGTTATAAAAATACAAAGAAACCAGACCTTAGTAGACCAGACCAGACCCATTCAGACCAGATCAGACCACATCAGACCAGACCAGCAAATTATAGTCAAAGTAAAACCATCCATACTCAAAAAATCAAAGTGCATTTTTTTCATTTTAAAAAATTTCACGGTAGGTATTACTTCAATTTCAAAAAACTCACTTTATTTAAAAAATAAAAAATCATTCAAAGCACCTGCCAAAATACGGTTAATTAATACGCAATTTCAAAAAACTCACTTTATTTAAAAAAATAAAAAATCATTCAAAGCACCTGCCAAAATACGGTTAATTAATACGGGAACTATGGGGAAAAAATTAATGTAGCAAATTATTACTTTAATTAATGAAGTGTGAAAGCTAATTAAATTTGAATTTTAAAAATAAAATTAACACCTAGTCGGAATTGGAGTATCCGACATTCGTTTATTTGGAAAGAGATGCTGAGGATTCCCGTATTTTGGTAAATCACCCGATAAGCAATATCTGGAGTGCCTTGGCGTGAGAGTTGTGCTCGGCCCTCCTGTGTCTCCCTGGTTTCCTACAATATTAGCAAAACATAATCATTGAACTCTCACCAGTTTTTATTTTATAGAACAAGTTCTGCTGGAATTGTTTAGAATTAATTCTAATAGAAAAGCTTGAAGAAACATCTGGACGTTATAGCATTTGTACAGGTCTACAGGACAAAACTGAAATAGGATACTCCGTACATCATTATAGGGGAGGTAACTAAGGATGTTCTAATACTTTTCATTCCAAAGTAACGATTGTAGAATCATAAACTCCTGTATGCAGCTAGCTTTGTCACTCTGAATGAAAATGTTGTAGTTTACTAAAGTTGACCTTTTTTAGCAAAATAAAGCAGTATTGTTTATTGAAATTATTAAAACTGTTCATTTTTCAGTCTCTAAGACAAGATTTTTTTCCCCATGATCTTATGAGTAATTTCTCTAAATTATGAAGTGGAATGTGTCACACTGTCACCGAGGTATATGCAGTGGCGGATCCAGGAAAAATTCTTATTGGGGGCGGAGTAATCAAAAGAATATAAATTAATAAATTATAGTTGTATACGAAATTGTTCAATATATGAGTAGAAACGTTTGTGTATTCCTAAATAGAATGACATATTTGTTATTCGCTAAATATGAGTAATTATTGTCATGTTTAGACAATATCAGACTTTAAATATAAGAATATTTTCCAAGCTTGACAATAGTTACTCCAATTTAGAGAATAAAACATGATAGTCCTATTTTGAAATTCTCAAATGTTTTTACTATTATTTGGGGAATTTTTCCGCATGTTTAGAGATTTTTTCTAATAATGGAGAAGATTAGACTCCAATAGATGTATAACTATTTGAGTTAAATGATCATCTATTAAATTAAATCTAATGGATTATATAAAAAAACCTTACAAAATTAAATATTAATAATAACATTATACTCCGTAATAAGTTTAATAACATTATCTATTATAATAACATGTTTAGAGTAATATATGGCTTTAGAGTTCTCTTAAACAAATAAGGCTTTATATGGCTTTATATGCCATACAACGAGAGGACTAACCCAATTAAGCAACGTAACTACGCAAGGAACACTCTACTATCAAATTGATTAACTGATTAATGATTTAAAAATAAAGTGGTATGAAATGAGGTTGACCTCTTGACTATATAACATTCAGCCGTAACTTTTGAGGCAAGTTAGCGGGTTTCCCGGTTTGGGTGAAATTCGCTTTGGATTGGGAAATTGGTCGGCCGAGTTATTGTTGGGGGCAATCAGTTTTTTTAATTGGGGGCAAATGCTTATATTTCTAATATTACTAATAATTTATATGGGTTTATTAGACTTTTATTGGGGGCAGCTGCCCTCACACCACCCTTGCTACATCCGCCCCTGGGTATATGATAAAATAAACAGGGAAAAGAGGCCAAGGGAAGTCATTTTCTTTTGTTTAATTTTACCTTGGAAATAATGACCTAATAATACGATTTTTTTTTTAATATTACAGTTTTGTCATTATTTTGCGGCATACGGAGTATTTTATTTCCTTAAAATTATGCCTTATATCTTCCTTCCCAGCATGTACTAAGTTCCAAACAAACCCCAAGGAATAATAAGCATAATTGCGACTTTATCATGTTTTCCATATCAATCAGGAGCCAATAATGCTGGCTTGAAGAGAATGGATGAAACTGACCAGGCCATTGAACGCTCACAGATGGCGTGTACTTGATAACAATGGCGGAGTCAGAAATCTATGGTTAAGGGGGCCAGACCTTAAAAATTTTACATTGCAGGGACCAAAGTTTAAAATATCAACATATTTTCTATAGGTTAAAAGTATTTATATATAATATATACTTAAGTTTTTCCTTGCAGGGGCCGAGGCCCCCTCCAGCCCCTCCCTGTCTCCACCCCTGCTTGATAACTAGAATACTTTGGTAGCAAAGTAAATCACTAAATCTGTAACCTAACTTAGCTTTTACCGTGCCGGTCCTACCTAAATTCAGGCCTGAGTCGATCTTTATAAAAAGACCTCTGTAAATTACATTTTTATGTAGTATAATTTTTTTTGAAGTTAAAGACTAAGCATCACAAAATAACTAATACTCCCTCCGTCCCGAAAACAACCTCCCGGTTTGACCTACACACATATTTAGGAAATAAATTTGACTTTACTGTAGAGTGCACTGTTTGACACTGTTTAAACACTATTTGGCACTGTTTAAACACTGTTTGACACTGTTTAAACACTGTTTGTCACTGTTTATCACTTTTTTTATGTAGATAATTTGCCAAATAAGGAAAGTATTGAAGTGGGAAGTTAATTTTGGGACATCCATTTAAGGAAAGTGGGAAGTTGTTTTTGGGACGGAGGGAGTATATAGGAATACCAAATGTTTTAAAATAACGAATTAGGTGACAACTCCGGTACCCAATTAAAAAATGGGGTACTGTACCTATCATTCACTTGATTGGTTCACATCATTATATCATTTTTAATTTAGATTTAAATAATTCAACTGCAACATTCTCATTCGTTCATGTGGACAAAGGTACGGTACCTTTGTCAATCAATGACATCTCAAATTAATCCTTGGAGCAACTTATTATTTATCTCCCATGTACCCAAAAAAAACTTTTCATTGTGCAAAACAAATTGGAAATTCAAATTGGACTAATAGAGTTTTTAGCTTTACAATTTCAGGTCACTAGTTCTGTACGGTATTTCCATTGCATTGCGTTGGTACTTGGTCACATATTTTTTATTTTGAAGGGGAAGAAGCAAATAGAATTTAAATCAAGGCAGCTATATTTTATATTTAAATACATATGTATAGTAGGAAGATATTTTAAATTTTGGGCCCCTAAATATTTAACTTTTTAGGGGCCCTGAGGCCTTTGCCTCAACAGCCTTCAACAGCCTCCAAATAGGCACGGCCTATTTAGCTTTTACCAATTACCACTTTAATTTAACATATACACACACATATGTGTGTGGATGTAGATTGTTCAACTTTGAAGGGCCGCGTACTATCTCATTCCTATCATTTTTAGGAGTGGACAAATCGGTTTTTGATTCGGTTTTTATTGGTTTCAATTGGTTCAGTGATTGAAAGAATTATTACCCAAAAAATCATACTATATTTCGGTTTGATTTAGTTCGGTATATGTTCGGTTTGGATTTGTTATTTTTTAATAATATATGAAGGTTTTATTGTATTTTTTTAGTTCGGTTCGATTGTATTCGATTTTTCTCGGTGTCAGTTTGATTCAGTTTAATACAGTTTTGGAAGAAGTACTACCAAACTCAAAGAAAATTACTTAGAGTGTGTTTTTTATTCTGTTAAATTCAGTTTGGTGCGCTTTGGTTCGGTTAAACCAAAACCGATATGCTCACCCCTAACTTTTAGAACTGTTTGAGCTCCCAAATGCAATATTCCAACTAGGGGTGAGCATGGGACGGGACGGTTATTTAAAAAAAACATGTCCCGTCCCAAAGTACGGTTCTTTAAAAATCAAGAACCTGTACCGTCCCGCATATATATAGAACATGTCCCGTTCCCTACCAATTTTTAGTACGGTTCGGAACGGTTCGGTACGATTCTATGGTGTTATTTGGTTCCTAAATAATTAACCCCATGAAATATAATTAACCCTATTTACGTAGCATTGTTTATATCATTTAGTATTGTTTTTGCTTTATAGCTAACTTTTAGTGTTGTCAAGTCTTAATAATTGGATTACGCCCAAAGAATATGCAAGATTGCATATTTGTAATATATGGACATACGGTCACTAACATTTATACTCGGTAATATATTATATATAATATATTATTATTATTATTATATTATAACACTAGTTTTCGGTACATACGGTCACTAACATTTATACTTGGTAATATATTTTATATAATATATTATTATATTATAACACTAGTTTTCGGGACAATTTGGGACGGTACGAGACGGTTCGGTTCAATATAGTTTCGGGACGGTTCTCACTAAGAACCGGTACCGTACCATATTATTAAAAAAGCTTGGTATGGTACGGAACAGTATCACATTTTTCCGGTTCTTTCGGTTCTGGAATGGTACGGGGCGGTTCTTCGGTACGGAACGGGAATTCCCAGATCCGCGCTCAGCCCTAATTCCAACTTTGTGAATCAAGTTGTTAAAGTGAACAAATTTGACCAAAAAAGTAACTCAAGTCCTTTCAAAATTGATTAATTAGTAAAACAAAAAAAGTTATGCATTTAATTAATACTACCTCCGTCCCACTATGTTTGGGACAAAGGAGTGTGACACAAATTTTAAGAAAAATTGGAATTGTGTGGTTGTTGTTGAATTGATAAAGTGTGAATAAAGTAAGAATGAATTGTAACCACCCAAATATTGCCAAATATGGTATGAGACAAACTTAATGGGACAGACGAAAAAGGTAAATTGGGACAAAGTTAGAGGGACAGAGGGAGTAGTACATACCAAATAAGATTAAACAAAATACCTTTCCATCAAGCCTTCGTGGCCTTGAACCCCTGCCCATTGTCATAACTGGAACCTCACTCATATGCACTAATTAGTAGTGCATAAATGTATCTTTTTATGTTTGATTCGTGTGGATTGTTTACCATTTTATTTAGTTTGTAAGCATTTATGTGATTTTAGTTGTAATTGTATTTTAGTTCTCATTTGTAAGTTGTAAAGTAGAGTTAGGATTTATGGTGTTGGAAAGGAAGACTTTGAATTGAAGATAATTGGCTGCCCAGGACAGTCACCCGGTCGGGTGAGGTATTGCACCCGGTCGGGTGAGACTTGAAATACGAAACTGCTCAGGAAACTACATCACCCGGTCAGGTGAGGTATTTTACCCGGTCGGGTCAGACATGACCCGGGACAAAACGACGTGCAGAAACATGAGAACATGACGGATTATTTGATTTTGACATGCACCAGGTCGGGTGGGCACTTGACCCGGTCGGGTACCCGGCCAAAGGTGTTGAAAAACACCTATAAATAGCACACTTTTCCTTCACTTGTAATCACTCCTTCCTTTATACTCTTACTCTCAACTTAGAATAATATTTCTTTTATATTTTTATAGCATGTTTAGTCTCCAAATGAGGAGCTAAACTTCCATTTCTTGGTGTTGCTCTTGAAGCTTGATTATTAAAGTTGTGAGTTATTTTCTTAACTTCTTTCCTTGAATATTAATTCTTCCTTTAAATACTAATTCTATATCAATGTTGGGGAGTGTTACTAAGATGACAATTAGTTAACATGTTGACATTAGTTATAGTAATAGTTATTTCTTTCTCTATGTTAATATTGGGGAGTGTTACCAAGATGACAATTAGTTATGTGACACCGCGCCCGGATGTACTTGAATTTGAAATTCGACATGTAATTGAATTTTCCTAGCAAATAAAATTCATGTAATTGATTGGCATATTTATTTAATGTGCGATTAATTAAATTATTTATCGGGTCCAGTATATGTGACTGGGCTACCAAATATTTAGTTGGGTCATCATAGTAAATTATAGAAGCCCAATAAAGTGCCAACAAAAGTTGATAAAAATATTTGGACAACCCGAGTGCTATTTTGGCCCAACCTGCCGAAAATAGCAGGAATAATTGGGAGGGACTTTCTATACCCAATTGGGGTTTTTCCTACAAGCCTTGTAGACTCAAAATAATAATTTTGAGGCAAGTGAACATGGGAGGGGCGGACTTATTTGATGATGAGATTGCACAAGACAAAATATCACCCCATATGGCCTATCAACACCTCAACTTGGAGGTTTGATTGAGATACAATACCTCCCCCTTTCCCATTGCAATCATTCGGCCATATCAAGAAGGAAGAACCTCTAGGAAGAGCTCTCAAAAAGTCCAAGGATTGGAGGAAGCAAGAAGGAAGTATTCCCAACACAAAAGGGCTAGGATTTGAGGTAAGAATCCAACTAGTATGAACTAACTAGTATTATTTTGTATGATTTTTAATAAATCATATGGTGGATTAAACATGAAGTTCTACACGTTTAAAAGTGTAGAATAATGTTATAAAGTGGTGGTATTTAACTTAGAAGAGTCGTGGAATCGATAGGAGTTGAAACCGCCGGAAACCGCCAAGTATAGGAGGCTGTTCGTAGCTGCAGACCACGAAAGCCGCCCACCTTTCACGAAAGCCGCCCGGCTTTCGTCTGCTGTCCAGATTTTTCATCTCCAATCGGTTTAGAACGGGGATTGATCGAAGGGCTTAACGAAGGCAACTATTGCAGCACATCATAAGGTGAGGATGGCTGACTATATTGCTTATAATCTTTGGGTTAATTTCGTAGGATTACCTAAAGTAAATAAATGTGATTTTCATGGATTATTAATGATTAATAATGCCTATATGAAAATATTGTTGTCAATGAATAAAGGAGCATAATATACAAGTTTAAGGATAAATTGTGTATGATTATGTAATATGAGCATATTGGCTTGATGAAGGGATTAATTATAAATATTGTGTTGAAATATAACTATAACTTCATATAAGGATATATGAGTGATTAAAGGTTATATTTTGTATATTGATATGAACTATATTTTCAATGGAAAATTAGTTTGGAAATTGTCTATATGACTATGAATTGAAAATGAGTTTTGTTGGAATTTATCCGACTAGTATTATGATACTAGTCGGGGTTTTGGAATGAAATATGTTAGAATTGATCCAAGGTTTGGATTGTGAATTGTTGAGCCTTAAGTAGTCTTAAGAGATACTAAGGTGGATAAGTGATGCTAGGGGTAGGCCTTAAGGGATACCCAAGATAAAGTGAATAATAAATTGATCCTAGGAATAGGATTGGCCTACGGGTGTATTCGGTAGTCTTTAAGGATTAGCCGATAGAGTATTGGTAATTAGTAAGGACCATGGCCCTTCCCGACTCTAGAGAGCGGGGTTGGATAGCATGGACTTACATCGTGATCACGGGTTAGGGTGGAATCCGAACCGGAGACCTTACGAGGCTCCCGACAGCGGTAACACATAAGATAGGACCCCGAATGGACCTTACCTTCCTACGGGATGATGGGTATGAGTTCAGGGGCGGGATGTTGGACTCCGGCCCGAGAGCCCGGTGAGGCCTCGGAGAGCGGTGACAAGTCTCGTAAAGGATGATAAGACCTACGGGCGGTGTCGTGCTAACGACGGGTATAATGAAATATATGAAATGGGCCGTGTGCCGACAAATAAATAAATTTACTTATTATAGAGATAATAAGTGGGAAATATAAATTATTATTTATATTATGATATCACCCTATTTTGAGGGTCTTAGAAATTAAAACGTTGATTATACTTAGTATAGTTGTCATTGTACTTGTCAAATGCTTCCAAGTACTGACCTCCCCTTCACGGGGGAGGCCACCTCACAGTTTCAGGTAGGGAGTAAAGCTTGCTACCATCGCCCGTTGCTTCGGGGAGCTCAGGGAGAGAAGACGTGGTTCGTGCTTCCTCCGTTCTATTTTTAAAACATTAAATTAATGCTCATGGATATTATTTTGAATAATTATTTGGGGCTTGTACGCCCATGTTGCCGAAGTGTGGCATAAACACTTGTATTAAACGTTTCCGCTGATTTAAATGATTATTTTACATTATGTTTGTTTATGGATGTACTATTGTGAATGATATTCAAGACGCCTAGTATAGTATGGATGAGTTGGACTGCGGTTGACTATTCGTACTGTACGGCGGGTTGTTGACGTGTCCGGTAGGTCCGGGGCGTGACAATTAAGTTGGTATCAGAGCCTTAGTCCGTAAACTTCATAATGAAGCTTCAAAATTCTTTGAAAATGATTTTGAAAACCATGAGCATAAAGTTTTGTACTTATAGGACTTTTGGTACTTGAGTTGCAAGGTCTCTAATTGTTAAGATGGTACCCTTAACAATTGGTATGGCGGTGATTTGAGCCAAAAGATGTCTTTAAGTACCTATCCGTCACTTGACATTTGATACGAGTCTAATGGCTCAATCTAAACTTCTTTCAGAAATGGAGCCAATCGGAAGAATCACTAGGAGGAACCCGACGGGCCGTGTGCCGGGTGGATCCGAACGCGGCAGCCGGGGGTCCACTAGGGTGTCAAGGGGAAGGGGCCGTGGAGGCCAACAACAAACCGTGAGCGATGGCCACGTTGACACGGAGAGTGAGACTTATTGGTCCTATGAGGACTCAACCTATAGGCCGGAAACCGAGCCGGTGGAGACCCCTTATGAAGGGGATGATGATGATGATGTTAGCGACGAGGAGCAAGATGGCTCCTTGGCGAGAATTGAGGCGTTGCTCCAACAATACCACCGAGAGCGCGAGGAGAGGAGGGAACGCCGAAGGCGCCGAGCGGGGCAACCTTCGGGTATGGCTTCAAGAGGAGGAAGCCACAATGCATCTAGAGTCCATGTGGAACCACATGGAGGCCGAAATGATGGGGGTCCAACCATAAGGATCTCCAAGTTTATCAAGGAAGCAAGAGACTTGGGGTGCAAACCCTTTGACGGGACCGGAGACATTTCGGTTGCCGCCCAATGGATCAAGAGGTTGAATGAAGCAGCCCTTGACATGCAAATCACGCCTAACCTTAAACTGAGAATAGCGGTAAGGTTGCTTGAGGGGATGGCATCCAAATGGTGGGATGGAACCAAGAGTAAGTATGGCGAGGGCGTCGTTTGGGAGGACTTCCAACGGGAGTTCTTTGCCCAATATTACTCCGACTTCGAGGTGAACAAGAAGGTGAGGGAATATACCCTCCTAACTCAAGGGGGTAACATGACGGTGAAGGAACTTGAGTACAAGTTTCGGGACCTTGCCGACTACATACCGGAGTACGCTTGTGATGAGAACCGGATGGTGAACCACTTTTGGGATGCCCTAGACTTGGAGATACGTGATAGGGCAACACAATTGCGTAACATGACCTTCGCCCAAGTGGTAGACCAAGCCTTGAAGGGCGAAAAACAGTGGGAAGAGAGGAAGAAAAGGGATGCCGATGAGGCGAAGAAAAGAAAATGGGAGAACCATGGCCCCCAAGGTTCTAACAAGAAGGGGAACCACGGGGGAGGTAGCTCATTTAGAACCCCTGCACCACCATCGAAGGGAAACCAAGGCCCAACTGGGCAAAGCTCGAGGTCACAAAACTCGGGAGTACCAAGGTGCAGCAACTGCAAGAAGCTTCACCAAGGCAAGTGCCGTGATCCCCCGAGATGCTATCAATGCGGGGAGGTCGGGCACATGAAGGTGAGTTGCCCACAACTTGGGCGAGCCGTGGGTGCCGGACCAAGCAGTGGAACCATGGTGAGCAGGAACCGAACGGGAGCACCGAGTGCAAGCATGGGGCACGGTGGAGCTAGCACAAGCAATGCACCGTCCGTTAATCAAGGGAGGACCCAAGCGAGGGTCTATGCGATTACGGAGGCCGATGCACGTGCTAACCCGGACTCCGTCGCGGGTAAATTCTTGAACTTTTGATGTTATTCCCTTGTATACAACATAAGTGTTAAAATGTACACATTGTATAGCCAACCGGGAGTGTGCAAGTTCGGAGAAGTGGATGAATATCCACCTGGGGGCGAATGCCGCCCGGCATTGACGAAAGCCGCCCGGCTTTCGCCTTCGAATTATTTGCAGAATCCTACGGCGACTATAAGGCGCCCGACTTTGACGAAAGCCGCCCGGCTTTCGTGCTTGATTTTTTGCTAAAATCCTTCGGCGGAGAAAACCCGGCCGAGTTTTGTAAAAACCGGCCGGCTTGTGTTCAGGCGTCTCCGGTGTGAGGCGTTGCCAATGAAAACCGGCCGGCATTCGTGAGAACCGGCCGGCTTTTATAAATAAAGAAACTGAAACTCCTACGGCGACGAACGTCGCCCGACGTTCCTAAATCCCGGCCGGCGTTCGTTAGGGACAAGAAAATACGTCGTAACCGAAACCCGGCCGGTTTCTGCGAAACCCGGGCGGGTTTGAGGTGGAAATTTATTGAATAAATGTTCGGCGACCGAAAACCGGCCGGCTTTGGCAAAGACCGGCCGGCTTACGTAACCAGTCATTCCGAGCCGAGGGCCAAGGTACGAAAACCGGCCGGCTTTCATGAAAAGCGGCCGGCTTTCCCTTATTGGTGCACGGTGTTGATTTTTAGGTGGGAACCGGGATGGAATTGGGATGGGGCGTTAGATGACGATCATCCAGACCATAGCCGGGGTACTCTATAACCTAAGAAATGAGTCTAATAAGTGGGGAGTGTGTCTTACATTGCTTATGAATGTAGGAACACTAAAGATTAACGGGAGAGACGCAAGAATCCTCATTGACACCGGGGCGCAACGATCATTCGTGAGTGAGGCGTTTGCCGGGGGATTCAAAGAACCACTTGTACCGATGACTCAAGCCCTATTGGTATCCACACCTCTAGGGGAAGACATCGAGAGAGATAGCCACTATCCATCGTGTGAGGTGGAAGTGGAGGGCCACAACTTGACGTGTGATTTCGTACCGCTGAGTATGATTGAATTCGATGCAATCCTGGGGATGGATTGGCTTGAGAAGCATCATGCTAGGGTCGATTGCTACACAAAGATACTTGAACTCGAAGGCGATGAAGGGGTAACCTTACGCTTCGAGGGGGATCGGGCCAAATTCAATAGTTGTATCATATCCGCCGTAAGAGCTAGGAGTATGATGAGAAAGGGTTGCCACGCATATCTAGCATACGTGGTAGACAAAACAAAAGAAGAGACGAGCATTGATGATGTGAGGGTGGTATGCAAGTATCCGGATGTCTTTCCAAAGGACTTACCGGGACTTCCACCCGATAGGGAGATTGAATTTGTGATCGAGGTCGAGCCCGGCACCAAACCAATCTCCATACCGCCATACCGCATGGCACCCGCAGAACTTAACGAGTTGAAAACCCAATTGCAAGAGCTTTTGGATAACGGTTTCATTAGACCAAGTCACTCCCCGTGGGGAGCACCAGTCCTTTTTGTGAAGAAGAAGGATGGAACACTTCGAATGTGCATTGACTATCGTCAACTGAACAAGGTCACAATCAAGAATAGGTATCCTTTGCCTAGGATTGATGACTTGTTTGATCAACTACGAGGAGCAACCGTGTTTTCAAAGATTGACTTGAGGTCGGGGTACCATCAATTGAAGATTAAAGAGGAGGACATACCGAAGAGTGCCTTCCGCACAAGGTATGGGCATTTTGAGTTCCTTGTTATGTCGTTTGGGTTAACAAACGCCCCGGCGGCATTCATGGACTTGATGAACCGAGTATTTCACAAATACTTGGACCGATTCGTGATCGTGTTCATAGATGACATCTTGATCTACTCAAAGAGTGAGGAAGAACATGAGGAGCACTTGATACTCGTTCTTGAGACACTACGGGAGAAGCAACTCTATGCCAAATTTTCTAAATGTGAATTTTGGCTTAAGGAGATTGGCTTTCTCGGGCATGTGGTTTTGGGATCGGGAATTGCGGTGGATAACAAGAAGATAGAAGCCATCACCGAATGGGAGAGGCCAAAGAACGTCAAGGAAATTCGTAGTTTTCTTGGGTTAGCAGGCTACTACAGAAAGTTCGTGGAGAAGTTCTCCGTTTTGGCATCACCATTGACGAAGCTCACTCGTAAAGGAGCTAAGTTTGTATGGGATGACAAATGTGAGAAAGGTTTCATTGAACTAAAGAGGAGATTGACCGAGGCACCGGTACTCGCATTACCCAAGCAAGGTATGGGGTACGATGTCTATAGCGATGCTAGCATCCAAGGACTTGGATGTGTGTTGATGCAGAATGGGAGGGTAATTGCCTATGCTTCACGACAGTTGAAGAAGCATGAGGTAAACTATCCTACTCATGATTTAGAACTGGGGGCAGTGGTATTTGCACTGAAGATTTGGAGACATTATCTCTACGGGGAGACATGCCACATATACACTGACCACAAGAGCTTGAAGTACGTGTTTACTCAGAAAGAGTTAAACATGAGGCAGAGACGGTGGATGGAGTTGATAAAAGACTACCACCTGGTAATCGAGTACCATCCAGGCAAGGCCAATGTGGTGGCAGATGCCTTGAGCCGGAAGAGCTCATCTGGGGCATTGATAGCTAACTTGAGGGCTTTAAGAGCCCAACTGGAGGTATCCAGTAATGGAGCCTTATTGGCACGATTTGAGGTGAGACCTACTTTGCTTGATGAGATCAAGAAGGGTCAGGAAACTGACGAGGAAATCATGAGGATCCGGGAACGCATGCAAGCGGGACCAGTGGAGGACTTCAGGGAAAGAGATGATGGTCTCTTATTATTTCGTGAACGAGTGTGTGTACCATCGGATGAGGGGCTCCGAAAGTCCATCTTAGAGGAGGCTCATTCATCGGCGTATGCCATGCACCCGGGAGGTACGAAAATGTACCGTGATCTGAAAGAAAGTTACTGGTGGTCTGGTATGAAGAGAGAAATAGCCGAGTACATCAGTAAATGCCTTACTTGCCAGCAAGTTAAGGCAGAACATCAGCATCCAGCTGGGTTATTGCAGCCACTTTCCATTCCAGAATGGAAATGGGAGCACGTGACCATGGATTTTGTGGTAGGACTGCCACGGACCGTGAGGAATTATGATGATGTATGGGTTGTGGTTGATAGGCTCACGAAGAGTGCACATTTTCTACCTATCAACACTACCTATGCACTTGAGAGGTTAGCCAAATTGTATGTGGATGAGATCGTGAGGCTACATGGGGTTCCTATAACCATTGTGTCCGACAGGGATCCACGATTCACATCACGATTTTGGCCGAAGTTCCAAGAGTCCATGGGGACAAAACTGAAGTTCAGCACTGCCTTTCACCCACAGACAGATGGACAATCTGAGCGGGTTATACAAATTTTAGAGGATATGTTGAGAGCTTGTGCATTGGAGTTCCAAGGAAGTTGGGACAACCATTTAGCACTTGTAGAGTTTGCCTATAACAACAGTTATCAGGCGAGTATTGGCATGCCTCCATACGAGGCATTGTACGGGAGGAGATGTCGTACACCTTTGTGTTGGGATGAGGTTGGCATGGCCAAACTCGAGAGCACGGAATTGGTGGAGATCACCAAGTCTAAAGTGAAGATGATTCGCGAAAGGCTTAAGGCGGCCCAGGATAGACAGAAGAGCTATGCCGACAAGCGCCGGAGGGCCTTAGAGTTTAAGGTGGGAGATGAGGTATTCTTGAAAGTTTCACCCTGGAAAGGAATCATCCGATTTCAAAGCCGAGGGAAACTTAACCCACGCTACATAGGGCCATTTGTGATTCTTGAAAGAATTGGGGCCGTAGCATACCGATTGCAGTTGACTCCAGAATTGGAGAAGATACATAATGTGTTCCACGTGTCTATGCTAAAGAAATATGTGCCGGATCCGTCTCACGTGTTAGAGAAACCACCCGTGGAAATACGTGAGGACTTGAACTATGCCGTTCGACCGGTAAGGATACTTGATAGGCAAGTAAAGAAGTTGAGGAGCAAGAGAGTTCCAATGGTTAAAATCCTTTGGAAAAGTGACCGAGTTGAGGAAGAAACTTGGGAAACGGAAGCCTTAATGAAGGATCAATATGCATTTCTGTTTGAGTAAGCATTTGTGAATTTCGGGGACGAAATTCCCGTTAAGGGGGGGTGAACTTGTGACACCGCGCCCGGATGTACTTGAATTTGAAATTCGACATGTAATTGAATTTTCCTAGCAAATAAAATTCATGTAATTGATTGGCATATTTATTTAATGTGCGATTAATTAAATTATTTATCGGGTCCAGTATATGTGACTGGGCTACCAAATATTTAGTTGGGTCATCATAGTAAATTATAGAAGCCCAATAAAGTGCCAACAAAAGTTGATAAAAATATTTGGACAACCCGAGTGCTATTTTGGCCCAACCTGCCGAAAATAGCAGGAATAATTGGGAGGGACTTTCTATACCCAATTGGGGTTTTTCCTACAAGCCTTGTAGACTCAAAATAATAATTTTGAGGCAAGTGAACATGGGAGGGGCGGACTTATTTGATGATGAGATTGCACAAGACAAAATATCACCCCATATGGCCTATCAACACCTCAACTTGGAGGTTTGATTGAGATACAATACCTCCCCCTTTCCCATTGCAATCATTCGGCCATATCAAGAAGGAAGAACCTCTAGGAAGAGCTCTCAAAAAGTCCAAGGATTGGAGGAAGCAAGAAGGAAGTATTCCCAACACAAAAGGGCTAGGATTTGAGGTAAGAATCCAACTAGTATGAACTAACTAGTATTATTTTGTATGATTTTTAATAAATCATATGGTGGATTAAACATGAAGTTCTACACGTTTAAAAGTGTAAAATAATGTTATAAAGTGGTGGTATTTAACTTAGAAGAGTCGTGGAATCGATAGGAGTTGAAACCGCCGGAAACCGCCAAGTATAGGAGGCTGTTCGTAGCTGCAGACCACGAAAGCCGCCCACCTTTCACGAAAGCCGCCCGGCTTTCGTCTGCTGTCCAGATTTTTCATCTCCAATCGGTTTAGAACGGGGATTGATCGAAGGGCTTAACGAAGGCAACTATTGCAGCACATCATAAGGTGAGGATGGCTGACTATATTGCTTATAATCTTTGGGTTAATTTCGTAGGATTACCTAAAGTAAATAAATGTGATTTTCATGGATTATTAATGATTAATAATGCCTATATGAAAATATTGTTGTCAATGAATAAAGGAGCATAATATACAAGTTTAAGGATAAATTGTGTATGATTATGTAATATGAGCATATTGGCTTGATGAAGGGATTAATTATAAATATTGTGTTGAAATATAACTATAACTTCATATAAGGATATATGAGTGATTAAAGGTTATATTTTGTATATTGATATGAACTATATTTTCAATGGAAAATTAGTTTGGAAATTGTCTATATGACTATGAATTGAAAATGAGTTTTGTTGGAATTTATCCGACTAGTATTATGATACTAGTCGGGGTTTTGGAATGAAATATGTTAGAATTGATCCAAGGTTTGGATTGTGAATTGTTGAGCCTTAAGTAGTCTTAAGAGATACTAAGGTGGATAAGTGATGCTAGGGGTAGGCCTTAAGGGATACCCAAGATAAAGTGAATAATAAATTGATCCTAGGAATAGGATTGGCCTACGGGTGTATTCGGTAGTCTTTAAGGAATAGCCGATAGAGTATTGGTAATTAGTAAGGACCATGGCCCTTCCCGACTCTAGAGAGCGGGGTTGGATAGCATGGACTTACATCGTGATCACGGGTTAGGGTGGAATCCGAACCGGAGACCTTACGAGGCTCCCGACAGCGGTAACACATAAGATAGGACCCCGAATGGACCTTACCTTCCTACGGGATGATGGGTATGAGTTCAGGGGCGGGATGTTGGACTCCGGCCCGAGAGCCCGGTGAGGCCTCGGAGAGCGGTGACAAGTCTCGTAAAGGATGATAAGACCTACGGGCGGTGTCGTGCTAACGACGGGTATAATGAAATATATGAAATGGGCCGTGTGCCGACAAATAAATAAATTTACTTATTATAGAGATAATAAGTGGGAAATATAAATTATTATTTATATTATGATATCACCCTATTTTGAGGGTCTTAGAAATTAAAACGTTGATTATACTTAGTATAGTTGTCATTGTACTTGTCAAATGCTTCCAAGTACTGACCTCCCCTTCACGGGGGAGGCCACCTCACAGTTTCAGGTAGGGAGTAAAGCTTGCTACCATCGCCCGTTGCTTCGGGGAGCTCAGGGAGAGAAGACGTGGTTCGTGCTTCCTCCGTTCTATTTTTAAAACATTAAATTAATGCTCATAGATATTATTTTGAATAATTATTTGGGGCTTGTACGCCCATGTTGCCGAAGTGTGGCATAAACACTTGTATTAAACGTTTCCGCTGATTTAAATGATTATTTTACATTATGTTTGTTTATGGATGTACTATTGTGAATGATATTCAAGACGCCTATTCGTACTGTACGGCGGGTTGTTGACGTGTCCGGTAGGTCCGGGGCGTGACAAGTTAACATCTTGATATTAACTATAGTAGGATTCATCTTCTTTAATATTCTTCCTTGAGTATTAATTAATTCCTATTCATATTTCATATTAATATTTTGAACATTACTTAAAGGATCAACTAGTTTTGTTTCATATATTAATTATTACTAGAATCGATCAACGAACCAATGGTTAATCGTTGATGGTTTCACAAGTAAGTAACTTCGGTTTATTAATGCACGGTCGTGGTTAATAAACTTAAGAGGGATTAATTTTGTTGGTTAAACCGAAACCGTTGTGTTGAGGTTATCAATCTCAATTGATTTCATCAAGGAGTTAAGAGATTAAATGCTATTATCAAGTCGGTATATGGCGGTGTTCTATACTTGACTAATAATAAGGGTTATTAATGAACGGTCGTTGTTAATAACTACCCTCGATGAATTGGATATACTCCTCGATTGAGTGTTCGAGAGGGGATAAGTTATAGATATAACAATGAACGACTAAAATATATCAACAAGTGGAAAGTAGCAATGTCAAGTCCTTTTTATCTTTGAATCAAATCACGTAACAGTTGTTCATCTTTGTGTTTAATTAAATTAAATCATTCAATCCTAAACCCCCCTTTTATTTATTACTTTCATTAAAAAGATAATTATTCCTTTCCCTGTGGATACGAACTCTACTTCACCTATACTACGTATAATTGTTAGTATTGAATTTATTTTGACGCACCGTGACAAAGTGCACGTCAAATTTGGCGCCGTTGCCGGGGAAAGACGGTTATTTTTCTTTTAATTTATCTCATAAAAATCAAAAACAAAAAAATTAAAAAATTAAAAAATAAAAATCTTACTCTTCTATTTTCTGAGCTTACATGAGTTATCAGTATATGGATACCAACACTTCATCCTTAGAGAGTCAAATTTCCTTCTTGACTTCTCTAATAAAGGAATTAATCTTAAGCTCAAAAGCTCAAGATGCCAAGACATGCAACATTTGCTTGTTTCACATGCATCTTACGGATTTCTGCCCAAAGCTCCAAGATGAATACCTTGAACAAATTGATGATGTTGGTTACGAAAGGGATGTACTTCACATGAGGTATGATCTGTTCTCCAACTCTAACATGTCTACAAAGGATATGGTTCGGGCTATTGCTACCAACATGACCACTATGCAAAACAACATGGTGCAATTCCAAAATGAGACCAAGTCTAGCATTTTGAACTTGGAAGCTCAAGTGAGTCAAATAGCCGGAGCCGTGAGTAGACTTGAAGCAAGGGATTCAGAAAAATTTCCTTCTCAAATAGAATGTGATCCTAAACATCAAACTTTTGCAATCACATTGACAAATGAAAAGGAAATGCAAAAGGAGATCCAGAATCCAGAAGAAGTAGAAGAAGAAAAAGACACGGAGCTCCAACTAGTCAAAGAAGAGGATAAGCTGAGCTTCAAATTCAAATTTTTGTCATTGTCATCCTTTGAGGTATCTCCATCATCTCTGAAAGATTTAAGAGAAACTCGTAAACTTGAAAAGGACAATGACATTTCTGAAATCTTCTTCAAAATTGAGGGATCAAAAAACTTTTCATTGACCATACTAAACGATAATTTCTTCCCCTTCCTCCCACCACATGAATCAATGAAAATCTGGATATTTGATCCTGGAAAGATTTCCAAAGTAAAGAGTCGAGAAATTGAGCACTCCTATGGAAATCCTATGAGTGAAAGTGTGAAGAAGATAAACTATCATGATCCAAGTTTGAATGACTGAACACAATGATAGCGTCGTGCCGCGACGTTAAATGAGGCGCTTTTTGGGAGGCAACCCATGCAAGGTATGTTTACTTGTTTTATTTTATTTTTGCACATTTCATAAAAAAATCTGGGGAGTGGACCCGGGCGGGTATCATATTTCACTCGGTCGGGCGTGTTCGTAAAAAGGCACCTGGAACTAAAAAAAGCACCCGGGCAATTTGTTTTTGGCAAAACCCGACCCCTGGAGTAAATTACCCGACCAGGTACTTTTAATACACCCGACCGGGCATTTTTGACAAAAAGATTCTGGATAAGCGGGAGTTAGGCCCGACCGGGTACATTACCCAACCCGGCCGAGCGCCGGGAAATTTTCCACAAAAACCGAGATGGCTTCCTCTTCTTCCGCATTTCATCTTCTGCAAACATGAACCTACTCCGCCAAAACACCATTTTCAAACTCCATACATTAGAATCTTCTCTGTTTCTACACCAAATCCAAAAAAAACTCATTTTCTTCATCTCCTCATCACCATCTTCACTCCTACACCCACTAAAAAACCGCCCAAATAACCAAATATCCAAACCCCCTTACTCCAAAAACAACAAAAGCCAAAATTTCCTCACCCAAAAAGAAAGAAATGACACCAAAAAGGGCAAAGAGAGTCATTCTCTTGGACATCTCGGACACAAGCACTAGGGACAGTGCTTTGATTAGCTTGGGGGGTAATTTCATGGAAAACTCACATTCATACTCTATATTCTTGAGTTATTTTTAAAAAAAAATATAAAAAACAAACTTGTTAAGCTGAAAACCTGAAAAGGCAACTTAAGCAAAAATAAAGCAAAAATAAGAGTGAGTTGCGAGGATTAAAACAGAAAAATGTGGGAAGCTGGGATGAAAACCCGAAAGGGCACCTAGGCAAAATGAGAGAATGAGAGAAAGTATTTTCTTTTATTTCTGCAGGATCCTAAGGGTAACGCAAAAAAAAAAAATTGAGGTTGATGAGAAATATGGAGTTGAGACCCCTCTTTACTCTTATAATTTTGGGGATAATTTTTGTGTTGTCCTAAAAACACTCTTGGATGTTTGTGTGGATACTCTTGTCATTTTAAGGACTTCTTGGGCTAGATTTGGTTTACTCGAGACTAGTAAAGGTTCAAGTGTGGGGGTGTTTGATATGCAGTAATTAGTAGTGCATAAATGTATCTTTTTATGTTTGATTTGTGTGGATTGTTTACCATTTTATTTAGTTTGTAAGCATTTATGTGATTTTAGTTGTAATTGTATTTTAGTTCTCATTTGTAAGTTGTAAAGTAGAGTTAGGATTTATGGTGTTGGAAAGGAAGACTTTGAATTGAAGATAATTGGCTGCCCAGGACAGTCACCCGGTCGGGTGAGACTTGAAATACGAAACTGCTCAGGAAATTACATCACCCGGTCAGGTGAGGTATTTCACCCGGTCGGGTCAGACATGACCCGGGACAAAACGACGTGCAGAAACATGATAACATGATGGATTATTTGATTTTGACATGCACCAGGTCGGGTGGGCACTTGACCCGGTCGGGTACCCGGCCAAAGGTGTTGAAAAACACCTATAAATAGCACACTTTTCCTTCACTTGTAATCACTCCTTCCTTTATACTCTTAATCTCAACTTAGAATAATATTTCTTTTATATTTTTATAGCATGTTTAGTCTCCAAACGAGGAGCTAAACTTCCATTTCTTGGTGTTGCTCTTGAAGCTTGATTATTAAAGTTGTGAGTTATTTTCCTAACTTCTTTCCTTGAATATTAATTCTTCCTTTAAATACTATTTATATATCAATATTGGGGAGTGTTACTAAGATGACAATTAGTTAACATCTTGACATTAGTTATAGTAACGTAATAGTTATTTCTTTCTCTATGTTAATATTGGGGAGTGTTACTAAGATGACAATTCGTTAACATCTTGATATTAACTATAGTAGGATTCATCTTCTTTAATATTCTTCCTTGAGTATTAATTAATTCATATTCCTATTCATATTTCATATTAATATTTTGAACATTACTTAAAGAATCAAATAGTTTTGTTTCATATATTAATTATTACTAGAATCGATCAACGAACCAATGGTTAATCGTTGATGGTTTCACAAGTAAGTAACTTCGGTTTATTAATGCACGGTCGTGGTTAATAAACTTAAGAGGAATTAATTTTGTTGGTTAAACCGAAACCGTTGTGTTGAGGTTATCAATCTCAATTGATTTCATCAAGGAGTTAAGAGATTAAATGCTATTATCAAGTCGGTATATGGCGGGGTTCTATATTTGACTAATAATAAGGGTTATTAATGAACGGTCGTTGTTAATAACTACCCTAGATGAATTGGATATACTACTCGATTGAGTATTCGAGAGGGGATATGTTATAGATATAACAATGATCGATTAAAATATATCAACAAGTGGAAAGTAGCAATGTCAAGTCCTTTTTATCTTTGAATCAAATCACATAAAAGTTGTTCATCTTTGTGTTTAATTAAATTAAATCATTCAATCCAAAAAAAACCCTTTTATATATTACTTTCATTAAAAAGATAATTATTCATTTCCCTGTGTATACGAACTCTACTTCACCTATACTACGTATAAGTGTTAGTATTGAATTTATTTTGACGCACCGTGACAAAGTGGACGTCACTCACCTTCCCCAAGGACCGCTACAATTATTTAAAGCAACCAGATCTCAAGTTAACATCGTAAGCACAATTAATTAAAGTAAACTTCTTACAATCTTCGGTTCATCTCTACTTTATTTTCAATGGGAAACTACATTGAAATCACTAATTATTATATGCAAGCAAACACATGGGCATAATTTTGAGTAAAATGTTAAAGCAAGAGAGCTTTATGAATATTTAGGGGAAAGATTTTGAAGAAACTAGTAAAAAGATGTTACTCGATCAGTAATTTTCAAGGATGACAGATTCACAAAGAGTTTTACTTTCAGGATAGCAAAGAGCGTTACAACAATCATGTTAGTGAAGCACCCCAAATTTTCAAACAAGCCCAGCATGACTAGATATCTACAACAATAACAATAACATCTAAACCTTATTTCCAAAAGACTTTGAGTTGGCTAACATGAATCGATTCTTGATGTCAGAATCAAAATGAGAAGAAAGATGAAAATAATAAAAAGATAAAGACGTACAAAATAGATAAAATAAAGACATATATGATAAAATAACATAAAAACATAATATAGATAAAATATTAAAAGATAAAAGAGGATAAGAAATATAAAAATAATAACATGAGAACATCAAATATAAAGAAGATAAAAGATAAAAGAAAAGGAGAGAGGAAAGAGAGGAAAGAAAAGAAAGATATCATGTGTCCTCCGCACGAATATGCACCCTCCATTTTCTGATTTTCCTCTATCCAAAGTCATACTTTAATTTATCCCAAGAAGAAGCATATTAATTTTGATTCCTCTAATCCAAGTTTGTTTGGATCTTCCTTTCCTTCTTCACCTGCCTCTTCTCCCCTGCTCTCAAGTCGTCTAATCAGTGTATCGCTCGGTCTTCTGCACCAAATCAACGCAATCAAGACTATTGCATGTTATCGTCAATAGGTGTCAATCTCACTCTCATATTTTGTCTCATTATCTTATTTCTCAACGATTCATGTTAGCCCACCCCAATATCATTTGGGACTAAGGCTTGGATGTTGTTGTATCTTATTTCTCAAACGGTCTTTTCTAGTATGTCCACACATTCAATGCGACATACGTATATATGTCACACTCGTATTTTGAATGTGACATTGTTTCACCGCACAACACTCCACGTCATACAACAATGCATGCCTAAGCAGTTCGATAGATCTACCTTTCAGTCTAGTTGGCATACCTCGATCACATAGAAACTCTAATGCACTCTTCCATTTCATCTACCTTGCTCTGATTCTATGGGATACATCTTCATTTAATTTACTATCCTTCTGAATTAATGGAGCCTATGTAACAGATCATATCACACACCGGTATCTCTTTACCATCAAGGGTAATCCCGTTGTTATTACCACTTCTACCTCCATCAAACTTGCACTCCATATACCGAGTCTTGTTTCGGCTCAGTCCGAAACCCTTGGTCTCCAATGTTTGTCCTCAATCAACAATCGTCATACTTCCAACTTTGTTTTAACACGTGATTGCGTCTCATCAATCAATACAATATCATCAACAAACATCATGCACCACGGTATAACTTCTTGAATTGATTTCGGAAGTCCATCCATGATTATAGCAAAAAAGAAAGGGAAAAGGGGAAAATAAGCCCACGTACTAACAAAAAAACGGTCAAATAAGCCCTTATTTAGGAGGCTCTGTCCGAACCGAAAACCCATTTCTGGTTATTTGGACATAATGGCCTGGATTGGGTGGCGGGTAGGATTTGTAAAATACCAACCCAATCCGCCCGAATATTCGAACTCCCAAAACGACGTTGTTCCGTATTTCATATAATATATGTATGTATGTATGTATGTATGTATGTATGTGTGTGTGTGTGTGTATATATATATATATATATATATATATATATATATATATATATATATTGTTATAGCACTCTAACCCTATCCGCCTCCTCAGTTCTCAATCTGTCGACTGTCGGTCTGTCCTTTCTCTTCCGTCTTCAGACCTTACTCTCTCCTGACTCTGTGATTTTCGTCTTCATTCCTGACCTTCGTCGTAGGTTTTCCGATCAGTTTGAGCAGACAGTCAGAAGCTCTTAGACCATCGTTGTTTTCCTGTCAGTCTAAAGGTCTCAGACCTTCGTCATTGGTTCTTCGACCGTTTGAAGTTCGAAACCCTAATTGGTGGAAGTTTTTTAACCCTAATTTCTAATCGCAATCTATCTCATCGTCTCTGAGGTACTTGTACCTACATTTTGTGGTGAATTTGTGATTTATGTTTTCATTGATTCATATATCTGTTTTGTGGAAGCAAATGACCTACATGATGATGATGACATACTAATATTTGATTGTATGATGATGTTTATGATGTTTAATGCTCTGACAAATGATGATGATGATGATGATGATGATGAAGTTGAATTCTGAGTACATAACTGTGAATGTTTGAAACGTGAAGTGTGAGTATTGTAAATGTGCCCAAGATGTATGAATTGTGTTTGAATATGCATATGAGAAAGATGATGGAGCCTCAGGCATAACCTAGGTCTGAATTCTGAAAAGTGGCTATGCATATGTGGCATGTTAACTACTTAAAAATGAATGGTAAAGATAGTGCCACAATACCCATATGACTCCATAAGGGAGTCATTAAGGACTCCATAAACTTTTGGACTGAAATTTGCTGGTCTGGTCTGGTCTGGTCTGAACTGGTCTAATCTGGTCTGGTAAACGTCTGGTCTCTGTGTATTTTATAACTACGGAAATCAAGTCTGATTTGGTCTGGTCTGATCTAGTCTGGTCTGGGACTAAAAACAATCCAAAAGAAAATATCCTTACTCCCAAATTAACATTACGATCCGCTAAAAGTAATTTTCAATTGGGACTAAAAGCCTAATGGCTTGTCTTACACATTAGGTAATATACGGAGTACAGGAGTAACTTCCAAGTCCCACCTGGCAGCTTCACTTCATAATTTTATGTGGGGTGGGGGTCATAAATTTTTAAATAGTACTACCTCCGTCCCACTAATATTGTCTCATATCAAATTTGGTAAAATTTGTGTGACTCTAAATTATTCTTATTTTATTCTTACTTTATCAAACAATATCAACCACATACATCACTTTTTATTAATTTGTGTGTCACTCCCTCTTGTCTCATTATTGGTGGGACGGAGGGAGTAGTATTTAAAAAACATACAAAAATGGGGGGGGGGGGGGGCATGGCCTCCTTATATTTGGTGGTACCTCCGTCCCTGAATAAGGATTTTTTCCAAAAATATGACTAAAATAAAACATACTATCGTATTTATAGTAATATGAAATAGTTACTACTTCGTAAAATATAGTGACAATGTCATTTAATTCTAAATTTTGAATATAGATTATTATAATTAAGTTATTATACATTCATTAATCTCATTTTTTAAACAATCTTTAATTAAAATTACATGAATATTACTAGTTAAGAAGTCATTAACAAAAATATTACTAAACATTATTTCGTGTTTAAATTCGTATAAAACCAATTTCAGTTTTCCTTATTTGACCTCCTACTAAACATTATTTGACAAACTTGCTATAGTCGCCTTCTTGGCCAGGAAGAAACATTTATAAAGAGAAAGGGAAAGGAGAATGTAGCCGCTGATGCTTTGTCTATTTGCTAAAAAGAGTAAATGCTTCTTTGGAGTAAAGAAGGTTGAATACCTAGGGCATTTGATTTCAGGAAAAGGAGTGGAAACTGACCCCTCTAAAATACAAGCTATGAAAGAGTGGCCAATTCCTAAAAACATTAAGGGGTTAAGAGGATTTTTAGGCCTCACGGGGTACTACAGGAAATTCATAAAAGGATATGGCCTTATCAGCAACTAAACAGTGTAATAATCTGGTAACTGATTATTTCTTTGAAGCATCAGGCTCTTGAGATGTTCAAAGGAATCCAAATACTCATCAAGGGAACCAGTCTGCTGCAATTTATTAAATTCCTCCACCACATTACCCCCTATTTCTTCATTAAATCTTGCACACAAATCTATTATAAATTGCTCCCATAAGACAGATTTATGTACTGCACTGTAACTGTTATACCAAGATTCTGCTCTTCCATTTAAGTACAAGGAGGCTAGGTCAACCTTTTGATGATTATCAATTTTGCATAATTCAAAGTACTTCACACACTTTTGAATCCAAATTCTAGGGTTACTTCCATTAAAGCAGGGGAATTCAACTTTAGGTGTAAAACCTAAAGTTCTAACCTGATTGTGCTCACGGATGGGAGTACTGTGCAGAGAATGATTATCTTCGTCATCATTTTTCTTCTGCAAAAGCCCTAACAGAGCATCCAACTTCCGTGAGGTATCCAGAAATTTTTGCTCATTCGTTAAGGATTGCTCCAGCGATCGTTGCTCCAGTTGTGTCATTCGTTCCTCCATTTTAGCCGACAAACTTGCTATAGTCGCCTTCTTGGCCAGGGTGAAAGATAGGAAGCTTAGCTTGAATTTAATGGCAGAAGTGAGTCCTCAGAATCGTGCTCTGATACCAATTGGTAGAATTTAGGAAGAAACTTCGAAAATTCTAACATCTATTGCAGGAATTCCAATGAAAAGAATGGAATTCGAACTAATAGTGTAAAGAAGGTTTTAGCTCATTAACAGGAAAGGAGAAGAAGGAAG
This sequence comes from Cuscuta epithymum, assembly GCA_945859915.1. Classification (NCBI taxonomy): domain Eukaryota; kingdom Viridiplantae; phylum Streptophyta; class Magnoliopsida; order Solanales; family Convolvulaceae; genus Cuscuta; species Cuscuta epithymum. The sequence goes on from CAMAPF010000068.1 coordinate 1,585,292, forward strand.
TTTATTCATCATTGCTCTCATACCATCTAATTACAGTATATGTAATGAAGAAAGATATCAGCTAAACTAACTGCTCGTAACTAACTATACAACTAATTGAAGAAGACTCCTGCTTCTAACTTCTTCCAGTATCTTCCACTCGAGCTGTCAATTAGTTCATAGCTGATCTGGCACTCATTCCCTTATTACTCCTTAGCTGACGTGGCTTGGAGTGCATAACACAGGAGTTTCATACAGTAAGAATTACTCCAACCAATATCAAGTGTAATTTTTCCATCTTCTCAAATCTTAGTCTCTGTTTCTATGGGAAAATAAATCCCGATGTCGTGTTTTTAAAAATTGAAAATCAAAATCCATTGCCAAAATACAGTGTAATGTTTCTATCTTCTTATTTCTTTGTATCAGTTGTTTCCAGAAATGAATTCCCAATGCTGATTTTCTGAAAATTTAATATAATTCACTGCCTTGTGTTCAGAATGAACTCACAACGGCTTGAATTCATATTGTTGGGTCTTCATTTTTATTCATATGAGGTTGCATGTTTCTAAACTCCACTCAGTACTTTGACTATATTAATGATGAATATGCACCTTGAAAACCCTATATTAGAATCCTTCGTGTATCTGCTATTGTTCAGACATTATTGTGAAGCAGAGCATGGAAGAAATGGATGACTTCAAGAATCCCCCGCCATCTTCAAAGCCCGTGTTGTGTTCAGACATAGCATGTTTACACATTTAGTTTCTCCCTACAACCTACTTTTAGAATATCAGTTACTAACTTTCAGCTCATGTTATTTACAGAAGTACAACCGGCTAGTAAAAAAATCTTTGGTTTATAAGAACATCAAGTTCAGGAAAGTGAATACATTTTCTAGGCTCTTTTATTTAGTTTTTGTAGTCAAGGAGAAGTTACAACCTCATCAACTACAACTGTTTAGGAAAACAGTATTCGGTGTGTTCATAGATGCTAGGAAAATGTCCTGCAGCGGCCAACTCATACATTACCTCTTAGGGAATTTGGTCAAGTTTGGTAAGTCTGAAAACCCCTTTGATTTGTACTTTGAAATTCAGGGTATGATAACTCATACATTCCTTCTGTGTTTTAGATTTCACAACTATCCTAGGATTCAATTATCATGACAGAATGAGTCATATAAAGATGCTCCATCGTATAAATTTCAAGTCGTTAAAGATGTTCCGTAACAATTAAATGGGTAAATGATTGAATCAATGTGCATCTATTCACATTTCAGTTTTATTTCAAGCTTTTAATATTACTTTTGAACTATTGCAAGGGTGATTCTGGTGTGCTAATGCTCAAGTTTGCAGAGGTTCTACAGATGCGGATGGATATCTCTAAGGTTTGTCCATCAAAGATCGTAGAATACAGCGCGAAGTGGGTTATGACCTCTACCATTATGGACACTTAAAAGGCAAATAAGAGTAGGTCCACATGACGCAATTGAAGAAAGAAGTTACATAGTTTTTCTTTTTTACAGATTTAATTTTCATTTTTTTAATCATGAGACCTTGCTACTTCTGCCAAGATACTTTCATTGAGTTTTTTCATGTTGTCCCATCCTTTGGATACACTTTCATTCCATTACTTTTCCGAATTGATGTGTTCAACAGTAGTGTTGGGTTTTCTGTAAATTACTCATCTACTCATTAGAATAACTATATGATACAACTAACTTCATCTATTGAGTTATAGTTACTTCAATACTTGGACTCTTACATTTACACAAGCAATATCTTCCAGCACCTTATATACGGTAATTTAAAGAACCAATTCACCTGAGTTAGTCACTTAAACGCGTCATATTAATTTAACATGACACAATAAACCACAAATCAAGTAACTACGAAATGTTATGTCCTCTTCTCAATTACCTTTTCAGGTTATACTTGTTACAATAATAATCTCATACTATTCTTCAAAATGTTAGTATCAAATTTCTCACACAAATATGCAAGTGCACATCATACACAAAAATCAATCTACTTAATTTATTCCAATTCAAAAACCAAACCAATATCTGAATGCCCTGCATGTGCATTCTACATTGCATAAAAAATCTCAAAAAATTGATAACAAACATAAATATCCTTCTCAATAACTCTAACTACTCTACAATGGTATTGGATTATTGCAAGTTTTTTAGTTATGCCCATGCTGTTTGCATCTTTTGCACTTCTGTTTTGCCCCAAATTCACCGGTTGAACGAATTCTCTTTGTCTTTGGTCTTCCTGCTATTCTATTTGTGCACAGAGGCGGTTTAACTACCAAGATCCTATATTGCTCTGGAATGTCATCATTCGAGTATGACCCAATGGGATGAATTACCCCAGAATATTTCTCACACCATGACGTCGTTTTGTAATAATCTGATACGTAATCATAACATGACAGCCCATTCATGTGTCCAATTACAGCAACGGCATGAACACACACAAAGTCTTCTAACTAGAATTCTCTACAGATGCATCTTCTTTTCTCGAGATTGACCACAAATGTTTTACACGCCAAGTTTATCACTTCCGCGCTAAACCCAGTGCTTGGTTTTACCTAAAGTATTAAGTTTTGGCAATTTTAGCAACAATAACTATAATATCCAATGACATGACAATAGTTCTACAAATAAATGAATTTAAAATTTGTATTTACTTACATTGAACCACTCTTGAGGCGTTCCACTAGCATTGATTCGCCAGATGGTGTCAATGTTGTGCTTATCTTATTTGCCAATGTCATTCGTTTATAGAACCACTCTTGCATTTTGTATCTCAAGTACTCTATAAGTGTAGATATTATGTACTCTCTTGCTACTCGATCCATTGAGTTCATGGATTCTGCATTGTTTGAGGTCAAGATGAAGTACTCTCTTCCCCCAACAAATCACCATTTAGATATCCAAATGAATCCCTACTGGTAGAGACTGCCAAATTCTAACTAAACAGTGTAGTATTTTCATCATTTTGAGGACCTAGTTCAGCAGATATGAGATCTCTTTTCACAATACTCCCTTCATTCCCAGAACTTTGCACTACGTAGCCACTGCCTTGAACTTGTACGCACATTGGGAATGCTCCTACTTTTCCCTCACACTGGCCTTTATGTAAAAGAAACGAAGGCTGACTTCATTGTCAATAATTGTTGGTGTAAATGACTTGTCAATCATGTAAGCTATGTGCACATTCTGGACCTCTGTATGAAAATGTATTAACTCGCCCAGCTGTGCAACCAGCCCTCCATATGTTGTCAAAGAATTCACGATCATGCCATGCGTCGATGTCATTTTAAATTCCTTGTTCTCATTCCATCCATCTCCTTTCAACACTGTCACTAACACAGTTTCTATCTCCCTGAAACAAAATAAAAAAAACATTACCATCTAACCAATTAAATTGCATCCACTGGTCTTATATTTCTTTAAATCAATCTGACTTACTATACTCTTATTTATTTGTTATTGAATTTAATAACAATATCAGTTAATACTTATTACTTATCTACTTTCTGTTACTTACTTTAACTGACTTACTTCTCTACCTCAAACGCTTACACCCACAATAGCCACTACCTACCATTTCTCTACTTGGCGTTCATGACTTCAAGTAAATTACTTGTCTGCCTCAATCTCTAAGTTCATGCCCAATTCCTTACTTTACTAATAAAATACAGCGAGTAAAGACTCCTTTTCTTTACTTGTAATTCATTACTTCAAATAATTTACTCAAGATGTTATTGAATATGATAACAGTACGAGTTACAACTTACTACTTATCTGCTTCCAGTTACTTACTTCAAGTGAGTGACTCCTCTACCTCAAACGCTTACACCCACAATAGTTACTACCTACCACTTCTCTACTTGGGGTTCATGACTTCATATTAATTACTATGTTATTTCAATCTCTACGTTCATGTCCAATCCCCTACTTTACTAATGAATCAAAGATAGTGAATACTCCTTACCTTTACTTGTAATTCATTATTTCAAATATTTTATTCAACAAAAATAGACACACTTTTTCTTTCAACATATAATCACTGGAACATAGTCATAAACATTACTATTCAGGAAACCACATTTTACTTAATAGTCATTACTATATACTAGGAGTACAGTACTATTTGAGCTACTATGTCTTCCAACTAAAAACTACTAACTATCTAAATCATTACTTTGTTCTATATCTCCATTACTATATTCCCATCCCTTAAAGTCTTGATTTTACTCCCAGAAACTCCATACTTATGTCCCTTCAAATTATCACATAATTCATTACCCCATTCCAACCCATAAATTACTTGCTTCTACGTTTAAGTGAACACCAGATTTAGGGTGCACACATTACTGCAACAATCTATACTCTCTACAGGGTCAACAATGTATTGCAAACCCCAAATCCTCATAGTCGTGTTAATCCTCGGAATTCTGCATCACCATAAACAATTTCACTCTAATTCACACTCAAAACTGCATCAGAAGTAAGTTTAAACATTGGAACTAACCTCAAATTTGCGACTTCGTCTTCTTCACGGGTATGATACTTTCTTCCTCTGTGGTTTACAAATGCTTGCCGTATAAAATTAGAAGTCTCCCACTTCCGTATTTTAGTAGTGAATCGTTCCGTAGTGACCTCCATAAACAACGCAATCAGGTAACAGAATGTCTGGAATTTAGGGAAATCCAGAAATCTATCGCTCCATAGGTTTGAACGGTTTTGGGCAATCATGTCATTTCTCTAGTTTAGTTACGGGACTTGATGCGTTTTAAATAGTCATGGTAATATTTTTGTAATCCCTATTAATTTTGGTAATATATGTGTAAAAAACTCGGTAATCATATACACATTGTGAAATCACATTTATTAGCCTACTTCCTGGCTTATGATTTCAGTTTTATCGCCCTTAACATTCAATAGTACCTTCTCAAAAAAAGACATTCAATGATAGGAAAACAAACTCAAAACGGAATAACATGATTATTGATTACATCTATCATAACAAACATAATTGAAATAAAGGCAAAATTAAATTCTTCAATTACCAAAACTGAAGATGGATGAGATGTAGTGATGTACATATATTAATAATATAATAGCAGCTATTATTCAAATTAGTTTTATTCAAATATCTTATTCACTAAGAAACATGTTTTATTCAAATATCATCATGGATTCATGGGACAAGGGATTGATGAAAAATGCATTGCCACGTACAAAGAATTAATATTGGGTTAAAAGTACACTCTCCAACGGAACTGTCCATATTTTCTATGGGGTTGAGCAGGAATAAAAAACCGACAACAGTGTGCCCATGCCTTTCTCATTTCAGAAGGCCTGTGAGACGGATGACTCGGCATAAAGTTTTGGAAATTTTTTGCAGACCAGAATAAAGTAGTCCAAGTGTTAATCTTTTGGCTTATATAGAAATGTATACTTTAATTTATTCTTAAGCTCTTGACAAATCCACTAATCATTACTATTTAAACAGGTATTCTCCATAGCGTTTACATTATCACTTAATTCAGTGCCGCCACCGTTGGAGCATGATGGGTCATCTCGAGTCTGTCCGATCATAGGGGTAGAAGAAGCTTTTGAAGGCGATTGTGGTGACAGAGATGTTGGGTGGATATTGGGGCTGGACTGTGAAGGAAAATTATTGCGCTGCGCATGTGCGCAAGTCATCCCAGAGAGCTGGCTGAGTGAACTAGACTGGTTTGTCATCATCGTAGGTTGGTACTCAAACATTGGTGGCTGAGGTTGTGGCTGCTTGAACATTGGTGGCTGAGGTTGTGGCTGCTTGAACATTGGTGGCTGAGGTTGTGGCTGCTTGAACATTGGTGGCTGAGGTTGTGGCTGCTTGAACATTGGTGGGCTGAGGTTGTGGATGCTCAAGTATTGGCGATGGCTGATTCTGAGATGACGATCCCCCAGAGTTAAACACACCCATACTGACCATAGCATTGAAGATATTACTCATCTGGATACTGAAACCCTTCTGCATCGTCACAAGCAATTCAAACTCAATCCTAAGTTCAGCTTTTCTGGCCATGAGTGCCTCGGCCTGAGAGTTGCGCTCCTGTGTCTCCCTAGTTTCCTACAATATTAGCAAAACATAATCATTAAACTCTCACCAGTTTTTATTTTTATACAAGTTCTGCTGGACTTGTTAGCATTAGTTCTAATAGAAAAGCTTGAAGAAACAGCTGGACATGATAGCATTTGTACAGGACAAGACTGATCCCCCTGGGGTATAAGAAAAAAGAAAAAAAAGAAAAAAAACTAAAGTTGAACTTTTCGAGTAAAATACAGGAGTATTGTTTATTGAAATTATTAAAACTGTTCACTTTTTGGTCTCTTGGACAAGATTCCCCCCCCCCCCCCCCCCCCCCCCACCTTATGTGTAATTTCTCTAAATTATGAAGTGAATTCTGTCACTGAAGGTAAATGATAAAATAAACAGGGAAAAGAGGCCAAGGGAAGTCATTTTCTTTTGTATGATTTTAACTTAGAAAATAATGACATAATAATAAGAAGAATATTTTTTAATGATATTAGAGTTAAGACTAAAATTCTTAAGTCTTTATTTTGCTCCATATTTTATTTCCTTAAAATTATCCCAGATATCTTCCTTCCCAGCATTTACTAAGTTCCAAACAAACCCCAAGGGATAATAAGCATAACTGCTACTTTATCATGTTCTCCATATCAATCAGGAGCCAATAATGCTTGGTTGAAGAGAACGAATGAAACTGATCAGGCCATTGAACGCTCACAGATTGCGTGTCCCTGAAAACTTTTGTAGCAAAGTAAATTTGTAACCTAACTTTTAGTTTTTACCAATTACCATTTTAATTTAACATATATATATACATATATATATGTAGGTTGTTCATAACACATTTGAAGGGCGGTGTTACTATCTCATTTCTATTATTTTTAGAACAGTTTGAACTCCCAAATGCAATATTCCAACTTTGTGACTCAATTTATTTAAGTGAACACATTTGACAAAAAAAGTAACTGAAGTCCGTTCGAAATTGATTTCTAATTAGTAAAACATGAAAACGTGAATAGATTTAATTAATACTACGGTAGTACATATCAAATAAGATTAAACAGAATACCATTTCACCAAGCCTTCGTGACTTTGACCTCCTGCCCATTGTTATAACTGGAACCTCACCTTCCCCAAGGATTGCTACAATTTTTTTAAAGCAACCAGTTCTCAAGTTAACATCATAAGCACAATTAAGTAAGGTAAACTTCTTACAATCTTCGGTTCATCTCTACTTTATTTTCAATGTGAATCTACATTGAAATCACTAATTATATGCAAGCAAACACATTGGCATAATTTTTTGAGTAAAATGTTAAAGCAAGAGAGCTTTCTGAATATTTAGGGGAAAGATTTTGAAGAAACTAGTAAAAAAATGTTACTGGTTCAGTAATTTAAGGATCAGAGATTCACAGAGTTTTACTTTCGGGATAGCAAAGAGCGTTACAACAATCATGTTAGTGAAGCACTCCAATTTTCCAAACAAGCCCAGCATGACTAGATATCTTAAACAATAACAACAACATCAAAGCCTTATTTCCAAAAGACTTTAAGTTGGCTAACATGAATCGATCCATGATATCAGACAAATGGATAACAAAGATGAGAGCATAAGAAAGATGAGAATAATAAAAATATAAAGATAAAATGGATAAAATAAAGACAAATATAAGATGAAATAACAAAAGAACACAAGGTAGATAAAACATTAAAAGATAAAAGAGCATAAGAAATATAAAAATAACATAAGAACATCAAAGATAAAGAAGATAAAAGATAAAAGAAAATGAGAGGGGAAAGAGAGGAAAGAAAAGAAAGATATCACGTGTCCTCCACACGAATATGCACCCTCCACTTTCTGATTTTCCTCTATCCAAAGTCATACTCTAATCTAACCCAAAAAGAAGCATATTAATTCTTATTTCTCTAATCCAAGTCTGTTTGCATGTTACTCCCATCTTTTGTCTCACTATATCATTTCTCAAATGATCTTTTCTAGTATGTCCTCACATCCAATGCAACATATGTATATCTGTCACACTCGTATTTTGAATCCGACATTGTTTCATCGCACAACACTCCACGCCATAACACAATGCATGTCTAATTGCAGTTCGATAAAATTTACCCTTCAGTCTAGTCAGCATACCTCGATCACATAGAAATTCTAGCGCACACTTCCATTTCATCCACCTTGTTCTGATTCTATGGGATACATCTCCATTTAATTTGCCATCCTTCTAAATTAATGGAGTCTAAGTAACAGAACATATCACACACCGGTATCTCTTTACCATCAAGGGTAATCCTGTTGTTATTACCACTTCTATCTCCACCAAACTTGCACTCCATATACTGAGTCTTGTTTCGGCTCCGTCCGAAACCCTTGGTCTCCAATGTTTGTCGTCAATCAACAATCGTCATACTTTCAACTTTGTTTTAACACCCGATTGCGTCTCATCAATCAATACAATATCGTCAACAAACATCATGCACCACGGTATATCTTCCTGAATTGATTTTGTAAGTTCATCCATGATTATAGCAAGCAAAAATGACTCAGAGCAGATCCTTGGTTCACTTCGATGATAATAGGGAGCCCTGCAGTCCTCCCTGCACTAGTATGAACACTTGTAGTACAAGCCTCATACATATCCACGGTGATATTGATATACTTACGTGATACGCCTTTTCTAATTAAGACCCACCAAAGGAATTCTTGAGATACTTATCATATGCATTTTCTAAGTCAATGAACACCAAATGTAGATCTTTTCCAGTGTCTCTATACTTCTTCACAACTTGTCTAAGAAGGTGAATGGCCTCAGATATTAAGCGTTCAGACATAAAACAAACTGATTCTCCGAAATTTTCACACCTTTTGGGAGTCTGTGCTCGCAAAGTTTCATGGTGTAACTACAATCTTCATCTCTTGATAGTTGACACATTCTTGTACATCACCCTTGTTTTTAAATAGGGGAATAATGAGAATACTCTTCCGCCAAATCACTAACATTTTGTTGTTTCTCCAAATCATGTAGAAGAAACGTGTTAGTAACTCGATGCTTTTCTCTCCCAAGCTTCTCCAAACATCGATCGGTATACCATTTGCACCCACTGTTGTCTTCCTCTCCATTTTTTCTCAGAACCTCTTTAACTTCTGTCGTTTGGATCCTTCTCACAAAGCCTCGATTCATCACTTAATCGGGTATAATAAGATCATCAATACGGTGCATTATCATCAATACAGTGCACTTTATTCCCGTTGAACAAGGTATCCAAGTATGACTTCCACCGCTCTTTTATTTCCTCGCTCTTCATTAGTACTATTTGATCGACATCCTTCATACACTTAACTTTTTCGGTATCTGTAGTCATATGATCATGAGGCGAAGAAGTCTGTAAATATTATTTTCTCCTTCCTTAGAGTCCAATTTTACATACAATCCCTTGTTCACTTACTCACTTGTTTCCTCTAGAACTTTCTTTGCTTTTCCTTTAGTCTTCTTGTACTCCTCTATGTTCTCATCGCTCCAACTTTTGCCTAACTTTTTGTAGCATTCCCTTTTAATCCTTATTGCTTGTTTCACCTCATCATTTCACCAAGATGCATCTTTTTTTGCGTCATGCATCCTTTAGATTCTTCAAATATCTTTTTCGCCACTTTGTTAATGGTCAACTCCATTTATAACCATACAGTAGATGTGTGTCATTATCGATACACCATACATCTTCCTCCAACATTTTGTGTGCAAAACTTTGTTGGAGATCCCTTTCAAGCCTCCACCACTTTATCTTTGGTTCCATGTGAAACTTAACTCGCCTTCTCTTCTTACATTGGAAATCAAGTACAACCATCCTTGGTTGAGTGATAGCACTCTCGCCTAGGATAACCTTACAATCATTGAAGCTAGTTCTCCAAGTTGTTTGTACTAAAAAGTAATCAATTTGGGTATTGTTAGCTCCACTCTATAGCTCACAAGGTGAGAGTCTCTTTTCTTGAACTGAAGCAAAATCCAGAATGTTCTTCCCCGCTTCATTTCTAACGCCAAAACTATGTCTGCCATGGATACTATCAAAATCATCATGACTTGGGCCAACATGCTCATTGAGGTTGGCTCATTCTATTAGGCATAATGTACACAAATAATTTACACTTTCCATTGTAATGTACACATTTGGATAATAATCTAGCAAACTTAAGATCAATCCATCACTTCACTTTTTAAAAAAATGTCGCATACTTGCATTCTGATTCTAAAGAATATATTGTGTATAAGAGGCGGGTTTTATATAGTTTTAAAAGGCGCTTAAGAGGTGGGTTTTGAGGCGCGCCTCAAGGTGAAGCATACCAATTGACTATCAGGGCTTAGGTTTTTCGCAGGTTAAGAGGCTCACGCCTCAAAAGTTGAGGCGTACGCCTTGAGGCGCCCTGAGGCGCTTTTCCATTGTTTCTCTACTTTTAATGTGCAATAACTTAAAAAAGTTAAAAAAACCTAAGGCATTTCATTTAATATAAGGCCCGGAGTACATTTTAAACATGTGGCTACACTATACCCTAACAAGTCTTACTTCATTTAAACTCTAACAACTCTTTTATTCATTTAAACATTAAGTCTCTAGCGTATACTTTCTATTCATCTTTCAGTTTGTGTGTGATGTTTCTGTGTGTGATATGTCTGTTTGTGTGTGACGTTTCTGTTTGTGTTTGAATTCTAATGACTTAATTGTATTAGCTCATATGTGTTTGTGTTTTACACTTGGACTTATAATTATGGATATATCCTTTACTTCTTTAGTTGTTTGTTATTAGTTTAACTATTTCAAGTATTATATGTCACCATATTTGGAGGCTTACACCTCAATATGTCTCAAGGCTCACGCCTCGCCTCTTAGGAACAAATTGCCTTGATACCCGAACCTGCCATTTTAAACCTTGGATAACACTTACAACCAAGTTACAAAAATTACTAACTTATGTTGCTATTTTAGTTAAAAAATATGAGAATTACTTACCGATACGATTATGCTTTAACTTTCCAAGAAGGCATAAGTCATGCCATATGTTTGGAGATGCAAACTCCGGTCTGAAGGGCATTACGAGAGCACAGTCCAGATCCTGACCTTTAGCATAATCAATAAACTTATCTTGTGCAGCAATTCTTAAATTGGAGAAATTTGCCCGATAGCGATTAGCAAATAGCGCATGGAGGGTGGAGACCATTCTCTCATTATCCGACGGCGCCCATGTGTACTCCAGCTGCAATAAGAGGATGAATCAACAAGTACGACTCACATGTAATCTGTTATGGATACTAAAACTTTAATGAGTTTAACTTTAAAACATAAAGTATAAAACTAATTATAAATGTAATTACAGAGAATCTTGAAATGTAAGCCTCTCGGGACTGAGTTGACAAGCGCTTGTAGCTCGTGGGATAACCAGAGAACAAGTCGGAGCAAATAGCCTTTATGGACTTTAACACACCCATGTCACATGCCAAGCTGTAGAAATTAATTGATAAGTCCATTCACAATATAGTATAGCAATTAACAAACATATCATCCAATTAAGCCAGAGAGTAACCCTTTTGAACAACACATTAACCCTACTTCATGTTAAGATGACACAATGAAGTAAATATCGATTTTATTCTTTAAAAGGTCACACAAGTTAAAGAACTTACTCGCTGATGACAATGTGCCGATGTTGGCCTAATTCAGAAGGCAATACCGGTTGTTGCTGACAATGTGAGATAGGTTGTTGGGTAGAGTTGGGCTTCATTGTTGGATCATTCTGTACCGGTTGGGCTTCTGTTGTTGAGATAAATAATGGCTTCACTTCAGATTTAGGGGTGCTAGGTGAGTGTTGACTGTCTGAATCATCCTGATGGGGTGGCTGTGATAGCATGTTTACTGCCCAAGTGCCAAGAACATAATTGTAACATCTCAGTAATGATGAGCAAACAGTTTGTTTAAGCGTACAGATTATTCACAGAATATGACCCTGGAAATTAAAAGTTTACTGCTACGTAGATGATTACAAATTGGTTAAGAAATATCATAACAATCACTCATGTAAGAACTAAGAAATATCATTAAGCTGGCTGCGATAGGGACACACGATACTCTCCATCCTTATGTTTATATATAGGTAGTACTCTGAGAATAAATAAAGATGAAGAACATTTCAAAATTCTTGGAATAACTAACCATCAAGAGACAACAGCAATAAACCAATAAAAGTGTCAACTTCAGCAAACAATGTACTAGATGGAAAACTTATGAAGTGTATTTTATGTCTCCGGTGTAAAGAGTTTTGAATAAGATTTTATTTTCCGTAGACTGACTTACACAATTAACTAAAGAGCCTAAAAAAACTAAAACCAAAAACAAAACCTAAAACTACCAGAAACTTAAACGAGTGGAATTAAAAATGAGGAAATGCAAAATTAAAAACAGAGAAAACGAAGAGGTAAAAGGGAGAAACTAACATGTCGGCCGGATAGGCGGTGACCAGGAGCTAACGGCCCGGGTGAGGGAGAACTGTGATATTGAGCGAATTAGGCCGAAAATCGGGTGAGATTATGCTATGCGGCTTGGTATTTGTAAGGTAGAGCTATGCCCTCAAACTTATTTTTTTAGCAGAAATCCCTAACAAACCACAAAAGAGAATAAAAAGGCCCCTTAACCAACGGAAAAAGTTAAACAAAACCTTCGTCTGTTAGATTAGCTCAGTTAGTTGGCTTCTATGTTCCGTATATCAAACACTAGTTTTAACACGCGCGTTGCGCGATTGAATAAGTGCCCAATGCATTATTTTTGTTAAAAATACATATCTAGTATTTTGAGCGATTGAATTTGTTCCCAATGCATTACACTTGTTAAAAATACGTTCCTATTATTTTTTTGACGTGCTCGCTTCTATTCACCAAAATTCATTATTTACCATTAAATATGTGGACCAAGGACTTTTTTAACTTGTTCATTTAAGGTTAGGAATAAACATTTGCACCTATACTTTAAAAAGGGTGGTGTTTTTCCAAAGAGAAATTGTATTTACAATACCCGCTTTTCTTAATACAGTCACTTTGTGGACATACTCAGTAGCCACTTTGCGGACCACTTTATGAATATTTAAGTTATATCCATATACTCCGTATCTTTCTCTTTTTCAAAACATGGAAAATAGAAGCGAATAACATAGACACTAAAACAGAAACGGATTGGGGGAGATAGAAGCAAATCAGGGTGTATATCATTGAGCCATGCGGTATGCAATGCACACAGACCAAACTTTCCGGCTGCAAGTGCTTTCTGTGAGAGCGAATAGAACCGGCCATTCCTCCATTGGAATTTGTAACTACATGAAGAAATGAACACCAACAAAAAGTACAAAGTTGTTAGCCCATCAGAGGTGGTTATGTTGATATTCCCCAAGACTGACAAGCATTTCCTACCTCCTTGACTGATGCTGGGAATCGGGCAACTACCCGTGAGTAGGCACATATCGTATCCTCCATAGCTTCTTTAAGGAGTATTCCTTTCTCTGCAGCTGCAACTGCTGCTAGCTCACTAATAAGTTTGGATACCTGAAAGGATCCACTTGATTTTTTAATCCAATTCCTGGTCAATTACATTAAGGCCTCACTTCAATTGACTTTAGTGGTTGCAATTATTGAATTGTCGGGGATTAAATAAAATCACACTTGATATGGCAGGAGTTGTTGTGAACATCACCACAGTCACTATCCAATGTATTATGTATAGAGAAAACAAGCCCCATAGCAAGATCACTGTTTTTATTTTACTCACATAAATAGTTAGCAATTTTTATTTCAAATGTAGTTTTTTAGAACTTCTTTTAATGGAAAAAAGCATATCCAATGAAACTTTGTTGAGTAAACCTTGACAAAAAGTAGTGCATTGAAAAAAGTTGTACATTGACAAGCACCTACATGCAGTTGCTCCAGGATGACGAGCAACAAGAATAATTATTTACGGAGTACAATTTACCTCATATCGGTACTGCTTTTCAACAGCATCTACAGTTGCTCCAGGATGACGAGCTCCCAGAGCCAGAAGCATGAATGCACTTATATACTCTGTATATCCATATAAGCTTTTCTAACATTTGCTTCTGAAATGCCTCTTTGTCAATGACCTGATTTTGAAACCATGACATAATGAGACTTCAAAAGCATACTCATACAATGATGGACTTTTTTCTGTGAATAAGAAAATTAAAATATGAAAATGGCAATCTACATCTCAAAACATATAAGGTGCTCTTGATAGAATTGAGAACTGGTAGGGTCACTTGGCTGAGCCGCAAGCCACTTGGGACAAGCCACTCTAAGAGATAGTCCACCAGCATGCAATATATAAAACAATCACATGCAATATATATTCATACATTACAGGAAAGTCCACCAGCATGCAATCGGGAAGCAAGTGCAGAACCCCACTTGCCATAAGCTGCTGTCAAGCCTTCACGATTTGTATGAGTTTTACCATCGAACGGGGCTCACATAGAAAGAGGTAGCATGCATGGATTCATGTACAACTATGTAATAGGCACCAACGATAGAAGGTAAGATCAGAGAGGGAGGAAAGCTACACATTAAATCTTGCAAAGTTTTCAGAAAAGAGAAGGAGATTGTGAAATAATCTCCTTACGAATAATTTCACCTTCATATTTTGGTTTTGCATATCATATGAACTCATTAGACATGAAGATCCCCTTTCCTAATAAATTCTCTAGCTGGAGGAATATCAAAAAGACCTTTAATACCTCGAATTCATGTTTTAGTTTTCAAAATAAATTCCATCAAAAGAAATACCTAAATAAATGACTTAACCTTATTCTTTCTTCATCATAACTTAACTAAAATAATGCACTATTACTAAGACCACATGGAAGAACTACATAATTTACCCTACACCACTTAGGCAAAAAGCACATCAGGTCAATGATGCTAATTTACAACAACATAGTTATTTTTCACTATAAACTCAGAAAACATCTAAAACACTTTAAGGTGTATCACCCCATAACTCAAACACGCAAAACAGGAATGGTCAGATGGTAGCTACAATTGGCTAATGGTTATCTGCGATTAAATCAGTATGTTGAATAAAACGATTGGGAAGAGATTGAAAGGAAACTACCAATTTCGTAAGCTGTTCTTCACAAACCAACACATGATAGGAGTAATCATGGGAGTGAAGAGTAAAAGATTGCTGATAGTTAAAAGCAAGAGCCCCAGAATGAAGTCAGTCTGATACTTCTCAGCCCTGATCGAGGTCTTCCATGGATGCAAGTACCCAAAAGCCGGAACCGATCCCACACAGCAAACTCCGACCAGAGTGAAGTACGTCGGGGACATGATTCCCAAACTGATGCCCCGACAGATTCTTGAACATGATGATGCCGCCAATGAAGGTGAACCATAGAGCCGCTCCCCACGAGGTGGAGAAATAGAGTAGGTGGGCCAATTTCACAAACGTGAGGGTCTCGAGAGGCCGTTGAATGTCGGACTTTGACCCGAAGGTTTCCGGCGAAAATAGAACTCCTCCCGCTAAGTATGCGACGGCGGTCAGGAACCTTGAGTTCGCGACGAACCCATCTCTCTAAAAATCCGTAAGCTAAGCCTTCCTTATCCCATCTAATTAACCCTAAGGGATGCTGGATGTTGAGTGCAGGAAGAGATAAGGTTGTATCATGTTTGTGAATGAATGGAATTGATACGAAGTGGAAGTGAAGCAAAGACGGAGACGTGAAGTTAAACAAGGATGGGATGGTGCGCCACTATGAATTTAATGAATCGGGGTTTAGCTTAACGGAAGCTGCGGGCAAAGAGCAATGAAGAAATAAGAGCGGTACTATGCCTTTAGAATAATGTACAACTCTATATAGCTACACTATTACACCAACACATTTTTATTCCCATAAGGGTATTAACCCCCATTGGCCATTATAAGATTTTAGAAATACTCCATATGTTCGAATGTTCGTTTATACTCTGTATGTTTGATATTACTACGTATTTCTTTTAAATTGTACCTAGCTTGTGCTACATTGGATATAAAAATCTGGAATATTTTGGTCCTCAAATGACCACATGTGCATGCTCACCCAATAAAAATGTTTATTTTAGATTAACATTATTTGCTAGTTGTTTTAGGTAATTTATATTTATTCTAATGCTAGAATAATTAAACGTTTTACTTGTTTAATAAATCGTTTTTATGAAAAGACGGAACTAAATGAATTTTTAATTTTAAAGTCACACAAGTATTTGTACTTTTAAATGTTTAATTGGGAAATTATCCTAAACATGAGTAAACCTAAACATAATTGCATAAATAGGAGTAAAATCTAAATCTTCTGTAAATAGGACTATACAATAACTTTCTGCATTTAATAAATATAAATCTTAGAGCATCTCCAATGCTACAATGTGCACGGTGCACATGTGACATGTGAGAGATAGACACAAAATATTGATTTTATGACATTTCTCTCTCCTTCTTTTCACGGTCTTATGCGTTTTTGGTAAGTTTGTGTCTGCAATGTCAACCACAATGTCTACATCTAGACATTGTGCTTGACATTGTGAAGAAAAACTTATCAAAATGATGTAAGATCCTTTAAATAAGGAGAGATAGATTCTATTTATTGATTTTTAATTGGTTGTTTCTCATGCCACGTATGCACCGTTAACGTTTTAGCATTGAAGATGCTCTAATCTAATGAAATAATTGACCTTTCCTTACATAATCGAGGCAGTCCATTGATGGTGGGGATATCCGGTGGCGGTGATGATGACTGGCAGCGGATTATTTAGAGAATTTAAAACATTGGGGTTGTATTTTTGCATTTAACACATATTTTTCTGATATTTGAGTAATTCACTCTTTTAAAATCACTTTACATTGTCTGAGAATTGTTTAATTAATGTGTCTGGACTACATCTGTCTCAAAAAACTTTGGCATTCATAAAATTTGGACCATGATTTTAATATATATAATACGAGTGATTATGAAAGTTATATATTTTGTACTTTTATGGAAGTAGTTTTAATAAAAATATAGGAAAAATTGATAATAATAATCTCAACTATTGGCGGTCCGCTCATAATAATCCCAACTATCGATTATTTCAGAATAATCCCAATTTTAGGGACCTTCTGCCAATAATGGTCCGACGTGACCAACTATAAATAAATTCATATGGTTTCTAAAGTGGATGGAAAGAGATATAACATGTAATCCCTATAAATAATCCCAACTTTAAATTTTTACGCTTAATTTCTATTAAAAATCATCTGTTATAGCATGTAATATCCGGTCATGGACCATTATTGGCGAACGGTCCATATAGTTGGGATTATACAAATATAATCAATAGTTGGGATTATTGTTGGCGGACCAGCAATAGTTGAGATTATTATTTTCAATTTTTCCTAAAATATATAATTCGTATCATTTTTATTTTATAAGTAATTTCCAATAAAAATATATAATTGGTCAAAGTTTTAGAACCCGTTTGGTACTACCCAAATCGCCAGTATTGGTTGTTTCTGCTGAAATTTTTGAAGTTCTGGCTGAAATGGCTGGATTAACTGATTATGCTGATTTATAAAAAAAATTAAAATATACTCGTATTTTATTAATAAGATAAAGAAAAAAGACTAAATGAAAAATGGCTTAAATGATCATCTATACTAATTTCAGTCAATACAGCTTTACTTTTTCTTATTATTACACAATTTTGCGCGTGAAATAAAAAGTTACATTTTTGGTGAAAAAATTGACTGATAAGCCTGAAAAAACTTATCACCAAATGGGCTCTTAAATATGTTAGAACGGAGACTGTATTTAATAGTGATTGATAATTTACAATATCGAGTACTGATAATCTAGTTAATTAATACGGAGTATAAATTAAACATTATAAAATTGAGATTTTTATGGAATAAGTATTCTAAATTTCAAATCAATGTGTTATTTTAGTGTTTATAAGTCCAATAAAGATAAATTAATTTAGACTATTCCCCCTTTCCTTTTGTTGTCTACTAGTATAGTACCCGTGCATACGCACGGGAAAGAGCTGTTGGTGCATATATTTTTACTCATGATTTAATTAAATTATGAAATAAAATAACTTTTAGGATTATCGAAAAATAAAAGTACAATGATCTAATACCATAAAATATATAAATACAATAAATATTCAATGAGGAGTATATTAAGGAAAATTAGTTGACACCACTCATTAGAATTTGTTACTTATTAATTTTTATGATTAAGTTAATTTTAAAATAAAATATTATTCTAAAGAAGTGAGATATAAAATTTAAGTGAATACAATAAACATTAAAATTGACGATATTAGTTAAACAATAACTTGCTACTCATTAGTTAAATTGTCAGCCGACTTATCTTATACATAAATAACAAAATATGAGAGAAAATTCTTCCGTTTAATTATTAGCCGGTTTATCTTCTAATACTTAAAAACAATGCATATGAGAGCTAAAATTCGAGCTCTGAATTATTAGCTCTCCCGCTTAACTGTTAGCCAAGTTATCTTCTTATACCTAAAAACATTACATATGAGAGAGAAAATTCTTCTACTCAATAGTTAGTCAAATTATCATACTTAAAATAACAACACATGAGAGAGAAAGTTCGATCGCTCAATTGTTAGCAAACTTATTTTCTTATATTCATTTTCATACACACACACACATACACACACACACTTAAAATGTCACGCCCCAGACCGCGTCTGTGCCACGTGGACAACCGTCGTACAACCCAATAAGAATAACCGCAGTTCATCCTTACCGAATTGCACAAGACGTCCGATAGATACATATGCCAAAACCGATTAGTAAACATACATAACAACATCAACATACAATTCAACACATCGCGGAATATAAGTGTTTAATAAGAACCCACACAAGGGTAAAACAAGAGCTCGCAGGCTCCATTAATTTATAAGTCAAAATAGTTCCATGAGCATTATTTAATTATTTAAAAATAGAACGAGAGGAAGCACGAACCACGTCTTCTCTCCATCGATCTCCCGAGCAACGGGTGCAGGAAGTAAGCTCTAGCTTCAACCTGAAAGGGTGGTTCCCCCGAGGGATCAGTACTACAGAAAAGTACTGGTGAGGGCAAACTGTATGTAATGTAACTAACGTTTCTCACGTGAGACCCTCAAAATAGGGTGATAGTATAATTATGGGCATAACTCTTAGCTACCCCTTTCAAAACAAAATGTATACATATATACATATGAGTAAAATATCCGGCCCGTGGGCCCATTTGTATTTCAAATCATTTAGGCGTAACAGCCTCATTAAATTCACTCTTCCCATGTCTTACCCTCGAGTGGAGTCACCCGCAGGCTGACTCACCCGATATCAAAATATAATTACTGTGGGGGCCCTTCGGACTCCCATATCACGGACATGGCTTAAATCAATTCCTAGACCAAGGAAAATATCCTATCGGAAACTCTCTCCAGATCAAGCACGTTTAATCATTTAAAATCATTACCTTGAGGTTCACCTACCTCGAGGACTATCCGTCCTTACAATCATAGTTTACATTCCCGGGGCTAACCCCGCCTTGAGGAGTACGCATACACCCTCATCCTATTTGTAATTTGCTGGAGGTTAACACACCTCAAGGACTACACGGGCCCTTGTTACTATATGCAATTTGATGGAGGTTAACACACCTCAAGGACTGCATTTGCCCTTGTTACCTATGTGTAATTTGCTGGAGGTTAACACACCTCAAGGACTACACGGGCCCTTGTTACCTATATGCAATTTGATGGAGGTTAACACACCTCAAGGACTGCATTTGCCCTTTTTACCTATGTGTAATTTGCTGGAGGTTAACACACCTCAAGGACTACACGGGCCCTTGTTACCTATATGCAATTTGATGGAGGTTAACACACCTCAAGGACTGCATTTGCCCTTGTTACCTATGTGTAATTTGCTGGAGGTTAACACACCTCAAGGACTACACGGGCCCTTGTTAACATTTGAGTATAAAGAACTCCT
This sequence comes from Cuscuta epithymum, assembly GCA_945859915.1. Taxonomy (NCBI): domain Eukaryota; kingdom Viridiplantae; phylum Streptophyta; class Magnoliopsida; order Solanales; family Convolvulaceae; genus Cuscuta; species Cuscuta epithymum. The sequence continues at coordinate 1,605,457 of CAMAPF010000068.1, forward strand.
CCTGGTCCTACAGAGTTTTACCCAACCTTACTCGGTCCCGGGTATTCACCCGCCATGTATAATCTACCACGCACCTCGCCCGGTCGTGGTCTATAATTTCTTTACTAACGACTAGTCCAAGTCTTAGTGTTTAAACCGTATTTGAAGCCTTAGCAACCAATGTGGACGGGTCCCACCCGAACGGCCCACATACTTACTCAAAAACTGCATATTGGGTGTATTACCCAATACCCGGTCGGGTATTACCCATACCCGGTCGGGTATGGTGAGGCAGTAGCCTCTGGAACTGATTTTAGCTAATACCCGGTCGGGTATTTACTTATACCCGGTCGGGTATAGCCTTTGACTTGGCGGTCAACGCCCGTTTGACCGCACAAACGAAGTCCGATTTACGTGAAATTTTATACACATGTACTTCTTGACTTCCTCAATCCAAAAATACCTTTTTGGGTCCTTGGAACATCATACATAATTAATTATCACATTTTAAATCATCAAGCTTACTTAACATGCATTTCAACTATATTTTACATATAATCATGGCATAACACATACTTGATTATCTTTAATCATTCAATAAAATATATTCTTGATTACATTAGGTAATCTATGCCTCACTCAAAAGTTATGAAGCATAAAGCCGTCTTCTCACAACTATTAATAAGTACTTCATACTTATTAATCGTTTATATATTTCGTTCTAGTTTATTCTTCATAACTAGATTTAATTTAATGACATGTATGATTATGTACTTGAATCCTTCAAGAATACCATCTTGAATTACCTTAGTTAAATCATCCATGATTATCCTTTATCAAAAATATTAATAATTCTTTTACTCATTAATCGTGCCATTTTCACATAACTTATAATCATTATAGTTAATCACATGTTTAAACACTTTTAAACATTTCTATACATATTCACATACTAGATTACTCTAGTTACCTCATACATAGTCCATGTATGCATTTTTATACATTTGGCAATGATATATTCACAAATAAATCTCTTATTCATTAAACATGTAATATTTCCATAATTCATATTCACCATGACTAATCATGCATTTTAATCCATTTAATCATTTCTCAAATCATGATAAGGATTTTATTTAGGTAATCCCACGTTTGACCCAAGAGTTACAAGACACGTAGTCGTCCACTCACCTTGAAATGACGCTAGCAAGCTTTTATCTTCTTTGTTTGAACTCCGACGACTTTTGAATTTTCCGGCGAAAACTCCGGCGGCTCCGGCGACTTTCCGGCCACTCCTAGGTTCCTTGAGAAGTCTAGAATACCTTGATAAAATTCCTAACAAGGTTTCACAACCAAAAGTGGTATAAACGTCAAAACCTTCCAAGAAGGTGTTTTCCGGTGAACCGGTCTTACTCCGGTCATAACTCCGTTCGTGGTTAAACTTAACCTTCCAAACCATCATTCTACACCTCTAAAAGTGTAGAACAAGATTAAGAGTCTATCATATGATTTATAAAATCATATGAGATTAAATGAAGGATGAAAAATATTAATGAGATGATTACCTTAATTAATCAAGGTTTTCTTCATTTTTCCGCTTTTTCTTCTTTCTTGAGCATTCAACTTGATTGAGCTTGGCTCAACAATGGATGATGATGATTTGCAGAGGTTAGCCTCTCCTTCTTGAGTGAATTGGCCGAAGTAGATGGGAGGGAAGAGGGTAGGAAGGCTCCACCTTGGTCTCATTAGCAAATAAATGTGGGAGTGAGGCTCACACTTATTTGATTCCAATTCTTTCACCTCATCTCACCTCCAAGCATAATGTGCAGCCCCCTTGGTCCATTTTGAGCTAAAAAAAACGTGGGTTGGCCCCCACTCATGTGGGAGGTCATCCCAATAAGTCCCGAAGTGTACAATTGGTCCCGAAAGTTGTATTTTCTGGACTGTTTTAATTAAATTTCATTTTATCGGGTCAAGTAAAATATATATCATTCTTCCAATTAATATTGGCCTTTAGAATGAATATATATTATCCCACTTTAATTTCGTGGTCGCCGAAATTAATTTCGGGCTGTTATATGTTTAATTACCTATACCGGTAATGGGACTTCATTTGATCGAAAGGCCAACTTTATGGCTCAACATTTATTTACAACCTCATATAAATATTATCTAGACCAAGATAAATACAATATGTGGTCTGTAAATATCGGATGGTCCCCGCCCATGTGTGGGCCCAACGTGCATTTTACTGTTCAAGTAATAGTAAAAATGAGAACACGTTGCTTCAAAAATTCATTCATCATTTCTAATGACTAAATATGTGTTTTCATATTTTGTGACACTTTACTAAAATGTTACACTTATTTTTTTAAGTGGTTCGAACTGTATGAACAGATAAAATCTTATCTGTTTCTCCTCATACAAAATATCTTCAAGGTAGGGTCATCCAAAAGTACTCTCCTTAATATCCAAATTAATCAATATTAATCATCCCATTACTTTTGGGTTCTTAAAATATTTATATTTCTTCTGTTATTAATTCGTATTCCTCCGAATTATTATCAGTCCGTTAATTAAGGACGCACAATTATCGATTAGTGACTCCGGCCCGCTTGGCCATCTAGTTGTCGTTCTTTATATCACTGGGGTCCACGACCCATACCCACTATCATAATAGTATCGTTTTGGGAAACAATAATATTTTATAAACTTGAAAAGCCACAAGTGGTCCTACGCCTAAATTAATAACCCTTTATTAATTTAGGACAAAATTTTACTTTCTCATTTATCGAGACTACTCTTAGTCTTGATTTACCTTCTTTAACCAAGTACTTTACGAAAAAAATTTATCTGGGTAAAATTCGGGTCCAGTGTTACATAAAAACACTAAATGTGAGAGTGAAAGTTATCCCGACCAATTGTTAGCAAACTTATCTTCTATCTAATACCTAAAAACACTACATATGAGAAGAAAATTCTCCCGCTCAATTTCCTCTTTCAATTGCTAGCAAGTTTATCTTCTAATTTTTAGAAGCGCTACATATGAGAGATAAATTTTTCTCGTTCAGTTATTAGCAAGCTTATCTTCTTATTATAACTAAAACTGCTACATATCTTCAAATACCTAGAAGTACTACATATGAGAGAGAAAATTTCCCCGCTCAATTTCCCCGCTCAATTTTTAGCAAGTTTATCTCTAATCTAATACCTAGAAGCATTACATATGAGAGAGAAATTGTCCTGCTCAATTATTAGCAAACTTATCTTCGTATTATACCTAAAACCACTACATGTTAGAGATAAAATTCTTCCGCTCAATTATTAGCCGGCTTATCTTATAACTAAAAGCACTCTACTTAAAAGAGTACATATAAGAGAGAAAGCCCCCCCGCTCAATTGTTAGCACATGTATCTTCTAATACCTAAAAGCACTACATATGAGAGGGATAATTCTTTCGCTCAATGTTCCCGCTCAATTGTTAGCATGCTTACCTTCTAATACCTAGAAACAGTACATATGAGAGAGAAAACTTCCCTTTCAAATTATTAGCAAGTTAAACTTATCTTATAACTAAAAGCACTACATATAAGAGACAAAATTATTTCGCTCATTTATTACCCGACATATCTAGTATGAAATTTGTTTGTTTGATCCGGTCTCGTCTTGTATGCTAAATGTTTAGTCTTTGTGTATTTTATAACTTTCCAAGTCTAGTCTAATTAATCTAGTCTGGTCTGGGACTGAAAATAGTCAAAGTAAAACCATCCTTAAAAGAACTACATCTGAGAAAAAAAGTTCTTTCACTCAATTGTTAGCAAACTTATCTTCTACTCCGTCAATATTTAAAAGCACTACACATGAGAGAGAAAATTCTCCCGTTCAATTGTTAGCCGACTTATCTTATATGAAAAAACATTAAATATGATAGGGAAAATAATTCTGCTTTTATCTTATATCTAAAAGCACTACATATGAAAGAGAAAATTCTCTCGCTCAATTAGTAGTCCGCTTACCTTATACCTAAAAGAACTACATATCAGAGAGAAAATTTTCTCGTTCAATTATTAGTCAGCATGTCTTATGCCTAAAAGCAATACATCTGAAAGACGAAATTCACCCGCTCCATTATTAGTTGTTTATCTAATACCTAAAACCACTCATATGTTAAAGAAAATGCGACCCCTCTATCTTTGGGAATTATGCTAGAGAAAATGCGACCACTCAAATAAAATCCACAAATATTTATTTGAGATGTTTTTCCTAAAAATGTGACCCCTCTATCTTTGGGTATTATAATTATATTTTATTTTATACCAAAGTAACTATAAAAGTGTATTCAGGGCAATTTAGTTTTAAGGAAAACATTCATAATTATGACCACTATCACTTAGTGAGAAAAATGTGACTTATTAGCTTTTAGGAATTTTCTTTCTTTTCCTTTTGGTGATATCATGTATCGATTCATGTTAGCCAACTCCAATATCGTTTGGGACCAAGGCTTGGATGTTGTTGTATTAGCTTTTAGGAATTATAATTCGGTTTTATTTTACTACTTTCTTTATTTTTTAGTTGCAACATTTCCACTTTTATGTTGACAATGTACAACATTAACTGTCATTATATTTAATTCTCTATTAGTAAAAAAAAATATTTAAAATCAAATTATAACAATTTGTAATGAGATGAATTCAACAATAGTTTTCGAAAAAAAAAATTATAAAGCAACATCCCTTTGAAAAAGTTTTTATAAAGCAACATCCCTTGGTGTTTATATTGCTCCAATTATCCTTGAAATTGCCACATGGCAATTGTGTGATAGAGGAGTGAATTGTGGGGAGAATGACACCTAGATTATTTTAAGGATAGAATTGACTTTTAAGGAGCTATTTCTTTTCTTATATATAAATAGAAAACTTTCAGTCTTTAAAAATTTTGATATATTTAATATTAGTGTGATATAAAAAATCGAAAAAATTATTGATTTTTATATATTTTTTTTATAAAAATTAGAGAAACAATGAAAAAGTTATAACACTTTGAAGAGAATGTTATTTAGAGTGCGCTTAATAAAAGAGCATTGGTAATATAAAATATGAAGGTTGTTTAATAAACTTTTAGAGCCTTTTAAATTTATATATGCTATATTGATATCATATGAAAGCTCGTAAAAAATTATTATTTTTGATATTTTTTTATAAAAATTAGATAGATAAACGGTAAAAAAGTTATAATACTTTAAAGAAAATGGTGGTTTTTTATACACTGGGGCCCACATACTTGATGCCACGTTGTTAAGAGTATATAGCAACACCCTTTGGTGTTTATATTGCCCCATTTATCCTTGAAATTGCCACATGGCAATTGTGTGATAGAGGAGTGAATTGTGGGGAGAATGACACCTAGATTATTTTAAGGATATAATTGACTTTTAAGGAGCTATTTCTTTTCTTATATATAAATAGAAAAAAGTTATAATACTTTAAAGAAAATGGTGGTTTTTTATACATTGGGGCCCACATACTTGATGCCACGTTGTTAAGAGTATATAGCAACACCCTTTGGTGTTTATATTGCCCCATTTATCCTTGAAATTGCCACATGACAATTGTGTGATAGAGGAGTGAATTGTGGGGAGAATGACACCTAGATTATTTTAAGGATATAATTGTCTTTTAAGGAGTTATTTCTTTTCTTATATATATATAGATAGATAGATACGGCTTGTAGTCTTGTACAATAGCCAAGTGATCGAGCATCTAACAGTGGCATGTTCTGTTAGACCGTTAGTTAAAGGGCCTTTTTGGAGTATGAGTGAAAAATTAATGCTAAATAAAAAAGTATTTATCAAATCAATGTTGGGATAAACTTATTTTCCAATGCATTGCTATGCTAACTCAGGTTAATACGGCCAAGTCATTTGCTAGTACGACGAAGAAGAACATAGGGCCGCACAAAATTGGAGAACATGTAGTGGTGGGACCTAACAAAATAGAAAATCTCATTTTTGTTTTAAAATGCTGTAAGTTTTTTATTTATACTCCGATTGTCACAAAAAATATATCAATATTCATAATTTTTTATTCTCTTTCATATGAGCCCAATATTGTATATATAGAAGTTTCAAAAAAATACTCCATAAGATTTAAAAGAAATTGTTTTTGGAATTGTTATAATTGTTTTATTTCTATTTAGATTACTTTAAAAAATTTATTGAAATTCATAATGTTTTATTATCTTTTATATGACACTAATATTTCATTGGTAAGAATAACTTAGGACTTTCAAAAATCTATTTTTAGACTGTTATACTTTTTATTTGTATTTCGATGGTCTAAAAAATATTGGAATACATAAACTTCTTATTGCCCCCTCCGTATGAGTTTATATGTCTCATGCACTTTTCTTTTTGTATGTATCAAATTAATTTTCTTATTTTTTTTGAAAAAACCCACACAAAACCTTTGTATTTGTAATATTATAGTACAAATAAAAAAATTATAACACTTTAAAAATTGAAGTTTTATTAAAGTGCTAAATTATTTTTTATTATGTATGAAATATTAGTGGCACGTGAAAGATAATAAGTCGTTATGAATTTTGATATATTTTATCTGACTAATGAAATTCATACAGACATACAGTATTATTATCTTTCATAACTTATATTTTATGCATATTAAAAAAGAATTTATCACTTTAAAAAAACTTCAATTTTTTAAAGTGTTATAACGTTTTAATTTGTACTCCAATGTTACAATGAATATATCAAAATTCTTTTTTTTTTTACATTTCATATGAAACCAATATTTCATGTTAAAAAGTTGTTTTTTAACAAATAAGGTTTCATTGAGTTTTGGTTGCTAAAAATAGGTTTCATATGACACTTAAAAAACTCACAAATTTAAACAAATGAGGTACAATGCATTGGAGTACAAAAAGTTTAACCATGCAATATTGGTTTCATATGAAACGTAACAAAAAGTTTTGAATTTTTATATATTATTTGTAACAATTAGAGTACAAATCCGGAATGTGGCGCTACTCTATTGATACTGTAGATTCTTTTTTGTGGTTTTTTTCAAAAAAGAAATGAGATAATTAATTTGATGTGTACCAAAAACAAAAGTGCATGAGACAGATAAACTAATACGGAGGGAGCAATAAGAATTTATATATTTTGATATATTTTCTTAGACCATGAGAATACAAAAAAAAAGGTACAACACTATAAAAAAATAGATTTTTGAAATTGCTATTTTTTTATTCCTACCTATGAAATATTAGTGTCATATAAAATATAACAAAATGTTATAAATTTTGATAAATCTTTTAAAATAATCGGAGTACAAATAAAAAAAAATTATAATATTTTCAAAAACAACTCGTTTTAAATTTCATTTTTTTATTTTTTTTATACATATAATATGGGTGTCATATGAAAGCCAATAAAAAATTTGAATTTTGACATATTTTTCGTGACAATCGGAGAACATAATAAAAAAGTTATAACATTTTTTTAAAAAAATGGGATTTTCTATTTTGTGAGGTCCCACCAATGCCTCTTCTCCAATTTTGTGTTGTCTCTATGCTTATTCCATTCTACGTATCGTACATGTAGGAAGCGGATGAGTAGATACGGTTAACCTTAGTTAGAATGGGCATTAGATTGGGAAATAGTTTTACCCCAACATCAATTTGGTATATATTTTTATATTCAGCATTAATTTGGAAAAAACCTCGGCCTTTTTGCTCTCTTTTGTGGTTAGTTAAAGATTTTTGCTCAAAAAATAAGATTGAGGGCATGGATCTCCTTTGCTGACAACTTTAGGGGTGTTTTTGTCCCTTTTCCCTAAAAAGGGAGGGTTGGGTAGAAAAACCAAAAAACGAAAGTTGAATCAAATTAAAAAAAAATGAATTAAATTAAGAGGCCGTTTGACAACGCTGTTTTTTGGCTTACCAGGTGTATCAGCTAAACTTTTCACCAAATACGTAATTTTTGCTTTCTCGCGCTAAATTTTATAATAAGGAGAAAAAATAAGGTTGGAGTTACTTTTCTGACAGTATTGACTGAAGTTACTATAGATGACCATTTTAGCTATTTTACATATAATTTTTTCTTTATTTTATTAATAAAACATATTTTAAAAATAATTTATCTTAAATCAGCAGAATCAGCCAATGCAGGCACTTCAACCAGAACTTCATAAATTTCAGCAGAATCAGCCAAATCAGCCGATTTCCGTGCTACCAAACGGGCTCTAAATCGAATCGCAGTCAAATAAAACTGAACCGTTAAAAAACCGAAACCGGATGTAAAAAATCGAACCGAACCATATTTATTCGGTTATGTTTTGGTTTTTACCCTTCAAAATCTAACCAACCAAACTAATTAAAATATGAAATTTAATTGTCAATTGTTAAGCATTAATCCTAATATCATCAATAGTCTCTGGTTTTCTTGTGCTAGAGAAATAATGTTTGCATTGCGTTATGTTTAGTTTAGTTTAGTTTAGTTTATAAATTCATTTACACATTCATTGTTCATAATATCGATATATTATGTCTTTTATGTATGTATGTTGCAACTTGTTGCATGATGATGATGTGTTTTTATTGGTTATTAGTAGTAATTAACTTTTATTTTTATGTCACATAAAGATTTTATATTGATAAAACAATAAATATTCATTTCAACTATATCACATAGAATGTATGTATTCATGAACTTTTTTTGAACTAATCACAACAATGTAAATTAATACGGAGTAATATATACATTTGTCTCTCTCGCATACTCATACAATAATTCAAGACATATTTATTTCTTCTCATTTTATTTTATTTGTTCTAGTGTGCTTGCATTCTTTATGTATTATGTTTAATCCTTTTAAATCAAATAACAATTTTTTGGTAAAAAACCGAAAAAATCGAAACCGGACCAAAACAAACTGAACCATTCAAATCGTGGTTCCACGTTATGGAGTGCAAAACCGAACCGAAATCAAACTGAACTTTTTACTTTGGTTCTATATTTGGTTTTAGGTCAAAACAAAACCGAAAGAACCAAACACACCCCTAGTGAAAACGTATAACGAACTAATCACAAAAATGGGACTTGAAGTAAACTTATAGCGATTGCATTCACGATTCGTTACAGGGACGTTACAGGTACAACGATGATGAATCCCTTTGGTAATCCGGACACACAAATTATTGCCAATCATAAATTCATTTTTTTTTTCATTTTAATAAGTTAATACTTCGTATATGTTTACCTTTATATACGATGTTGGTAGCACTGAGCAAAATCCGAATTGACCCGAAAAACCCAACTTCTCCAGATAATATCCGTTCGGGTATATATGAATATCCGAACCGAAAACCCATTTTCGGTTATTTGGGCATAATGGCATGGACCGGGTGGCGGGTAGGATTTGTAAAATCCCAACCCAATCCGCCTGAATATCCGAAGTCCCAAAACGACGTCGTTTCGTATTTCATATATATACATTGTTATATCACTCTAACCCTATCCGCCTCCTCAGTCCTCACTCTGTCATCATCGACAGTCGGTCTGTCTCTCTTCCGTCTTCAGACCTAACCACTCCTCTCACTCTGTGATTCTATCTTCACTCTTGACCTTCGTTGTAGGTTTTCCGATTAGTCTGAACAGACAGCCAGAAGCTCTTAGACCTTCGTCGTTTTCCTGTCAGTCTGAAAGGTCTCCTTCGTCATTGGTTCTTCAACCATTTGAAGTTTGAAACCCTAAATGGTGGAAGTTCTAAACCCTTATTTCTAATTGTAGTCTATCTCATCATCTCTGAGGTACTTGTACCTGTAGTTTTGTTGTGAATTTGTGATTTACGTTTTCATTAATTCATATAATTGTTGTGGAAGCAAATGACCTACATAATGATGATGACATATTAATATTTGAGTGTATGATGATGTTGATGATGTTTAATACTCTGACAAGTGATGATGATAATGATGGTCAAGTTGAATTCTAAGTACTTAATTGTGCATGTTTGAAACGTGAAGTGTGATATTGCAAATGTGTCAAAGATGTATGAATTATGTTTGAATATGGATATGAGAATGATGATGGAGCCTCAGACATCGCCTAGGTCTGAATTCTGAAAGGTGGCTATGCAGATATGGCATGTTAACTACTTAACTATGAGTATTTTAATGTGCCAAAGTTGTATGTCTTATGTTTCAATATGCATATGAGAATGGTGACAGAGCTTCATGATTAGACATGTTCTGTATTCTGAAAGGTATACTGTGGAAGCTAAAGTGTGCAGGGTAAAATATTGTATGTTGAAGCTTTGATTATCTGTTGTGTGATTCTTACTAATCATTTGTACCTTTTAAAGAAGCTACCTTTGTGACTAACACGCAAAAGAATAGTAAGAGCCAATTGGTTGTTCTAAATCTGTATGGAAGAGTTAAACTTACTGCTTAACTTCTTCGGTACTCAATTACTTATATAGATGGATGATCAAGATAATGTTATCATGCCTATATCTGGTGAACCTCTTCAAAGCCAAGAACATGTGATGGAAGTTGTCATTGTAGAGAATAATAATATCACTCAACAGACTGATACATCTGCTGTTTTCGGGCAAAAGAGGAAGAAGGTTGAATTCAGGTCCAAGAAATGGGAAAACTTTGAAAAGATTTATGATGAGAAGGGAGTCCTTGTTAAAGGGAAATGCATATATTGTGCAAAATTATATTGTTGTGAGTTCAAAAAACATGACACATTATCTATAACAAACCACATGCTCAGTCAAAACACTCATGCTAAGGACACTAGGCAAGCTGATATGCACTATTTCCTAGTGCATAAGTTTGTTATTTTAGTATTGTTTGATTGTTGTTTTTAATTGTTTAGTTTAGTTTGTGATGTACTCTATAGATTTATTTTGTAGGTTTTAATTTGTATTTTTAGTGTGTATTTTGTTGTAAGTACCATAAGGGATGAAAGGAAGTATTATAGGCACCAAAGGAAGGCAAGATGAATGGTGGAAATAAATTCTGGTAACAAACCCGGTCGGGTTGAAATATAACCCGGTCGGGTTGGAAGTGACATATGAAGCCAAAGGGAAGCTACGCACCAAAACCCGGTCGGGTTGGTATAAAACCCGGTCGGGTTGAGTTGACAAGAACAAAAGAACGTGTCCAAGATCAAGAGAACGTGGGAAATATCCGATTTGATACGTAACCCGGTCGGGTTTTGACCCAACCCGGTCGGGTTGAATGTGATTTCAGCACCTTCCAAGCAATTAAGGATACCCGATCGGGTATTCTACATACCCGGTCGGGTATCAGACCCAGCCACCTCAAAATACCTATAAATACACCCCTTTTCTTTCCCATTTTGATCACCAATTCACATATACTTCTAAGCTCAGTTTAGACAAGTTCTTTCTTTATATTCTTATCATGTTTAGTCTCCAAATGAGGAGCTAAACCCTTCCATCTTGGTTTTGCTACTTTGAAGCTTAATGAATTTGTAAGTTGTGAGTTATTATCTTTAATCTTCTTCCTTGAATATTAATTCTTTCTTTAAATACTATTTCTATATCAATGTTGGGGAGTGTTACTAAGATGACAATTAGTTAACATCTTGACATTAGTTATAGTAATAGTTATTTCTTCCTCTACGTTAATATCGGGGAGTGTTACTAAGATGACAATTAGTTAACATCTTGATATTAACTATAGTAGGATTCATCTTCTTTAATATTCTTCCTTGAGTATTAATTAATTCCTATTCATATTTCATATTAATATTTTGAACATTACTTAAAGGATCAACTAGTTTTGTTTCATATATTAATTATTACTAGAATCGGTCGATTAATACGCTTGTTATTAATTCGGTCCTTTCGCGGTAGTAAACTTGGGTTATTAATGCATGCGTTTCATGGTTAATAAACCAAGGGGAATTAATTATATTGATTAAACCAATAAACCGCTTGTGTTGAGGTTATCAATCTCAATCGTTTTCATCTTGATTTTATTGCTACTATCGAGTGAATATACGGCGCGTGTTCTATATTAACTCGGTAGTAAGTTTTATTAATGAACGCGTCTCGTTATTAATAACTACCCTCGATGAATTGGATATACTCCTCGATTGAGTATTCGAGAGGAAGATAGTTAAAGATATAACCGGGATCGACGAACATTTCATTAAGTGGATAAAAGCAAAGCCAAGTCTTCTTCTCATTAATTAAACCACATAACTCGTTCATCTTCGTATTTAAATATAATTTAAAGTTCATCAACCAAATATAAACCCCCCTTATTGTTACTTATCTATTTCTGTAAGAAGAAAAGTATTCCTTTCCCTGTGGATACGAACCTTACTACGCTATACTACGTATAAGTGTTGTATTGTATTATTATTTTGAGTGCACCTCACGACAAGTGCACGTCACAAGCCCTCTTAACCTTCCAATCAATCACTATTCCAATCAATCACTATTGCTAGCAGATAAAAATGAGGGGCAAGGTATGAAACGTGGATAAGGGGTGGCAACTACTTCCGCAAGACCAGGGAGATGGTGACTATTTCAATGGGTAGTTAGGCAGATAACAAAGTGGAAGGAGTCTAGTTTAAATAGATGAGTCTTAGGCAAAGGTCATGGGATTATTACAAAACATACTACTACTCTTGTATTTAAACTCTCAAGTTCGTCAATATACTATTTAGCCTTCATTGTTATTTTTCATATATAATTCTTGTGCGATCCCATATATCAAATCAGTTGTTATCTTGATTATTTCTTGCTTAAACAGTTTTGCTACTTTCCACTTGTTGAAATGTTAGTCGATCCCGGTTATATCTTTAACTTATCCCATCTCGAATACTTAATCGAGCAGTATTTCCAATTCATCGAGGATAGTTATTAATAACGATCGTTCATTAACAACCCTTACTATTAGCCAAATATAGAACACCTTCATATATATAGACTTAATAGTAGCATTTAATCTTTTTAACTCCTTGATGAAATCAATTGAGATTGATAACCCGCAACACAATGGCTTCGGTTTAACCAACACAATTAATATCTCATAAGTTTATTAACCACGACCGTGCATTAATAAACCGAAGTTACTTACTTGTGAAACCAATAATATTAATTTAACCATCGGTTCATTGATCGTTTCAGGTAATAATTAATGTCGAAGCGTTAACTAATCGTCACTTATCAACACCCAACATTAATATAGAAATAAGATTAAGGGAAAAATTAATATTCAAGAGAAGAAGTTAAGAAAATAACTCACAACTTAAACATTCAACAACCTTCAAGAGCAAAACCAACAAATGGGAGTTTAGCTCCTCATTTGGAGGCTAGATAAATATAAAGAAATTACTCCCTCTGTCCCATTTTTCGTTTTCCGTCCGTCCCACTAAATTTGTCTCATACCATATTTTGTAATATTTGTGGGGTTCTAAATCATTCTTACTTTATTCTCACTTTAACAATTCATTATCAACCATATAATTCTACGTTTCCTAAAAACCGCACCACCCTTCTTTGTCCCAATCTTAGGTGGACGGAGGTAGTACTATTCTAAGTAGAGCTCAAGTATATGGAAGAAGGAAATGAATAAAAATGAAGAAAGGGTGTGCTATTTATAGGTGTTTTCAACACCTTGGGTTCAGGTACGCGACAGGGTATAGGTCATAAGTGATCAGGTATCGGTCAAAATTGAATCAATCTTCCACATTCTTGTGTTTTTAGCATGCATGTTTGTCCGGGTCAAGTCATACCGGATCAAGTATGAGTATAATTTCCAAGCAGCTTCCGTTTTCACATCTTACCCGACCGGGTATTGTTCCTGGATAGCATATTCACAACATTTTCTCCTTTTCCAATGCTATTAATTCTACTACTACTTTACAACTCAAAAATGAAAGCTAAAATACAATTACAACCAAAATCACATCAATGATTGCAAACTCACAATAAAGGCAAACAGTCAACATACATTAAACACAAAAACATACATGTATGCACTAATTAGTGCATATCACTATGTGAGAGAGACAAGAGAGAGAGGGACATGAAGTCGATTCTTCTTCTTGCTAGGTTTTTGGAAGGGGCCATTTCAGTCTTTTCACTATTAGTTTGGTATCTTTTTTGGCCAAATAGAAGTTTGATCCTATATTTGTCCATTGCAAACTCATAGATAATATTTTTGTTTTTGTTTTTATATTTAATGGTAGTCTTGAACAAGCGTGAAAAATGATATTATATGATTCAAATTTTTAGTATTATATTTTTTAATGATAAACGGATTTTAATAATATAGAGAAAACATGCAAGATAACATCAACATAGATATTACAGATCCGATTGTAAGCCCTGGTAATAGACATAGAGTTAGTCGTCCATACAAAGCAACTTAAATTAACTCGCTAGACACAAAATGAACAAAATTAAACCTAAAATGACCGAAAATGAAGCACTATTTATCAAAAGTTCTTCAAAATCAAAACAGTCCAATTATATCTACTCGAACTAAAATAAAAACAAATACTACTAAAGAAAAATAATATGGAAATAAAACACTTTGCACAAATTGCTTCCTGGCGTGAAGGTGGCCTCAGTCTCTCGGATGAGGATGAGCTTCTACAGTACGGCTGTATGGGTGAAGGCTAAATCCCTCTTTCAAATGTCGTTTTCAAGAATTTCGACCACCAGAAAATCCGCTTGAAACCCTATCCCCTATCGGTCGCATCTTCGAGCACCAGACTTTCCTCTTCGTCCTCTATAGTGAGCATGTAGTACTGTTCCTCAAGCTTCTCCATTGAAATCGCCAAAGTCAGCCCGCAAAGTCGCTGTCGTGCTTCAGTGCCTTCATTTGTATGTGAAATCCAGTAGCCGAACAAATTGTCGGCTCCATGCATTACACTCCACCGGAAAAACCAATCCCTAGAGAACCATAGAGAACGGCAGCCGCCAGTGGCGGATCCAGAAAAAATATTTATTGGGGGCAGAGTAATTAAAAATACGACTTATTATGTGCCTTTTATGTCTTGTTTCGATTTGACATATTATTAATAAAGTGCATGAGAAATTAAAAATTATGATAGCGGTTTGAGTATGATAAAGTGAAATATTGTGGATCCGATATTTATTTCCCAACAAGAAAATATGACACTTACTTTGAGGTAACTTAAATTGAAAAGTAAGATATGTAAAATGGGACGGAGAGAATACTGTGTAAAAGTGATAGAACAAAAGAATAAAAATTAGTAAAGAATAATTGTGTTGTTACAATGACATAAATTTGGACATAATTATATAAATATGACCAAAATAAAGATAATTTAAGAAAATATAACTAGTGACTAGAGTAGTAATGAAATCATAGTAATTCATGTTCAAGTTTTGAGCTTAAGTTACCACAACACCACATTGTAGTAATGAATAGTCATATTTATGCAAATATGTTTTATTTTAGTAATATTCTTGTAAAAACTCAAAATATATCACAATTGCTTGCATCGAGTTTTCATCAAGAATTGAATTGACATCCATTATAGTTATAATATTATATTTTTTTTTGAGAGTATAATATTATATTTAACTGTCTACAATAACATATTATTTACAATTAAAAAATTATTTATTAAATGACATTTTCTAATAGATGTAAAAACCAGACTCTAATAGATTTTTTTAGAAGAACCAGACTCTAGCATATGAATAACTATTTCAATAAGAATGTTTTTACTTAAACTATTTTTCAGTTCTTGACCAGACTAGACTTAAATAGACTTTCATACCTATAAAGAGTACAAATCTCAGATATTTATCAGACCAGCTCAGATCAAACCAGACCAGATCAGACTTAAACAGATCAACAAATTTATGGATGTACTCCAATAACCATAAAATAAATTAATAGCATTATAATAAATTTAATAACAGTATCTATTATTCATATTTAAAAAGTAAAATAAATACATAATGACTTTGGAGTTTTTAGTTATTTATATAAAAAGTAACATACACTGAAACACTTTAAAAAAAGTAACATAACGACCTACGGAGTAAGAGTTTTAACAACTAAAGGAACAAATTAAACGCATACAAGAGTACAAGACTAACCCAACGATCAATGACTCATCAAAGCACCTAGGTTTTCTTTCCTACTCAGCCGTCAAGTGTGTCTTCCGGATTGGGTTTAAATTTAAATTTTACAACAGTGGGCCTTCGGAGTGGACGGACAGGACTTATTGGGGGCAACCAATTTTTTTTATTGGGGGCAATCGGTTGTTTATTAAGGGTAAATACCTAGACTTTATCATTTACTAAGGGTTTAATAGGAATTTATTGTGGGCAGCTGCCCCCATAACGTTGTAAGTATATCCGCCCCTGGCAGCCGCTAAACTTTTAGTATTATATGAAGGAGTTTTTTTCCGTATTAATGTTAATTAATTAATTATTTACGAAAATAATGCTGGAAAAAAAGTATTTACCAAAATACTGCTGGGCCTTAACCGTGGTCAGGGAAAAGTCGCCCAACCGTTGGGCGACTTATAAGTCGCCAAACGGTTTGGCGACTTATAAGTCGCCCAACGGTTGGGCGACTTTGCCCTGAAATATGGTTTCAAGCGAGCAGCTACTGCCAGCCACGCACGATCGTGCCTATTTCCTTAGGCACGATCGTGCCTATTACCTAAAACACCAAATCAGCTTGTTTTTCGCCCCGGTTCAATCCAGACCGATCTGTTTGCTATAAATAAGGTCTCCTTTCTCCTTTTGAAGTGTTACAAACTAGATACAACACATGATAATCACCTACTCTCAACAACATAAAAAACTCCTTATAAACAGCGCTAAAAAACTTTCAAATCATAACCGGTATAACACAGTTCAATCATCATATATGCCATAACAAATAATCATGTAATATTCATACTCGAACACATCAATACAACATAGAATACTTAACAAGAGAAAATACATCAAAACTTGTAAATTGTTCCTACAACATCTATTGCATAAGAAAAACTACAATACAAAAGACAAACTACAAGTTCCCATCATCAGCTTCGTCATGGAGATGTTGCTGCTCATGTCTACGCCTACGGCGTTGTCGTGGTTGAAGAACCACTCTCTCATGTTGCGTCTGGGATGATGAAGCCGCGGCTGCACTAGACGTGGATGCCATCTCCTGAGATGCGGACATGTGTATAAGATGTCCGTAGTCTACTCGACCCAACACATCTGAGCATAACGAGGCAATGCCTGTCAGAGTCTGTCCATACATGTCCACATCAGGAATATCAGTCACAGTGGCAGTAGCCCGCTGATGTATGCGCTGCAAAGCTCGGGTCTGCAATACGAAACACAATTACAATTACATTCAAATACATACAAGTATTACATAAATAAAATGACTTACTTTACTAATTAGTAATATACTCACCGTAAGATGCAATGCCAATGAGCTAGGCTGATAATGATGAGCAGGGAGTCTGAACGAAGGAGACACAAACAACCGAGTGATGCTGTAGTACCATCCCATGTAATCTCCTGAAACTGATGGCACATATGTGGGTGTCCCAGCCACGGCTAGCTCAGCTCTCCTATCCCACATAGTCACGTATCGGACATGTCTGAGTGTCCAATCCTCTGTATGCTTCCCACGCCTATCCAGCTTATGCAGCTCTACATAAGTGTCGATAGGACGTGGAATGACCTGCTCAAACCCAAACTGTCGCATGACTCTATCAGGCAAATGAAGCTCAACAATGTCAAAACATATCAGCGGCACACGTGCTCGCCATATGTGAGTCTGCTCTCGTCCAGCTGGGGGCAACTCTGCTAACATATCAGGTCTATACGGCATCCATGTGATCTGTTTCGTAAACATACAAAATTAGTATTTATTCTACACCTATTCTAGTTACTGTTATACTACACACACCATACCTGGTCCTCTGACATCCGATCCAATGCATCCCTGTACACACCGAGGCCAGTAGCGGATGACATGCGAGATAAACCAGCATATAACCACCTAACCATTAATGTTACAATATCAATAATATGGATTTTATTAATGCATTTACATTCAACAAAAACTAACACAAATACAAACGATTGAAAACATACCGACGGCCTAGAGGGTCCACGCCCCGTACATGATGTGGTCCTAGCAGACGTGGAGGCTCATCAGGCAGTGGCTGTCCATCAATGCCATGATATCCAAGTATAATGGGACGGCCAATGTGGATATACTCCCATGACCAAATCTGGAGGAGTAGCAAAAATCCCCCCAACTCTGTGCTCCCTCTCTGGCACCCGCGACACAGCTGCCTGTAGAGATAAGCCAGGGTGGCACTACCCCAGCTAAACTGTGCTGCTACATCAAACCTCTCCAGCAAAGGCAGGTGTAGCACCTGAACCTCATTTCCGCTCTTGTCAGCGAAAATGGAGGCTCCCATCATCATCAATATATACGCCCGAGCATGCTGCTGGATGATCATCTCATCAGCGTCGGGAGGAAGGGCCTGTAAGTGCTCCCTCAACCATGGCATCCTAAGAGATGACCCCTGAAGGTCAGCCCTAAGAACGGGGCGGATGCCTAACAACCTCTCACACTCATCCACCCACTGTCGACAAGCAGTGCCTGTAACAGCTCTCCCATCAACCTCTAACCCAGTCAGTACAGCCACATCTCCCAATGTCACGGTAACCTCACCAACAGGGAGGTGAAATGAATGTGTCTCCTGCCTCCAACGCTCAAGTAGAGCAGTGAGGAGGGCTCTATCTAAAGGCACAGTAGCCACTAACCTGTGCAGTGTAAAAAAACCTGCTGCACGAACATATGCTAGGACTCTGGGGTCGACATGTAAATGGGACAAACCCCGCAGATGCTCGCGGCACCTATCAACCTGCACATCCATGCCAAGCCAAACATCCTCACTCCTGTGTGAGGCCTGCAGTGTCAGGACAGAAGGATCACTCGGCCCAGGATCCGCTATCACCTCCATGCCTACAAACAAAATTTGTATTAGTTCTAATTGTATTAGTTGTAATTGTATAATGTATTACATTTTTTTTAACTTCCTTTTTTGAATTTATTAATTTTCCTTGCAAGGAAATAATGAATTATGATTGACTCTAAATATACACATACCCGGCGGACCCCCCCTCTTGTCTAGATGATCTCTTTGCACATGTCGCTCTATTATGGCCGGTTTGGTGGCATCTTCCACATCTAACCGTTCCTCGTGGGCCTTCATCCATCTCATTCTTAATACGGGTCGACTTTGGTCTTCCCTTTGCCCGAAGCATGGATGGATCGTGCACGATTTCGGGTCCATTGTAATTTGGCCAATAATCACGATCAGGAATCGGTTTGAACACCCTATGATACGTGGCGGCGTATTGGTCAGAAGAGAAGAACTTATCCACAAATGGAGCATAAGACAAACTACGTTGTCTACACACGGCTAATACATGGGAGCAAGGAATCTTGTATATCTCCATCTTTTTGCAAGTGCACGTTTTCCGTTGTAGATGGACAGTTTGTTTTCTCCCACCCTTTCCCAACGTTCTGCC
Source organism: Cuscuta epithymum (assembly GCA_945859915.1). NCBI lineage: Eukaryota > Viridiplantae > Streptophyta > Magnoliopsida > Solanales > Convolvulaceae > Cuscuta > Cuscuta epithymum. The sequence continues at coordinate 1,625,050 of CAMAPF010000068.1, forward strand.
ACCACAACCGGTCTCCACCTGAAATATACCTCGCCCTAAATCAAAAGGAGTGACAATGTGATGCTTTGCCTTCTCTCTATTTTTTTCTATTAAATCTGTGATGTATGGGGAGTACTCGTGGCCTTGTGTGAGCCTCAACTTACTAGTTTCACGCCTATTCACAAAGTACGCATTAACCGGTAAAAAGACACCTGGACCAAGGCGGTAATGGGCAAATATCTAGCATTTTTCATGACGCTATTGAAAACCTCAGCCAGATTTGAAGTGATGGTACCGTATCTGTACCCGCCATCATGGTGCAGCGACCACATTTCTGGAGGAATGTTGGCCAAAAATTGTCGTGCATCCCTACTCATTTCACCTATCTTCTTGAACCCACCATCAATTTTTTTTTTCTGATGTTGCCGTGCGGTCCACACAAATAGATTTTTTAAATGAATGTCTTTGAAATGAGTGTGCACATTTGAAGCAAGATGACGGATGCATAGCCTATGATGCGCATAAGGCTCCTCCCAATTACTTCCAACCTCATTCATTGCCCTAACAATACCTCCATGTCTATCTGAAATGACACACAACTCCCTGTTAGTCACAAAATGCCTAATACATGCCATAAACCATGGCCAACTGTCTCCATTCTCGGATTCAACAACTGCAAAGGCGACTGGGAAAATTTGGTTGTTCGCATCACAACCCATGGCCACGAGCAATGTGCCCTTGTACTTTCCATACATGTGTGTGCCATCAATAGTAAGTACGGGTCGACAATGCTTAAAACCAGATATTGATGCCTTGAATGCCCAAAAAACTCTTTGAAACATCATATAACCTGTCACACCATTGGGGGGTGGGTACCACTGAACAACAGTTCCTGGATTAGAATGTTGGAGCGCTGTCATGAAACGGGGCAATTCGAAATATGACTTTTCCCAACCGCCAAATATTTGTGCTATGGCCTTTTGCTTCCCCATCCATGTTCTCCGGTAAGATACCGTATACCCATATTTTTCCTTCAACATCTCGATGATAGTATGCACTTTAAGAGAAGGATCAGTGCGAATAATGTCAACCACATCTTTACAGATGAATTCTGATGTCAAGGCCACGTGATCTGTAGTGTCGATGTTGCCTACACAAGAAGCAGAATGAGGTCCAGAATAACGCACAATTGTGAAGGTGTCAAGGTTGCCTTTGTTCTTTGTGGCGCGTATTCTCCAGGGGCATTGACATTCTTTCTTCCTTTTGCATTGTGCCACCCATTTGTGTTTGTCGGACTCTATCACCCGATAGAATTGGTTCCGTTTGATAGAATACAAGCTCACCATATTGATGACTTGTTCTTTGTTGTCAAACTGTTGACCGACCTCAAACTCACCATCGAGGGTAAACCTTTTCTCACCTGATCCACTCATCCACGCATCAGTAAAACTGACGTGCACTTTGTCGTGGTGTGCACTCAAAATAATATTCAATACAACAATTTTACGTAGTATAACGAAGTAAGGTTCGTATCCACAGGGAAAGGAATATTTCTCTTTTTAATTAACTAGTAACAAAGGGGGGGGGTTTTAGATTTGATTTGATTTGATTTAATTAACACTAAGATGAATGACTTAAATGAGTTTAATTAATGAGAAGAAGACTTGGCTTTGCTTTTATCCACTTAATGAAATGTTCGTCGATCCCGGTTATATCTTTAACTATCTTCCTCTCGAATACTCAATCGAGGAGTATATCCAGTTCATCGAGGGTAGTTATTAATAACGAGAAGCGTTCATTAATAAAACTTACTATCGAGTCAATATAGAACAAGCGCCGTATATTAAATTGATAGTAGCAATAAACTTAAGATGAAAACGATTGAGATTGATAACCTCAACACAAGCGGTTTATTGGTTTAATCAATATAATTAATTCCCCTTAAATTATTAACCATGAGATGCATGCATTAATAATCCAAGTTTACTACCATGAAAGGACCGAATTAATAACAAGCGTATTAATCGACCGATTCTAGTATTAATTAATATATGAAACAAAACTAGTTGATCCTTTAAGTAATGTTCAAAATATTAATATGAAATATGAATAGGAATTAATTAATACTCAAGAAAGAATATTAAAGAAGATGAATCCTACTATAGTTAATATCAAGATGTTAACTAATTGTCATCTTAGTAACACTCCCCAATATTAACGTAGAGGAAGAAATAATTATTACTATAACTAATGTCAAGATGTTAACTAATTGTCATCTTAGTAACACTCCCCAACATTGATATAGAAATAGTATTTAAAGGAAGAATTAATATTCAAGGAAGAAGATTAAAGAGAATAACTCACAACTTACAAATTCATTAAGCTTCAAAGTAGCAAAACCAAGATGGAAGAGTTTAGCTCCTCATTTGGAGACTAAACATGATAGAAAATATAAAGAAAATACTAATCTAAACTGAGCTAAAGAGTATGGAAGAAGGGGTGCTTAAAAGTGAAGGAAAATGGGGCTATTTATAGGTGTTTTGAAGGTGCTGCACCAGATACCCGGCCGGGTATTTGAGATACCCGACCGGGTATTTGTCAAAATCAAATATTTTGCCCACGATTTTGTGTTTTCTGCACGTCTTTTTGTCCGGGTCACTTCATACCCGACCGGGTAAAGGCTATACCCGACCGGGTAAGTCACCAAATCACATTTCTTGCATGATTTCTTGTTCCCTTGCACTTTCCTTTGATCTTGTAAGATCCCTTCCATGATCCTTTGTTGATTCTTGATTGTTTCTTGCTCAAGATGATTCTAAATTTACTAAATTACAACAAACTAGAAAAATAAAATGATTGCACCTTAAATGTGCAATTACCACAACAACACACCATAAAAAGAAATTAAAAGTAAAAATATAAACACTCAAAAATCAATGCAATCAACTCCCCCACACTTAGTCTTTTACTTGTCCTCGAGTAAAATCCATAAAGTTCTTCACCATCCAAAGAGTGTCAACGAGATAAAAAGAAAAACAGAAATGTTTTCTTTTTCAGTTTAAATTCATCCGCATTATAGAAAGTTATTGATTCTCCCTCCAGCTGCTTGCTATGGTAAAAATGAACTCCTGCAAAACTAATTTCTTCTCTCATTTCTCTCCTTTTGCCTAGGAGCCTTTTTCAGGTTTTCATCCTAGCCTCTCATTTTTTTTACTCACTCTTTTTTTTTTTTTTTTTGCTAATGTTGCTTAGGTTGCCCGTTTGGGTTTTCAACCTAACTAGCATTTCTTCTATTTTTTTATTTAATTTTTTTTTTGTGAAGAAAATAATGCAAGTTACAAGGTAGAAAAAATAATTGTGTACCAATGAGTGACTCCCCCTCACTTAGCTCGGAGCACTGTCCCTAGTGCTCGTTATCGCCATCACTTTTTTTTTGAAGATATAAAGTTGTGGATTGGGAGAGGGGTGGTTGCTTCCAAGAGTTTGTGGATTAGAGGGTATGTGGAGCAAGAGGACAGTGATGAGAACAAGATTATGATTTTTTTTGTGGGTTTGGTGGAGGATTTGGATAGATTTTGAAGAAAGAGGGATATGGTTAGGAGGTTTGGGGTAATTGAATTGGGTTCGAATTTGGAAAAGACGAATGAGGTGATTTTTTTTTAAAGTGCAAAAATAAAATGCAATAAGTAAATGTACCTTGCATGGGTTGCCTCCCAAGAAGCGCTTTATTTAACGTCGTGGCACGACGCTGTCATTGTGTTCAGTCATTCAAACTTGGATCGTGATAGTTTATCTTCTTCACACTTTCACTCCTAGGACTTCCATAGGAATGCTTAATTTCTTGACTCTTCACTTTGAAAATCTTTCCAGGATCAAATATCCAGATTTTCATTGATTCATGTGGTGGGAGTGAGGGAAAGAAATTATCGTTAAACATGGTTAACGGAAAATGTTTTGATCCCTCAATTTTGCTGAAGATTTCAAAAATGTCATTATCCCTGTCAATTTTATGAGTTTCCCTCAAAGTTTTTAGAATTGTTGGGGGTACCTCAAAGGATGACAAGGATAGATATTTGACCTTGAAACTCGGTTCATCCTCTTCTTTGACTAGCTGGAGTTCCGCGTCTCTTTCTTCTTCTACTTCTTCTGGATTTTGGATCCCCTTTTGCATTTCCTTCTCATTTGTCAATGTGATTGCAAAAGTTTGCTGTTTAGGATCACATTCTATTTGAGAGGAAAGTTTTTCCGAATCCCTTGCTTCAAGCCTACTTACGGCTCCGACTATTTGAATCATTTGAGTTTCCAAGTTTGAAATGTTAGACTTGGTCTCATTTTGGAATTGCACCATGTTGTTTTGCATGGTGGTCATGTTGGTAGCAATAGCCCGGACCATATCCTCTGTAGACATGTTAGAGTTGGAGAACGAATCATACCTCATGTGAGGTGCATCCCTTTCGTAACCAACATCATCAATTTGTTCAAGGTATTCATCTTGGAGCTTTGGGCAGAAATCCGCAAAATGCCTGTGAGACATGCAAATGTTGCATATCTTGGCATCTTGAGCTTCCGAGTTTAAGATAAATCCCTTTATTAGAGAAGTCAAGAAGGAAATTTGACTCTCTAAGGATGATATGTTGGCATCCATATACTCATAACTCATGTAAGCTCAGAAAATAGAAGAGTAAGATTTTTTTTTTTTTTGATTTTTTTTTAGTTTTTGATTTTTATGAGATAAAATAAAAAGAAAAATAATTGTCTTTCCCCGGCAACGGCGCCAAATTTGACGTGCACTTTGTCGTGGTGTGCACTCAAAATAATATTCAATACAACAATTATACGTAGTATAACGAAGTAAGGTTCGTATCCACAGGGAAAGGAATATTTCTCTTTTTAATTAACTAGTAACAAAGGGGGGGGGGGTTTTAGATTTGATTTGATTTGATTTAATTAACACTAAGATGAATGACTTAAATGAGTTTAATTAATGAGAAGAAGACTTGGCTTTGCTTTTATCCACTTAATGAAATGTTCGTCGATCCCGGTTATATCTTTAACTATCTTCCTCTCGAATACTCAATCGAGGAGTATATCCAGTTCATCGAGGGTAGTTATTAATAACGAGAAGCGTTCATTAATAAAACTTACTATCGAGTCAATATAGAACAAGCGCCGTATATTAAATTGATAGTAGCAATAAACTTAAGATGAAAACGATTGAGATTGATAACCTCAACACAAGCGGTTTATTGGTTTAATCAATATAATTAATTCCCCTTAGATTATTAACCATGAGATGCATGCATTAATAATCCAAGTTTACTACCATGAAAGGATCGAATTAATAACAAGCGTATTAATCGACCGATTCTAGTATTAATTAATATATGAAACAAAACTAGTTGATCCTTTAAGTAATGTTCAAAATATTAATATGAAATATGAATAGGAATTAATTAATACTCAAGAAAGAATATTAAAGAAGATGAATCCTACTATAGTTAATATCAAGATGTTAACTAATTGTCATCTTAGTAACACTCCCCAATATTAACGTAGAGGAAGAAATAATTATTACTATAACTAATGTCAAGATGTTAACTAATTGTCATCTTAGTAACACTCCCCAACATTGATATAGAAATAGTATTTAAAGGAAGAATTAATATTCAAGGAAGAAGATTAAAGAGAATAACTCACAACTTACAAATTCATTAAGCTTCAAAGTAGCAAAACCAAGATGGAAGAGTTTAGCTCCTCATTTGGAGACTAAACATGATAGAAAATATAAAGAAAATACTAATCTAAACTGAGCTAAAGAGTATGGAAGAAGGGGTGCTTAAAACTGAAGGAAAATGGGGCTATTTATAGGTGTTTTGAAGGTGCTGCACCAGATACCCGGCCGGGTATTTGAGATACCCGACCGGGTATTTGTCAAAATCAAATATTTTGCCCACGATTTTGTGTTTTCTGCACGGCTTTTTGTCCGGGTCACTTCATACCCGACCGGGTAAAGGCTATACCCGACCGGGTAAGTCACCAAATCACATTTCTTGCATGATTTCTTGTTCCCTTGCACTTTCCTTTGATCTTGTAAGATCCCTTCCATGATCCTTTGTTGATTCTTGATTGTTTCTTGCTCAAGATGATTCTAAATTTACTAAATTACAACAAACTAGAAAAATAAAATGATTGCACCTTAAATGTGCAATTACCACAACAACACACCATAAAAAGAAATTAAAAGTAAAAATATAAACACTCAAAAATCAATGCAATCAAAAACCTTCAGGGAGATCATACATTCTAGTGAAGTGGCTAGACGGGGCAGTTGATGTCACAGTATCACCATCATCTTCATCAGATTCTGTCATGTCGTCACCATTGATGTTCTCGTCTGCATCATCATCACTTCCCTGCCCATCCACAAATGATGCACCGTTGTGCAAATACATGCCATCCTCCTGTATAACCATGTCTAGTACAGGAACCTTTGACGACTTCCCTGCATTCACCCCTGCAATGACATCATGCCTAGATACACCAGCATTTGATGTCGATTGAGTAGCATTAGCGTCAAAGCATTCCTCAATGTATACCTCCAGCGACGACATATCCTCCATCTGAATTATGCCCCACATATTTGTTATAGCTAGCTCATCAATGAGCGGCATAAGCATGTACTTTCCCCCGTTCATGGGAAATTTCATTTTCAACCGCAATGAACGGCCGGGATGAATCATTGTCGCTGCATGTATTTTTTGAAGGATCTCGACCATGCAAGCGCCACGAGAAACCATGACAAAGCTCGTTCTGCCACCTTCATGGCATATTTGCCCACCATTCTCATAATAGTTCCCTCCCCAATGACACACGAGTGGGAAGCTTGAGAAATCCATCTTCTAATAACAACTCATTGTCCAACATTCATGAGTAGGCATCAATATACACACTTTACACACATTCACATTTTTAATATAAATTGCTTCCAAAATTGTAATATATCATTAACTCCAAATTCACAAACAATTCACATTTCAATAACAAACTACCCAAATTTTGATATCTACATTCAATGTCTACCTTTGAATACCCAAATTTAGGTACATTCAACTATACCCAAATGCTCAAATGTCAAAATACACATTACAATTTACAAACAATTTAAAATCATATTTTAACATTTCATACATATTCACATTTCACAACAACTTCATTCACAATCAATTCATAATCCCAAAATTAAAAAAAAATTAACATTCTAAACCCTAAGTGCAAAATTATATGAAATGGATTTGGATTTACCTAGAATAAGGAGTAAAGAGTGTTGAAGATGAAGATGGAGGGTTGCCGGAGTGGAGTCGCCGGAGATGGAGGAGCGCCGGAGTTGGAGATGGTGGTTCGTCCGTCTTCTTCTTCGTCCGTCGCAGCAGCTACTTTCAGTTGGGGGAGGCTTCTGTGAAGTGTTCTGTTTGGGGCGAGACCCGATTTTTACTTAAGGGAAAGTCGCCCAACGGTTGGGCGACTTATAAGTCGCCCAACGGTTGGGCGACTTATAAGTCGCCAAACCGTTTGGCGACTTATAAGTCGCCCAACCGTTGGGCGACTTACCCCCGACCATGGTTAACCCAGCAGTATTTTGGTAAATACTTTTAACCCAACCCTATTTTCGTAATTAATTAATTAATTAACATTAATACGGAAAAAAACTCTATATGAAGAGTGTGTAATGTATTTTATTGTCAAGTTTTTATTAACTAAAATGAGGGACTAACAAATAAATTATTCACAATCAAGGTTTACTATATAACAGAATAGATGTACATTAATTATTTAAGAATTGCTAAAAAGCTACCGTATACATAAAATTCAAATATTTGAAAATTAGTATTGGGATCAGTTCGGGACATAAAATCCACATATACAAGCTATGCAGGTTTTTCTTCTACCCAACGAGCTTTGCAGGGAGATAGAGAGGGTGATGAACCGCTAGCTTCTGGTGGATGGGAGGTTCTGATCGTGGTATTAGATGGAGGGAGCGGAGCTACCTTTGCAAGCCAAAAGGAAAAGGGGTCTCGGGTTTAAAAGCCTGCATAAGTTCAACTTTGCAACGCTTAGTAAACAAGCATGGCGTTTGGTTACAGAAGAACAATCATTAGTAAGTCGTGTTTTCCGTGCCAAGTACTGTCCTAATTAAGGCTTCGTTTTTGGAGGCTAAGTTGGGGAGCAGTCCGTCTTTTATTTGGAGAAGCATCCTTGAAGCCAAGCAAGTAATAAAGAAAGGATATCGGTGGAGGGTGGGGGATAGGAAAATTATTAATGTATGGAATGATCCTCGGCTATCAGGGGACAATCTGTTAGCACAGTACAGACGGGTCTGGGAGGGTTTGGAGGAGCTGAGAGTAGAGGGGTTGTTTTCAGTGGGTGAAAAGTCGTGGGATTGGGAGGTAATCGCTGACATTTCAGAGCCAAGAGACAGGGAGCTAGTCAGGAAAATTCCGTTGAGCAATCGCAATACTCCAGATGCAATTTACTGGGCTTGGGAGGCAAATGGGAGGTTCTCAGTTTGTAGCTGTTACCGGGCTTTGGTCAGTGAGGCTGTTACGAACTGGATGGATGGGATGGACTCGTGTTTGAAATTTTCGAATTCCACCTGGAATTTTTGAATTACTCCAAAAGTACAAACTTTCTTCTGGCAACTATGTGTGGGTGTCTGTCAACAAATGATAATCTTGTTGAAAGGTGTTGGGAGTGCTTAGGAGGAAGAATTCATGCGTAACTTCTAAAATGTAGTAATTTTTTAGGAGGAAATATTCATACGTAGCTAATGCTTAGGGAGACAAAAAATACACACGTAGCTTTCCTTTTTTGTGGAGCTCAAAGCTTAATCTCCATACGTTGAGTCACCGGATTTTCCATTATATAAAGAAGCAATAACTGAATTTACAATGGAGTTACATGTACAAAAGAAGGGTGGAAATAGAGCCTCATTGTTGTCGTTGTGAGGACGAGTTGGAAACGACTAACCATGTGTTTCGCAGATGTAGGCTTCGAGGAAGTGTGGGACAAATTTCATGGGGGGCTGCTGAGAGGGGGGACAGCTTGTTCATGGCGTGGGTTGAAGCTCTACCTGTTCTCAGCCATGGATGTGGAACATTATTGTTGCAGGTGGGTGATGGTTTGCTGGGCGTTATGAGATGCCAGAAATAGGAATCTGTGGGAGGGAATTGAAGCCACGGCTGAACAGATCAGATTTATAGCGATTGCATTCACGATTCGTTACAGGGACGTTACAGGTACAACGATGATGAATCCCTTTGGTAATCCGGACACACAAATTATTGCCAATCATAAATTCATTTTTTTTTCATTTTAATAAGTTAATACTTCGTATATGTTTACCTTTATATACGATGTTGGTAGCGCTGAGCAAAATCCGAATTGACCCGAAAAACCCAACTTCTCCAGATAATATCCGTTCGGGTATATATGAATATCCGAACCGAAAACCCATTTTCGGTTATTTGGGCATAATGGCATGGACCGGGTGGCGGGTAGGATTTGTAAAATCCCAACCCAATCCGCCTGAATATCCGAAGTCCCAAAACGACGTCGTTTCGTATTTCATATATATACATTGTTATATCACTCTAACCCTATCCGCCTCCTCAGTCCTCACTCTGTCATCATCGACAGTCGGTCTGTCTCTCTTCCGTCTTCAGACCTAACCACTCCTCTCACTCTGTGATTCTATCTTCACTCTTGACCTTCGTTGTAGGTTTTCCGATTAGTCTAAACAGACAGCCAGAAGGTCTTAGACCTTCGTCGTTTTCCTGTCAGTCTGAAAGGTCTCCTTCGTCATTGGTTCTTCAACCATTTGAAGTTTGAAACCCTAATTGGTGGAAGTTCTAAACCCTTATTTCTAATTGTAGTCTATCTCATCATCTCTGAGGTACTTGTACCTGTAGTTTTGTTGTGAATTTGTGATTTACGTTTTCATTAATTCATATAATTGTTGTGGAAGCAAATGACCTACATAATGATGATGACATATTAATATTTGAGTGTATGATGATGTTGATGATGTTTAATACTCTAACAAGTGATGATGATAATGATGGTCAAGTTGAATTCTAAGTACTTAATTGTGCATGTTTGAAACGTGAAGTGTGATATTGCAAATGTGTCAAAGATGTATGAATTATGTTTGAATATGGATATGAGAATGATGATGGAGCCTCAGACATCGCCTAGGTCTGAATTCTGAAAGGTGGCTATGCAGATATGGCATGTTAACTACTTAACTATGAGTATTTTAATGTGCCAAAGTTGTATGCCTTATTGACGTGCACTTTGTCGTAGTGTGCACTCAAAATAATAATACAATACAACACTTATACGTAGTATAGCGTGGTAAGGTTCGTATCCACAGGGAAAGGAATACTTTTCTTTTTATAGAACTAGTAACAAAATGGGGGGGTTTTAGTTTTGATTTGATTTAATTAACACTAAGATGAATGACTTAAATGAGTTTAATTAATGAGAAGAAGACTTGGCTTTGCTTTTATCCACTTAATGAAATGTTCGTCGATCCCGGTTATATCTTTAACTATCTTCCTCTCGAATACTCAATCGAGGAGTATATCCAGTTCATCGAGGGTAGTTATTAATAACGAGAAGCGTTCATTAATAAAACTTACTATCGAGTCAATATAGAACAAGCGCCGTATATTAAATTGATAGTAGCAATAAACTTAAGATGAAAACGATTGAGATTGATAACCTCAACACAAGCGGTTTATTGGTTTAATCAATATAATTAATTCCCCTTAGATTATTAACCATGAGATGCATGCATTAATAGTCCAAGTTTACTACCATGAAAGGACCGAATTAATAACAAGCGTATTAATCGACCGATTCTAGTATTCATTAATATATGAAACAAAACTAGTTGATCCTTTAAGTAATGTTCAAAATATTAATATGAAATATGAATAGGAATTAATTAATACTCAAGAAAGAATATTAAAGAAGATGAATCCTACTATAATTAATATCAAGATGTTAACTAATTGTCATCTTAGTAACACTCCCCAATATTAACGTAGAGGAAGAAATAATTATTACTATAACTAATGTCAAGATGTTAACTAATTGTCATCTTAGTAACACTCCCCAACATTGATATAGAAATAGTATTAAAAGGAAGAATTAATATTCAAGGAAGAAGATTAAAGAGAATAACTCACAACTTACAAATTCATTAAGCTTCAAAGTAGCAAAACCAAGATGGAAGAGTTTAGTTCCTCATTTGGAGACTAAACATGCTATAAAAATATAAAAGAAATACTATTCTAAACTGAGCTTAAGAGTATGGAAGAAGGGATTCTTTTTAGTGAAGGAAAAGTGTGCTATTTATAGGTGTTTTTCAACACCTTTGGCCGAGTACCCGACCGGGTAGAGTATCTACCCGACCGGGTACCGGTCCGAATCAAATATTTTCCACGTTCTAGTGTTCTTCAGCACGTCGGGTTGTCTTCGGTCAAGTCTCACCCGACCGGGTGAGGTATAGGGCCCGACCGGGCCAAGCAATTTCCTGGAGACTACAAATGTTAATTCAAACCCGACCGGGTGAAGGTTTCTACCCGGTCGGGTTTATACTTTTGGGCAGCATTCTCCTTGTTTTTCTTCCTTTTCCTTGCCAACAATTCTACCAAAACTTCCTAACCCACAAATAAAAGCTAAAAACACTTGCAAATAAAAAGTAAACAAATGTTTACAACTACACACAAATGGTAAACAATCCACACAAAACAAGATATAAAAATACACATTTATGCACTACTAACTAGTGCATATCACTTATGTTTCAATATGCATATGAGAATGGTGATGGAGCTTCATGATTAGACATGTTCTGTATTCTGAAAGGTATACTGTGGAAGCTAAAGTGTGCAGGGTAAAATATTGTATGTTGAAGCTTTGATTATCTGTTGTGTGATTCTTACTAATCATTTGTACCTTTTAAAGAAGCTACCTTTGTGACTAACACGCAAAAGAATAGTAAGAGCCAATTGGTTGTTCTAAATCTGTATGGAAGAGTTAAACTTACTGCTTAACTTCTTCGGTACTCAATTACTTATATAGATGGATGATCAAGATAATGTTATCATGCCTATATCTGGTGAACCTCTTCTAAGACAAGAACATGTGATGGAAGTTGTCATTGTAGAGAATAATAATATCACTCAACAGACTGATACATCTGCTGTTTTCGGGCAAAAGAGGAAGAAGGTTGAATTCAGGTCCAAGAAATGGGAAAACTTTGAAAAGATTTATGATGAGAAGGGAGTCCTTGTTAAAGGGAAATGCATATATTGTGCAAAATTATATTGTTGTGAGTTCAAAAAACATGACACATTATCTATAACAAACCACATGCTCAGTCAAAACACTCATGCTAAGGACACTAGGCAAGCCCTCTTAACCTTCCAATCAATCACTATTCCAATCAATCACTATTGCTAGCAGATAAAAATGAGGGGCAAGGTATGAAACGTGGATAAGGGGTGGCAACTACTTCCGCAAGACCAGGGAGATGGTGACTATTTCAATGGGTAGTTAGGCAGATAACAAAGTGGAAGGAGTCTAGTTTAAATAGATGAGTCTTAGGCAAAGGTCATGGGATTATTACAAAACATACTACTACTCTTGTATTTAAACTCTCAAGTTCGTCAATATACTATTTAGCCTTCATTGTTATTTTTCATATATAATTCTTGTGCGATCCCATATATCAAATCAGTTGTTTTCTTGATTATTTCTTGCTCAAACAGTTTTGCTACTTTCCACTTGTTGAAATGTTAGTCGATCCCGGTTATATCTTTAACTTATCCCATCTCGAATACTTAATCGATCAGTATTTCCAATTCATCGAGGATAGTTATTAATAACGATCGTTCATTAACAACCCTTACTATTAGCCAAATATAGAACACCTTCATATATAGACTTAATAGTAGCATTTAATCTTTTTAACTCCTTGATGAAATCAATTGAGATTGATAACCCGCAACACAATGGCTTCGGTTTAACCAACACAATTAATATCTCATAAGTTTATTAACCACGACCGTGCATTAATAAACCGAAGTTACTTACTTGTGAAACCAATAATATTTATAACCATCGGTTCATTGATCGTTTCAGGTAATAATTAATGTCGAAGCGTTAACTAATCGTCACTTATCAACACCCAACATTAATATAGAAATAAGATTAAGGGAAAAATTAATATTCAAGAGAAGAAGTTAAGAAAATAACTCACAACTTAAACATTCAACAACCTTCAAGAGCAAAACCAACAAATGGGAGTTTAGCTCCTCATTTGGAGGCTAGATAAATATAAAGAAATTACTCCCTCTGTCCCATTTTTCATTTTCCGTCCGTCCCACTAAATTTGTCTCATACCATATTTTGTAATATTTGTGGGGTTCTAAATCATTCTTACTTTATTCTCACTTTAACAATTCATTATCAACCATATAATTCTACGTTTCCTAAAAACCGCACCACCCTTCTTTGTCCCAATCTTAGGTGGACGGAGGTAGTACTATTCTAAGTAGAGCTCAAGTATATGGAAGAAGGAAATGAATAAAAATGAAGAAAGGGTGTGCTATTTATAGGTGTTTTCAACACCTTGGGTTCAGGTACGCGACAGGGTATAGGTCATAAGTGATCAGGTATCGGTCAAAATTGAATCAATCTTCCACATTCTTGTGTTTTTAGCATTCATGTTTGTCCGGGTCAAGTCATACCGGATCAAGTATGAGTATAATTTCCAAGCAGCTTCCGTTTTCACATCTTACCCGACCGGGTATTGTTCCTGGATAGCATATTCACAACATTTTCTCCTTTTCCAATGCTATTAATTCTACTACTACTTTACAACTCAAAAATGAAAGCTAAAATACAATTACAACCAAAATCACATCAATGATTGCAAACTCACAATAAAGGCAAACAGTCAACATACATTAAACACAAAAACATACATGTATGCACTAATTAGTGCATATCACTATGTGAGAGAGACAAGAGAGAGAGGGACATGAAGTCGATTCTTCTTCTTGCTAGGTTTTTGGAAGGGGCCATTTCAGTCTTTTCACTATTAGTTTGGTATCTTTTTTGGCCAAATAGAAGTTTGATCCTATATTTGTCCATTGCAAACTCATAGATAATATTTTTGTTTTTGTTTTTATATTTAATGGTAGTCTTGAACAAGCGTGAAAAATGATATTATATGATTCAAATTTTTAGTATTATATTTTTTAATGATAAACGGATTTTAATAATATAGAGAAAACATGCAAGATAACATCAACATAGATATTACAGATCCGATTGTAAGCCCTGGTAATAGACATAGAGTTAGTCGTCCATACAAAGCAACTTAAATTAACTCGCTAGACACAAAATGAACAAAATTAAACCTAAAATGACCGAAAATGAAGCACTATTTATCAAAAGTTCTTCAAAATCAAAATAGTCCAATTATATCTACTCGAACTAAAATAAAAACAAATACTACTAAAGAAAAATAATATGGAAATAAAACACTTTGCACAAATTGCTTCCTGGCGTGAAGGTGGCCTCGGTCTCTCGGATGAGGATGAGCTTCTACAGTACGACTGTATGGGTGAAGGCTAAATCCCTCTTTCAAATGTCGTTTTCAAGAATTTCGACCACCAGAAAATCCGCTTGAAACCCTATCCCCTATCGGTCGCATCTTCGAGCACCAGACTTTCCTCTTCGTCCTCTATAGTGAGCATGTAGTACTGTTCCTCAAGCTTCTCCATTGAAATCGCCAAAGTCAGCCCGCAAAGTCGCTGTCGTGCTTCAGTGCCTTCATTTGCATGTGAAATCCAGTAGCCGAACAAATTGTCGGCTCCATGCATTACACTCCACCGGAAAAACCAATCCCTAGAGAACCATAGAGAACGGCAGCCGCCAGTGGCGGATCCAGAAAAAATATTTATTGGGGGCAGAGTCATTAAAAATACGACTTATTATGTGCCTTTTATGTCTTGTTTCGATTTGACATATTATTAATAAAGTGCATGAGAAATTAAAAATTATGATAGCGGTTTGAGTATGATAAAGTGAAATATTGTGGATCCGATATTTATTTCCCAACAAGAAAATATGACACTTACTTTGAGGTAACTTAAATTGAAAAGTAAGATATGTAAAATGGGACGGAGAGAATACTGTGTAAAAGTGATAGAACAAAAGAATAAAAATTAGTAAAGAATAATTGTGTTGTTACAATGACATAAATTTGGACATAATTATATAAATATGACCAAAATAAAGATAATTTAAGAAAATATAACTAGTGACTAGAGTAGTAATGAAATCATAGTAATTCATGTTCAAGTTTTGAGCTTAAGTTACCACAACACCACATTGTAGTAATGAATAGTCATATTTATGCAAATATGTTTTATTTTAGTAATATTCTTGTAAAAACTCAAAATATTCTTGACATCCATTATAGTTATAATATTATATTTTTTTTTAAGAGTATAATGTTATATTTAACTGTCTACAATAACATATTATTTACAATTAAAAAATTATTTATTAAATGACATTTTCTAATAGATGTAAAAACCAGACTCTAATAGATTTTTTTAGAAGAACCAGACTCTAGCATATGAATAACTATTTCAATAAGAATGTTTTTACTTAAACTATTTTTCAGTTCTTGACCAGACTAGACTTAAATAGACTTTCATACCTATAAAGAGTACAAATCTCAGACATTTATCAGACCAGCTCAGATCAAACCAGACCAGATCAGACTTAAACAGATCAACAAATTTATGGATGTACTCCAATAACCATAAAATAAATTAATAGCATTATAATAAATTTAATAACAGTATCTATTATTCATATTTAAAAAGTAAAATAAATACATAATGACTTTGGAGTTTTTAGTTATTTATATAAAAAGTAACATACACTGAAACACTTTAAAAAAAAGTAACATAACGACCTACGGAGTAAGAGTTTTAACAACTAAAGGAACAAATTAAACGCATACAAGACTAACCCAACGATCAATGACTCATCAAAGCACCTAGGTTTTCTTTCCTACTCAGCCGTCAAGTGTGTCTTCCGGATTGGGTTTAAATTTAAATTTTACAACAGTGGGCCTTCGGAGTGGACGGACAGGACTTATTGGGGGCAACCAATTTTTTTTATTGGGGGCAATCGGTTGTTTATTAAGGGTAAATACCTAGACTTTATCATTTACTAAGGGTTTAATAGGATTTTATTGTGGGCAGCTGCCCCCATAACGTTGTAAGTAGATCCGCCCCTGGCAGCCGCTAAACTTTTAGTATTATATGAAGAGTGTGTAATGTATTTTATTGTCAAGTTTTTATTAACTAAAATGAGGGACTAACAAATAAATTATTCACAATCAAGGTTTACTATATAACAGAATAGATGTACATTAATTATTTAAGAATTGCTAAAAAGCTACCGTATACATAAAATTCAAATATTTGAAAAATAGAATTGGGATCAGTTCGGGACATAAAATCCACATATACTATGCAGGTTTTTCTTCTACCCAACGAGCTTTGCAGGGAGATAGAGAGGGTGATGAACCGCTAGCTTCTGGTGGATGCATGGGAGGTTCTGATCGTGGTATTAGATGGAGAGAGCGGAGCTACCTTTGCAAGCCAAAAGGAAAAGGGGGTCTCGGGTGTAAAAGTCTGCATAAGTTCAATTTTGCAATGCTTAGTAAACAAGCATGGCGTTTGGTTACAGAAGAACAATCATTAGTAAGTCGTGTTTTCTGGCCAAGTACTGTCCTAAGGCTTCGTTTTTGGAGGCTAAGTTGGGGAGCAGTCCGTCTTTTATTTGGAGAAGCATCCTTGAAGCTAAGCAAGTAATAAAGAAAGGATATCGGTGGAGGGTGGGGGATAGGAAAATTATTAATGTATGGAATGATCCTCGGCTATCAGGGGACAATCTGTTAGCACAGACGGGTCTGGGAGGGTTTGGAGGAGCTGAGAGTAGAGGGGTTGTTTTCAGTGGGTGAAAAGTCGTGGGATTGGGAGGTAATCGCTGACATTTCAGAGCCAAGAGACAGGGAGCTAGTCAGGAAAATTCCGTTGAGCAATCGCAATACTCCAGATGCAATTTACTGGGCTTGGGAGGCAAATGGGAGGTTCTCAGTTTGTAGCTGTTACCGGGCTTTGGTTAGTGAGGCTGTTACGAACTGGATGGATGGGATGGACTCGTGTTTGAAATTTTCGAATTCCACCTGGAATTTTTGATTTACTCCAAAAGTACAAACTTTCTTCTGGCAACTATGTGTGGGTGTCTGTCAACAAATGATAATCTTGTTGAAAGGTGTTGGGAGTGCTTACGAGGAAGAATTCATGCGTAACTTCTAAAATGTAGTAATTTTTTAGGAGGAAATATTCATACGTAGCTAATGCTTAGGGAGACAAAAAATACACACGTAGCTTTCCTTTTTTGTGGAGCTCAAAGCTTAATCTCCATACGTTGAGTCACCGGATTTTCCATTATATAAAGAAGCAATAACTGAATTTACAATGGAGTTACATGTACAAAAGAAGGGTGGAAATAGAGCCTCATTGTTGTCGTTGTGAGGACGAGTTGGAAACGACTAACCATGTGTTTCGCAGATGTAGGCTTCGAGGAAGTGTGGGACAAATTTCATGGGGGGCTGCTGAGAGGGGGGACAGCTTGTTCATGGCGTGGGTTGAAGCTCTACCTGTTCTCAGCCATGGATGTGGAACATTATTGTTGCAGGTGGGTGATGGTTTGCTGGGCGTTATGAGATGCCAGAAATAGGAATCTGTGGGAGGGAATTGAAGCCACGGCTGAACAGATCAGATTTGTATCCAAGCATCTTTCCTGGAAAGCTGGAGGCGAGTTAATGATAATAAGGAAGTGCATCAACCTGGCAGTAGGGACCTTGATCTTCTTTGGAAAAAACCTGCTGCAGGAGTTATTACTAAAATAAATACAGATGCAGCTTGTAATGAGGAGGCCGGTGGCTGCTGCAGCTTATTAGGATGGGTGGCACGCGACAGCTCTAGGGACTTCCTAGCCGGGGGGCTATTCCGTGGCATGCAAGGCAATCACTTGCCTAGTCATGAGGCTGAGGCGTTAGCATCAGAGAAGCAGCGTTCAGTTGGGTTATGAATCAAGGCAGGGCTAATGTAGAGGTGGAGACGGACGCATTACAAGTCATCTCGGGTATCAACACGGGAGTGGGCGTGTCGTGTTTTTCCCTGATTATCGAAGATTTCTAAATAATGAGTAGTAATTTTACTAATATTGTTTTCAGTCAAATTAAGATATCAGCGAATCGGGTCGCTCAATGTATTCGGAACAGTTTATTCCAGGATTTCATAAATGATAGTTAATCTTCTTCCCTAAAAAAAAAAGAATACAGAACATAATATTTAAATTAAAATTACTTCATACGGAGTAAGTAGTTCATAAGATAGTTCAAAACGTACATGATGCATGCATAAGCAAAAATACATAGCTTGCGGAATAAAGGTACGTTACATGACAAAAAGTGAACTAACACAAAAGTTAAACTTCAAATTAAAATAACAATTGCATCCTCGAACATGTAATTAAGCATAGCTACTTCCCCAGGAAGACGGCTGTGAGAACAGAATTAGTTTGCAATGCAGCCTTCAACAACTTCAGTCCCTGCCACCAAATGTTAATCCCCAAATATATAATTATTAGTGATAATATACAGTTGCGGAAAAAAGTCTAGGAAATGGGGGAAAAACAGTCCTCCGTCCCAAATTTTTTTGCAAATTCAACATTTTTTGTCAACGAAACCAATAATAAAAGTCAATGTTTCTTATCGACAATTAAATAAAATTTATATATTCAGAAACTACATTAAAATCTCTTGAAAGTTGTAAACTCCAAATTAGAATGTAATTAAAAATTGACATCCTAATTAATTAAGCGAATAAAATGAAACTGTTTGACCAAGAAAAGTCAAATTTGTAAATCAATTTGAGACGGAGGTAGTATACTGATTCTAAATTAAATAATTTCCTATAAAAATATACTTGTATTAGTTCTATATATATCGATTAATGGTTGATAAAAAAATCCGCGCGAATATGAAAAGTTTTAAGAGAATAGATCCGAACAAGAAATGGCGCGCGTGCGTACCGAATCAATACCCAATTGGACAACCTTAATTAACCTCAAGGGATCCAAAGTCCTTGACGTACGTTATGATCATTCAGAGCGGTTATGGTGGAAATGGTAGAGTGCGGCATCACCTTCAAGTCATCCATCACCATGTAGGTTACAACCCCCCTCACAAACCCGCCGCCGCCTTCCTCCACGGAAGAAACCGCCGGAGCGACGTAGCTCATCTCGGCGCTCATGGCGGAGTGACAGTTCGGACACAGAGCTTTCGGGTCATGATCAGTGAATCGCAATGTGGTCCGGCAACTGCTAGAGCCGCCGCTAGCATTGCGGTAGTTGGTACAAGTGTAAACCTTCTTGGTCACCGGAGAGAAACCGGCGGCATAAGACGGGGCACTTCCGAAGACATCAGAAAGGTAGTTTTGGGGTTCAAGAAGGTATCCTTGTTCGTGCCCGGCTGCAAGTACGTGTCGCTGAGGTCAGAGATACTGCCGTAGAGTTTGCCGAGGGCACCCACCATGGGTCACGAGCTTGATGACGGTCCCCATCGGCAAGGACATCAGGTAGAACAGGAAGTCCACGAACGGTTTCTCGGCTTCCGCGAAAACCACCTTAGCTTTTTATCCTTCTTGTTAATGAGGAGCTTCAAACTCACCGGCGGTGCACCGTCTGCCTGCATTGTCGGATAATGTACAGAAAATTAATTAAGAAGAGACGACGTTTGAATAATATTAGAGATAATTCCCTGTCTAGGAGTAAAACTTGTACAAAATGCAAGAATAGGACTCAAATGTTTTATAGTGTTCCGTAGGAGTAAAAAGAAGTGACTTGACACTATTACCCTTAATGAATAAATCAATTCATTTATTGATTAACAATACAAAGTAAAATAATACGAAGTAAAACAAATTGTGTGGTCTAGCACTATCCTCACTGACGCTTTGGATGCAACCTTCACTGCCACCACTGGCTTTGGTGCCGCCGCCGCCGGCGTCGACGCCACCACCACCGGCGTATGAGCCGCGACCACCACCGGCGTTTGAGCCGCCGCCGCCACCGGCGTATGAGCCGCCCCCACCGGCGTATGAGCCGCGACCACCACCGGCGTCGGAGCCGCCGCCACCGGCGTCTGACCTTATCTAGTCTTTTCGTGACCGCCGCCACCATACCGGCGACTTCGCCGCTTCATCTGCGACCTCCGGCATCGCCGTTGCCAGCCTCCAGTGTTCAGACCACTGTAGATCTTAGATCTGGTGAAAAATTATTTAATGCCATGTTAAAATAATAATGCCATTTTGTTAAAAAGACATGTCATTAATAGTTATACAATATGGCATTATTTGCCTAATTTATTCAAGTAATGCCATTGAAAATGACACTATTTACCAAAATGGCATTCATAAATAATGCCATAAAAGTGACATTAAATGTCAAAATAATATATTCACGTAGAAAAACATGTCATTACTAGTAATGTATTTGCAAAGGAGAAATTTCCATTTTAATTCCGTAATGTTAGCAACGGTTATGAAAATTTGGAATTCAAATCATAAATTTAATTTGTAGCAGTAAAAAAATCATTGACATGAATGTAAAAAAAATACTCCGTATTAACTTAAAGTAAGAGATAACATAAAAAAGTTAGAAAAAACAAAAAAGTGAGAAAAATTGAAAGAGAAAAGGAAGATTGAAAAAACCATCATACAGATCTCACAGTAAAAAAAAGATGCGGATCTCAGAGGAAAAATAAATTTTTTATATATGAAAAAACATGGCATTATAGGTAATGTTTTTGCCATGTGAAAGGAAATAATGTCATAAAAATGGCATTAATGTCAAAAATAATATTCATATGGAAAAGCAGAAAATTATGGCATTAATAGTATTGTTTTTGCAAAGGAGTAATATTTTCATTTCAAGTACTAAAATGGCATTATTTACCAAACATATTAAAAAACATGTCAATTTTAAAATAATTTTTTGATCTTAATAAATGTAATATTATGATAACAGCATTGTTTTCAAATAAGGTTTCAAAAAATAAATATTAGATATAGATTTTTTAGATCCAAAATTATTAAATTGAAAATTTCAAAATAAATAAATTAAAATTAATAAATAAAAACTAGATTCAATATTTCTAAATCACTGGACTTTTTGTATTTTAATACTCTGTAATACAAAATTTAGATCTGAAATTTCCATATGCACAACTAGTGGAGCCTCAGATACTCCAAATCCCCAAACCTATATTTAAAAAATTCCATGTTGAATCTGAAAAATTAAAAAAAAAATCAGAGATCCAGGTGACACTAGTGGAAAAATGTCAATTAGAGATGCTTTTTTTGGACCACTCGCGGCGCTTTGAAGCGCCTCTAAAAAAGTGTCGCAAATCGTTATCCGAGGCGCTTTTTAATTGGGAAGCGCCTCTATTTTTTTTTAAATTTTTTTTTCGGGAAAGCCTGCGGCGCTTATTCAATGAGAAGCGCCTCCAAATCACAAAAACTATCCGGACCTGTGCCGCTCATGGCATGAAAAGCGCCTCTAAAGCAAATAATTTTTATTGCGTGCGGCGCTTGCAAATCAGAAGCGCCTCTAATCGTTTTTGTTTTAACTTCTGTTTGTGGCGCTTATATAGTACAAAAGTGACTCTGATTTCATTTTTTAAAATTATTTCATTCCCTGATTTAGAAGGTATTGAAAGTTTAAACGACGGTATCAATACAAACATCAAATATTCATTCATTCAAATGTATCAAAATAGAATACACAATTTTGTTCTCACTACAAAACTGCAAGAAATAAAACCAAATTTTTAATGTTAATGTTAACTCACAATACTGCTCAGAACACAATGGAATTAACACATATACATTACATCTAAAAAAATGTAAATTAGAAATTCTAAACTAGATATTCTACATGTATCATTGAATTCTTCCGGTGCATATGATCCTCTGCTTGAGACTCTAAACCTGAATGTCCATACAACAATTAATAATGAACCCGAAATTATAATGACTTGTTTACATAATAAATTAAATCCATCATATAATATAAAATATAAAATACTGAAAAACACAACTTATTAAAACCTGTGATGCCATGGTGAATCAGACCGAGATGCCGTGGTTGCTTATTTTCGCAGCTTCCACTAAGAAAATTTCTTTCTTTATCTCAAGCAAGTTTGAAAACCCTAAAAACAGAATGAAAATGTATACATAAATAAGTCTGTGATGTTGCAGCTGTGAAATTAATAAAAATAGCAAAGCAATGTTATTCAGTGCTCATAAATAGGCATCACTCGAGAATAATTAAATGGAGAAGCTGAAATGGCAAAAAACTAGTACAATGCCAACGGAGGCGGGACGGAGATAGTCGAGCAGACGGAGGCGGGACGGAGATAGTCGAGCAGACGGAGGCGGGAGGGCAATAGTCGAGCAGACGGAGGCGGGACAGAGATAGTCGATAAGGCGTTGGCGGGACGGCGATAATCCATCAGGCGGCGGAGGAATGGCGACAATCGAGCAGGCGGCGAAGGAATGGCGACAATCGAGCAGGCGGCGGAGGGACGGAGATAGTCGAGGAGTCGGCCGCAAAGCGGAGATGAAAGAGCACTCGGCTGCGGCAGGGGCCGATTGTTTAGACCTAGATGTTAGTTTTGGATAGCCTTATCTCAACCAGCACCGCACATTTCAGATTTTAAATCAATTTGTTTTACAAGCCCTTGCTTTACTAAAGCGCCGCACACATCTGGGTTTTCAAATTAAAAAAAATCTGTTTAATAGTTGCAGGCGGTTATCATCTAAAAAGCGCCGCACGCTGTTACAAAATCGTAAATAGAAGTACATATATCTAAAATTCATTTCGGAGGCGCTTATTCTCTAGAAGTGCCGCACGGCTGATTAAAAAATAACAAAAAAAATAATTTCGGAAATGGGAGGCGTTTTTATGTAAAAGCGCCTCAAATGAAGCGCCTCTGTTTGGCCTTTTTCCACTAGTGTGAAGAAGAAGAAAAGTAGAAAAGAGGAGGACGAAAGGTTGAAGAGAAAGAATAGATGGAAGATACTTACCGGAGAAAGGATTCGCACCACTTCGCCGGAGTCGCACCACGTCGCCGGAGTGGAACCACGTCGCCGTAGTAGCACCATGTTGCCGTAGTCGCACGTTGCCGGAGTCATCCATGCTGCCGGAGTAGAAGATCCGATATTGTTTGAGGGATTGGGGTTGGAGAAGAGATGAGAGGGAGAAGATAGAGAAGATAGAGAAAAGAGAGAGAAAAAATGTTGGGGTGTGTAAGAAATGAGAAGGGAGGGAGAGAAATATGGAGGAGAGAGAAGGTTGTGGGAAGATGTGATAAGTGAAATAGAAAATGAATACAGAAAGTCGAAAATAAAGAGGGGTATAATTGGAATAGTCAATTAATTGATCCTATTTAGGGAAAAAATTATTAGGAACTCCTAATTTGGAACTTTCTCATTATTTTACTCCTATTTAGGGTAATACTTCATAATATTACTCCCAATGTTTTGTTGGTGCTCTATACGTAGCGCTGGCAAAGGACAATGGACGCCATTTCCCTACCTATATATAGGTAGAGTTTACCACCTTAGAAATCATACTTATTAATCTATACAGAGCTAAAAATAATCTTCTACGTATAATTAATAGGATCACTACATTTTTAACCATTTGGAATTGGACTAAACAATTCATTCATAACAAAAATGCCCCTAAGGGTATTCTTTCATAATGAATGTTATAATTCATAATAAAATCTTAAAAAATAATAATAAATGTAAAAAAGTTTAAAAATCGTACAAAAATAATAAAAGTATAAATAAAAAGCCACTTTTTTTTATTTTTTTTAAAAGAATAATATTAATGAAAAACAGAAAAAATGCATTAAAAAAATCTGACATTTTTTATTAAAAAAAACATTTTTTCCAGAAAATGGAATTATTACTCTTCATAATGTCAAATTCTCATTGAATCTGCCATTATTATGGCATTACTAAAATTGTTGACAGATTTTTTTTTGCTTTTTTTAAAAATGAAATTAATAAAAAATAGTAAAAACACATAAATGAATAAAAAAAAATGGATATCTCCGATCGGTGAAAATTCTGCCATTTATTGCAAAAAAGGCCATTGGTTTTCTGAAAATGCCAATAAAATGACATTATTACTCATCATAATGCTAAAACTCTCATTGAATCTACCATTATTATGGCATTACAAAAAATGTTGGCAGATTTCCAACTGGTGATGGGAGCTGGGGGTGGCAGAGGCGGCAGCGTTTTTTTACAATTTTTTAAACATTTTCAATTTTTTTAACAAAAAATATTTTATAAATTTTTTAATATTTTGTGACTTTTTTTTGTTTTTAATTTTTTTATGATTTTATTATTAATTAAGACATTTCAAAAGCCTCAAGGGTATATTTGTCCAAATACACATAAATAGTCCTACTAGAAAGAATAAAAAACATGTAATCCTTTTTGTGCTCTTGACGCACTTTTTCGGCCTATTTAGGGAATTAACTCTAGAAATCAGGAAAATGTTATTCTTACACTTTTGTGTACATTTTACATGAAATGAAATAGACGAAAACATTTGTTAGTGTGAAAAAAATTCTCTTCGCCAAACGATGGGAAATGATCTATTTTTCTTAAATTGTTAAAAAATGTTCGTAATCCTTCTTTTACAAAAAATATAGTATGGCTCACCATTTTTTATAGTTTTTTCATATGACATCGATATTGCATATACTACGTATAAAATAATGAAAGTAGAAAATGCAGATGTTAGAGATTCTTAGGCCCAATTTTTTTAGATGGAACTAATGCAATAAATTAAAATCTCATGCATGATTGCATTTTTTTATATCTTTCGATTACAGTTTTCCAGAGAAATCGAAAACAACAAATTAAATCTCAATTTTATTTAATTAACACATCAGACTTGTTGAGCTCTTACGAGTACATCATAAGTATTCATAAATAGTGCATTGGGTGAAAATATTGATAATGTTGAATTGCATGAAAAAAGTAGATTAATGAGAAAAGTGCAGTGTCAAATATATATTAACTTGTACACACCAGAGTAAAAGGTACATTATTTTGCATCTGATATTTACAAGGACATAGATTCGGCGTTCTAGCGGCGTTGATTAAGTACATTTTTGAATTTAATGTTAAAATTACTTATATGGCAAATGGAGGAGTCTAATTCACACCATATCCACCTTTATTCTGGACCATTTATTAATGCAATCTAGATGATACCGCAAATACAAGGCATCTCTTCTCGTCTCCTCCTAATTCCAACTCCGTTAAATAGATCGTGTAGCCGACTCTTTCTTCATTGACCTTGGCCACCAGCAATGCCTCTATTGATGCATTTGTTACCAAAACTACTCCCTTTACAGAGGATGACCTCAAATCTATCATTTGCATCCCTCAAGAAAGGTTATTGTTTTGGCTCTCGCGTTCATGCCTACGGTCATATCACGATCATGCTAACACAACAAAGAAATGGGGAAGAAGCGACGAAGAGATTCATTATATCATTAGTCATCTCAGCCATATTATTGTCTTAATCTAGCGGATGTACTCAATTAACGCTAAAAGATAGAGGGAATGTCTACCTTTTTTCTATTCAGTACGTCCGGTATGAATTAAGATGTCTGTATAGACCAAGTTGTGTGTTGAATAAATCTTCTGAATAGAGTAAATTAATCAATTTATTATTATTAATATTATTATTAAGTTATATTGACAATAAATAATGTCATTTAGTAAAATATATTTATTCCATATTAGGTATAAAAATCGATTGAGTAGACATCTTTTTTTTAAACGGATAACTTAATTATTAATAAAACTGAGAACCAAATACAAATTTGTCATAACAAAGGCTACACCGGGGTGAGACTTTGAGCTGGATTCACGCATACAAGCGGGCCATCTAGCTAACCCCGCTTTGTGGTAGGCTCCATACGCAGCAATGATGCACCTGCTACTAAAAGGGAAATAAAAAAAAAAGCAATGTTCTGAGCTAAATGAAAGGCAGAAAAATAACATAATCCAGTTTGACCAGCCACTGGCAAGGGAGTAGCGGTTTGACCGGCCCCCGCTAAAGAAACAGCGTTCAAGACCTTGCCACTTTCCGCTACTGGCGGTGATGTTCGGGCAGCACCGCCACTCCCAAGTTTTTTGACGACGCGTCATCAACATCTATATTCGCCGGTGTCCCCATCTCTCTATCAGTCTCAGTGACCCGACACTTTCTAGGTGCATCTCCATATGTAGTAGTCTCCTTACCTTTGGACAACAAACCCTCCACCAAATAACTTTCGTGTTCCCTTATCTCTTTGTCAACCTCCACAATTTTTCCTTGCTTATCACCCTGTTTATTATTGCTAGGAATGAGCCATCTATTCCCCGGATGCACTCCTCCCCGCCTCATATCAGCTCTCAGCCACGGTCCATACGGTTTGTCTCCCATCCCCAGCCCACTATGAGGATTAGATGGGCAAAATCGGTCAGCATGGCCTAGGATCCCACACAGAAAGCAGGAGTTTGGGAGTATTTTTCACGCCCCGGACCGCATCCGTGCCACGTAGACAACCGCCATACAACCCAATAAGAACAACGTAGTTCATTCTTATTAAATCATACAAGGCGTCCGATAGATTCTATTGCCAAACCGATTAGTAAATCCATACAATCAATATCAATATATTAATCAAACAAATGCGGAAACAAAATATATTTGATAATTAGCCACACGGCCCACACGTGGCAAACATGAGCACGCAGGCCCTTCAATAGTTTGATAGAAAACATTGTTTAAATATCCATGACCAATTACATAGTTTCAAATAAGAATGGAAGCACGAACCACGTCTTCCTTATTTGATGATCACCCTAGGCAAAGGTGCGGGAATAGGACTCTAGCCTTAACCTGAAAAATGTGAGGCCCCCGAAGGGGTCAGTACTTCATAGGAAGTACTAGTGACAAGCAGGATATATGAGGAATAACTAATGTTTCAGACACGAGACCCAAAAATAGGGTGATACATAAATGTATAGGTGTAACCATTGTTACCCCAACCACAAGATGATACATAC
Source organism: Cuscuta epithymum (assembly GCA_945859915.1). NCBI lineage: Eukaryota > Viridiplantae > Streptophyta > Magnoliopsida > Solanales > Convolvulaceae > Cuscuta > Cuscuta epithymum. Next base: position 1,652,406 of record CAMAPF010000068.1, read on the forward strand.
CGTATATACTTGTAAAATACTTGACCCGTAGGTCTTTTTCATTTAAAGAGTCTTTTAGGGATAAGGTACTTACCCGACCTTTCCCATCCATTCCCGAATGCCTAGCTCACAAGCTACATTCTACATTCATAATATCCTACCGAGTTTTAGGATCACTTACCGTCCCAGGGATACTCAACCCCAACCGAGTTTCAGGATCATTTACCGTCCCGGGGATACTCAATCCCAACCGAGTTTTAGGATCATTTACCGTCCCAGGGATACTCAACCCCAACCGAGTTTCAGGATCATTTACCGTCCCGGGGATACTCAACCTCAACCTTATTCCTTACCAAACCCTAACCTGGATATGGCTAACCTTTCATTCCTTTAACTATGGACAATACCTAGCCCTATAGTCACATACTAATCCTTAATAATCAACGTGGACGGGTCCCACCCGAGCGACCCACGTTATACTCATTCAAAACTGACCGTTTGGGTGTAAAACCCAATACCCGGTCGGGTACCCACCTATACCCGGTCGGGTATAGAAGGCAGTACCCCCTAGGGCTATTTTTCAGTTAATACCCGGTCGGGTACAATAGTTGACTTGGCGGTCAACGCCTGTTTGACAACCCAAACGAAGTCCGATTACCGTGAAATTTTACATGCATGTACTTCTTGACGTCCTTAATCCAAAAATACCTATTTGGGTCCTTGGAACATCATGCACATCAATTTATAATATTTTCACTAATCAAACTTACATATCATGTCTTTCAACAATGTTATATTCTTTAATATGACATATCACATGCTTGAATACTATTAATCAATTCATAAAACATATTCTTGATTAATTTAGGTAATCTCATGCCTCACGCAAAAGTTACAAAGCATATAGCCGTCTTCTCACCTTAATGAAACTTATGGAGTTCTAGCCTTTCCGATTGAGCCCCGACGAAACTCTGGCGAACTTCAACAAACTCCGGCGACAACTCCGGCGACCCTTTCAACTTCGTGAAAGTTCTTGAAATACATTATACAAGTTAATAACAAGGTTTTATCATCATAAAACTCATATCAACATAAATAACCTCTAAAAGGTTATTTTCCGATGAACCCGTCGACTTTGTTCTCTAAGTCCGTTCTTGGACTTAGAACTTCCTTTCAAACCCCATTCTACATTCTTAAACGTGTAGAACTATCCTAGGAGTATGAAATATGATTAAAGAGAAGAAATGGGATTAATGAAGTCATTACCTTGTTAACCCCAAGTTTTCCTCTTAATTCCCTCCTTTCTCTTCTTCTTTTTCCTTCCTTCTTCCTCCCCTTGCTAAGGTGCGTGAATGGTGGATGCTATGGAGTATTTTCATAGTTTCTCTCACCAAGGAAGATGGTATGGCCTAGCTGTATGAGTTGGGATGATTGAGAATGCTCCTTTGGCTTTTCTCTCAATAATAACATGGGAGGGGTCCCATTTATTTTATTGTTTTGATCTCAATCAATTCATGCTCCTTTTCCTATCTCTTTGTGCAGCTCCCCCTTGTCATTTGCAGACTAAAATAGTGGGGATGGCCCCCACTTAGATGGGTGGTCATTCCTTTGTGTCCCCGAGTGTATATTTGCTCCCGAAAGTTGTATTTTCCGAACTGTTTTAATTAAATTTCGTCTTATCGAGTCAAATGAAATATGTATCATTCTTCCAATTATTATTGGCTCTCAGAATGAATATATATTTCCCAACCTTTAATTTAGCGGTCTCCATTTAATATGGCTTTTATCTGTTAATACTCTGGTACCGATAAATGGGCTTTATATGCACAACTGGCCACTCACATAGTTTCTATAGCCCAACATGGATATCCATCATCATATAAATATTATCTAGGCCCAGATGAATATAATATGTGGTCCTGAGAATATCGGGTGGCCCCCACTTCTAGTGTGGATCCCCACGTGAATTTTACTATTCACGTAAAAGAAATGATAAAAATTTACAATCACGTAAAATGTGTTTTATTCATTTCTCATGGTTCACTACATAATTTGACAAAGTACAAATACTTGAGGGCGGTGTTACGGTCTTTCATATTTAAAATTTGCCCAAATCCAGCTGTCCTCCTCATGTCTAACTTGTAGGCGTCAGACTAAATCCATAGTAACATTCAAAGTGACCCTTATGCGCATAACCAGTCTTTGCTTTCCTCCAAAAGAGCTCTCATCCAATTGCACAAATGAGCCTATACGGTTAGCTATGCCACGAGGTGTCTTTGTTGTCATGTAACTGAGTGGTAAATCATGAACCTGGACCCAAAAGTCTGCGTGGTCTAGTGCAACCTCCAGAGGTTTATCAGTGCGCTCCAGTCGCCTAATGACCACCAGAATATGCTCAAAGGACCAAGGCCCTTCATTCACAACCCTGCTCAAGTCTCCCTCATGGTAAAACTGTAGATAAAATTTTGAGTCCTCAATTTCATCAATTGAGACCCCTTTCCCTGGTCTCCAAACCATAGCCATTGTTTGGCAGAAAGAAACAACATGGACAGGTTTATCAGATACCATTCTGGCCACCGCCGCTAGATTAAAAACTTTTGTAGTGCCACCCTCAATCTCAATTGGGTCAGCCGCAATCACGAGCCCCCTGTTTTCTTCCTCAGCAATGGATAACATATTGACATTTTTTGAAATCATATCCATTTCAAAACAATCACACAAAAGCCGATACAGCAAATTGAGGCAAAGCAGCGAAACATGACCACAAAAATCGAAGCCCTACAATCGCAGGTGCATGCGGTAGAAACCAGACCCGTCGAAGCAAACAAGAAGATAACACAAACCTCGGCCAAAACGGCCGGACCAAAAGCTCGGAACAAACGTCCAGAAAAAACAGAAATCTAAGAAAAAACGCCCAAGGAAAACGAGACTAACCACCAGAGAGAAGCCGGACTACCTCCGTTGTGCTGCTGCAATTACCAAGTGGTGATATTCCTCTGCGCCGCAGCGGTCATCGCGCCGCAGCGGTCATCGCGCCGTAGCGGTCATCGCGCCGCCTAGGGTTTTTTCTTTTATGGCAATAGTATGGGGAGTAGACGTCTTAATGAGCGTCTTAATGAGAAGAAGTGCTTTTTCATAACTTAATGATTGAGTCGGTTTTCTTACAAAATGAATAAGTCATGTTTTCAATTAAGGCTATGTTTGGCACAACTAGCTGGATCTAGAGACTAATGTCTGAATTAAGGGCTATTGTCTGAATTAGAGGCTATTGTCTGGAACTGAACATTGAAGTGCTGAATCCGAATTGATAGCTGAATGGAATAGATCTGTTTGGCAAAATGAACTGAACAAGTGCTGGATAATATGAAATTACAATAAAGGACAAACGATTTATCAATAGAATAAAAAATTTATTATAAATATTTTTAAAATTACATTATACATAAGACATACGTAGTATGATTTTATTAAAAGAAGATAATATGCATTTATTACGTAGTACGGAGTATAATGTTTTTACATTCCAGTGAATATGAAGATGTTATATGTGGAGACGTGGAGTATGTATGTATATCAGTATATGCATATATGGAGTACATACCAATAAATAAATATGTACGTATATATTCTGTATAGTTTTTTCTACATCCAATATATGAAGCCTGTGATTTCTGCCCCTGCGTATATTTCAAATAAAACCAGTTGAATCCATAAAAAACAATTGAATTGAAGCTGCCGTTTGTTCTTATATAGTGCTCAACAGAGAGCCAGAGCTATTGGAAAAGGAATACGTGAGGGCTAATAACGGAAAGATGGCAGCGGCTGAATCGAAACGTTGCTCCTTGAAACGTTTTAATTCAGTTTACTTTTTCCAGCTCAAGTTCATATCAGCCTGTTATCCAAACAGCATTAGTTGTATAATAATCGACTGAATGTTATTTATTTCAGCCCATTTTGAACTTATGTGGCTTACCAAACCCAGCCTAAGTCGTAACTAGACATTACTTAATGATGACCGAACGATTAAGTTGTCGTTTTCATTAACTTGATTAAATCACAAGTAAATGGCCCCTGAATTTATGTACTTTTGAATATTTGATACAAGTAAATTATCGGGGACAGAAACACTCGATATGCAAAAAGACCCTTTCAGCAGAATTCTAATTCTTCAATTCGGCGCGATGCTCTATCATCTAATCAGTTCAACAATTGGCTTTTGTACTTTTCGAAGATTAGACATAAGTGTGGCTTTTTAATACGGAGTACTACCTCCGTCCCATATTAAACTTCCAATTGCGGGTTACGAAGTTTGACCAGCGATAAAGTTAAATGATCCCTGTGAAAACTCAGATTATTTTTAGAAAATAAAATTTACATATTCAGAAACTACATCAAACCCGCTACAAAGCCTGCAAAAAATAATTCACTTTTTATAAAATTGTGATACATAAAGTAAGAGTTTAAGTGTGATTTAAGTTGACCCTCGAAAAGCGAAATGGAAGTTTATTTAGGGACGGAGGGAGTAATTAATTACGAGTATCAGATTTGAAAGAAAAAATCAAACAGTGCAGCCGTCTTGACCCTTGAAGTACAGCCTAAAACACTGTGTTGACTCAACATTATATTTTTAAATAATCTGAAAATTAATGACAAACTAGTGAGTAAGTCACCCTCATTCCTCAATACTAAATTACTAATCATGTTTTTACATGCATTATACGGAGTTTTGATTTGGAAATGCACTCCGACAAACAAAAGGATGTTTGTATACTTTGTAGTTTGTACATGATTTCAAAATTTTATAAAAATGGAATGATTTTCAATGTAATACTACGATAGTACGTAGTACTTGTATTACATTTTCAGTGTACACGCAACAGGAGATTATGTACGTTTAAAGTAGGTTGAGTATGTACGTAAAAAGTAATTTATGACAATGATCATATGGTACATTGGTACGGTGTATATACCTTGGTTAAAGTAGCTAGAATAAAAATGAGGGTTAAAATATATGATTTGAAAAAATAAAAATGAAAGAAATCATATAGTGTGCCATTTTTGCTCTTAATAACTACTCCGTATGTTTTAGCCTTTTAGGATATCATTTGGATGTTTAAGGATGTTTTTTTGGACTGAAATTTGGTGGTCTGATCTGGTCTGGTCAGGTCTGGTAAACGTCTGGTCTCTGTGTATTTTATAACTACGAAAGTCAAGTTTGGTCTGGTCTGATCTGATCTGGTCTGATTTGGGACTGAAAACAGTCCAAAAGAAAACATCCCAATTAGGAACCGTATATATATGTACAAAATTTGATGATTATTACGGTATTAGAAGAAAAACTTCGCCACCCATAGGCCGGTAACAAAAAAAATTGATTCCTTTGCAAATTCAAAGTTCTTAATATTTGGCATTTGTATGTTTCATATTTAATTGAAATAATTTTTTTATAACTATGTGAATATTTAAGTTAAAAGTAGACCTATTATACTTTAAGTGGATTTTAACACAAAACTTAAACATTTGTTGCAAGCACGGGCAACATATGAAAGATTATTGTCAGAACTCAGAAGTAGTAGAATTATAATGAGCCTTATAGATTTTATTAACACCATAGTACGTTATTGTGAGTGCCTTTGAAATAAATTTTAAAACTTATATTTATATGTGCGTGGCTTTGAACTAAATTTTAAAACTTATATTCATCCATTTTAAATTATCATTTTAATTTTGATAAAAATATGGGCACACGTACATAAATGTAACTTATTAGCTAGATTAAACAAAATTTAAGTTATAAATTGTAATTGAACATCATTTTATGTTCCGAGTGTGGAAACCTAGTTTTTTTTTAATAAGAACTGAGTTTTATGATCAGAAATTGTCATTTATTTTAGTACTCTGTTGATTAGAATACTCGCGCGATCTGTGTTAAGAGCATCTTCATCCATGCTCCTTAAATATTCGATGTTTCACGTCTTCCTATTGTCATCTCATTTCCACACAAACAAAATTAAAACTTACTAATTCTCTTTCAATCATGATCTCTATTCCTTTAGTTTTTAAACAATTTTTTGTTTTTTCCAAGTAGGTATTTTAATAATTCTAAATTAAAGACATGGTTGCATTAAATGTAATTCTTGAATAATATAAATTCAATATTTGATACGAAATTTTTATAGAAAAATCTTTCAAAATTATATTATCTCCTCAATCATAATTTAAAAAAATCTTCATTCGCCATCAAAATGATCCAAAAAATGTGAATGTCCTAAGGAAGAAAGATGACCCTTGGCTTCCCGATGATCTGATCTCTCTCGCATTCAATGGATAGGATGCAGTGAAGTCGACGAATCATGGCCGCCAGTCCGCCGCCGCCCTCTGATTATTTCCATGAGGAATTAAATTGTTCCACGCTCATTAATTTGGAAACACTTGGGGCCCAACACTGTAATTAAACTAACTGCTATTCGTACGGACAAGATAAATGTTAATGGTTCGACAAGCAATAATTGAGATTAGTCATTGCACTTAAAAATTATTTCCATTTTCCGGCATACGGAAATTTCATCGAGGATCTTACCGCTAATCCGATATCAAGTTGTAGTTTTTAACTCAACCGGCCAAGGATGTTTTCCGCTAATACTGAAATTTGCTAGTCTGATCTGATCTGGTCTGGTTTGGTCTGGTAAACGTCTGGTCTCTTTATATTTTATAACTACGGAAGTCTGGTCTGGTCTGGTCTGATTTGATCTGGTCAGGGACTGAAAATAGTCCAAAAGAAAACATCCCAACTCTCACATATGTAATTTAGGAGCGGACATGGACCGGAACGGAACGAAAATTAGACTATTTCTGTCGTATCAAAGTCGGTTTAGAATAGCAAAATCGGACAGGACGGGAGAAGAAATTATCATGTTGTCCCTTTTAAACGGGTATCGAGACAGAACGGGATGGTCCGGGACATCCCATAAAACTACAACACTAAAAATACAACACTTAAAGAAATTGACGATAAATGCCACAAACAACAATAGCAGATTAATAGGATATCACAAGAAATTTACTATAACAACTCCAACACTATTATGGAAAGCATATATTTGATTTATATTCATCTATACATGATATATTAAACACACAAAACTACCAAAGCAAAACTAGAAATTTGTAAACCAATATTATTAAGAGTGAACACGTGGGAGTAAAAATGAGTTTCTTTATAGTAGATAATACATACTCCCTTTCTTTAATATTAGTCCTCCTAGGCTTTGGCACGGGTTTTAAGAGGAAAATAGTAGGGTAGTATACAAGGTGTAATGAGTAGTGGGTAAATGAAAAAGTATGAAAGAGAAAGGGGTAATGGTAATAAAAGTTGGGGTATAAAGGTATATTTAGAGTAAAAACTTTCCTTAAATGGAAAGGAGGACAGATAAAAAAAACGTCCCAAAAAGAAAAGAAGGACTAATAAAAAAGAACGGAGGTAGTACTTGATAGTTTAGACTCCTTTAGGTGTTTTGCATTTTAGACAACTCTAATACATGATACACGTTGGTATTTGAGTTGTGGAATAAAATGAATACTACTATTATTTGAACTTTTGATTGAATTGATGGTAGACCCATTAATGTACTACAACAATTTTGAATTAGGGACAACGGAACAGAACGAGACATATTTGACTTGTCCTGATCCTGTTTTGTTCTGGAACGGTTCGGGAAAGGAACGAGACAAAAATAGTTTGTCCCGAATTTAACTAGACAATTTCGGAATGGGATTGGAACGTTCCGAAACGGGCAACGGGACCAGGACTTTTGCCCAGCCGTAATGTAAATTTTGTTTTATCTACCTGCACCGGATTTGGGTGCTGTTCTGTTCGTCTTATTCTTATTACTTATTACTTATTCTTATTTTATTCAGATCAGATCAGATCAGATCAGAAAAATTCAGATCAGATCAGATCAGATCAGAAAAATTCAGATCAGATCAGATCAGATCAGAAAGATTCAGATAAGATCAGATCAGATCAGAAAGATTCAGATCAGATCAGAAAGATTCAGATCAGATCAGACCAGATCAGAAACATTCAGATCAGATCAGAAACATTCAGATCAGATCAGATCAGAAAAGTTCAAACATGATTTATCACTTTTATTATTATATTAATTATTATTATTATTAATATTGTTATTACTATTATGATTTTTATTATATAATTATTATTAATAATATTAATAATAATATGATAAAAAAATAAGATATTAATATAGTTATAATATTTTAATATAAGAATAGTAATATAAATGCAATTATTAAGAAGACTATTATTATTATTACAATATAATAATAATAATAATATGATTAATATTATTATAATATTATATTGTAATTATATGTAATTATAATTATACTTACAATTATAATTCTTATAATTATAAGTATAACAATTGTAATTATTATAATTATAAGTATAACAATTGTAATTATTATAATTATATCTATAATTAATTATAATTATAATTGTAATTAATTATAATTATAATAATTATAATTACAATCATAATTATAACTATGATTATAATTATAATTATAATATAATATAATAATAATATTATAATAATAATAATATTATTATTATTATTATTATGTTATTTTAATAAGAGTATTAATATACTAATATCGTTATAATAATATTAATTGTATTTATATTACTATTATTATATTATAATATTATAATTAATGTTAATATAATTATAATTATTATTAATTATAAATATACTTATAATTGTATTATAGTTATAATTTATGATTATAATTATTATTTTTATTATAATTATTAATATTATTATTATTGTTACTATTGTAATTATTTTACGGAGTAATTATAATAATATTGATAACTATAGTTACAATTATAGAGATAAATATTGTAATTATAATTACAATTATAATTATATAAGTAATTATAATTAAAAATATAATTACAATTATAATTATATCTATATTTATAATTAGTGTAATATGTATAAATTTTTTCATTTTAAATTTAATTTTAATTATTATTATTATTTTTATAGTTACGATTATAATTATAATTTTATTTAAGTTATATTTGTAATTGCAATTATAATAATTATAATTATAATTATAATCATAGAAATATTCACATCAGTTCAGATCAGAAAGATTCAGATCAGATCAGAAGGATTCAGATCAGATCAGATACATTCAGATCAGATCAGACCAGATCAGAAACATTCAGATCAGATCAGGAAGATTCAGATCAGATCAGATCAGATCAGAAAGATTCAGATCAGATCAGATCAGATCAGAAAGATTCAGATCAGATCAGATCAGATCAGAAAAATTCAGATCAGATCAGATCAGAACTTAAAAAATTCAGATCAGAAACATTCAGATCAGGCGAAGAGAACAGCTTCTTGGTCCTTCACTCTATCCTTGCACCCTCCTTTTCCAACCTTAAAAGTTTGGGTTTTTTGTTCATATTTCTTGGTTGGGTGACTCAGGGCTGTTTGTTTTTTTTTTGGCATTTTCATGTCAAAACACTGCAAAAACAGCGTTACCATTGTTAAAAGATGACGTTTTAGTCTAAGACGCCAATATCCAAACAGGGGCTCAATTATCCAACGGGTGCGGGTGCAAGTGATCGGGAACCAACTATTCGGAACCAGAACTTGCCCGAGTTCACCCTTACTCTAACATAGGCATGGAGCCGGGCTGGGTCCGGGCCGGGCCTAGGTCCGGTCGGGCCTTTTGTGGATGGGGTAAGGCCCGGGACCGGCCCGGGTCGCCACCGGGTCCGGTTCGGCCGGGCCAGGCCTCGGGCCGGCTTGTAATTTTTTTTGTCTTTTTCTTTCCTAACTACCCCCCCCCCCCCCTCACTTCCCCCCCTCACCCCCCCCCCCCCCTCACCCCTCCCCCCCCTCACCCCCCCCCCCCCAAACATCAAGCCCAACCCTGGAAAACCCAAAAAAACAGTTTTGGCCCGAACCGGGCCCGACCGGGCCGGGTCCCCATTTGTGCAGCCCGAGCCCGTCCCGCTTATTCCATACAACCGGGTCATAGACCGGTTTGGGGTCCGAAGCACCGGGCCCGCACAGTAGCGGGCAGGGCCGGTTCCCGGGCCGGGTGGCCCGAACCGGGTCCAAGGCTACTCTAGCAGATGTCCTCCCAGTAACTGCCGTTACAAATTCAACCCCCATACGACCATACCTCTTTATGTTCATAATGGTATTCAACTACCTACATGCTACTGTTATGTGAAACAACAGTAGTGGCACCATTTTCAAGACCAGACCATTGTGTGAATCACAAACGACACCTTCATCATCCCCACCTAGCAAAATTTGTGCTAATGGAACATGTGCTTCCCAGTTCTCATACGCTCTAGCTGACATTTTTTTTAAATCGCTCATGTTTAGGAGTAGAGCGATGTTTTGTTCATACTTCATATTTTTCTAGAGTATTAAGTGCATTATTTATCATGACACGTGATTTCTTTACGCATGTTTCGGAGAATATGGCCTAATGCATTGAATTTGTATATCCTAGGAGATTTGACTTCGAAGCGGCAAGTGTTGAAAATTTTAAATTAGGTCCTTGTGCTTTATTACTCTTTCCAAACAAATCAATTTTACACATAAGTGTTTACAGTGGGGCACCATAGTTAGCAAGATCAAATCATGATTTGCTAAGCCCAACAAAAAGCCTACTACTGCAGATAGCATGACCTTAGACCTGTTGGAGCGCTCCTCCCTCCCACTATTTTGTTATTATATATATTCAAGTTGAGTGGCTCAGTTCTTCGATGAGTGCAGGTGCAAGTGATTCAGGAACCAACCTGTGCCGAAAAGAACTTGCCCAAGTTCAACCCTACTCTAGCAGATGTTCTCCCAGTACTAACTGCCGTTCACAAATTCAAACCCCATACCTCTTTATGTTCACAAACTACAATGGTACTGAACTCCGTCATTCAACTACCTACACGCTACCACTATGTGAAACAACAGCAGTGGGATCATCTTCAAGACGGGCCCATTGTGTAAATCAGACAACCACACCTTCGTCATCCCATTTTGCAAAATCTATGCTAAAGGAACCTTGTGCTTCCCAGTTCCCATACGCTCCTTAAGTTATTACCCCCCCCCCCCCCCCCCCCCAATGTGAAAAAAAGGAGTTTGCAAAAAAATAGCTTTAGCTGACAATCTTTTTTAAATTGCTCATGTTTAGGAGTAGAGATGTTTTGTTCATACTTCACATTCTTCAAAGAGTATTAAGTGTGTCATTTATCATAACACAGAAGTTCTTTATGCATGTTTTGAAGCACATGACCTAATGCATTGAATTTGTATATCCTAGGAGATTTGACTTAGAAGCGGCAAGTGTTGAAAATTTTAAATTAGGTCCTGCTTTATTACGCTTTCCAAACAAATCAATTTTACACATGTAACTGTTTACTGCGGGGTACCATAGTTAGCAAGATCAAAGCATGGTTTGCTAAGCCCAACAAAAAGCCTACTACTGCACATAACAGGATCCTGGACCTGTTGGAGCGCTCCTCGCGTAATTATTGGTAACGGGAGCAGCTTGAACCCCACGCCTTGTCAAGAGGCATCTGAAATATTCCAACCTCTGTAATGCTACTGATGTTTTACTCCCTGAAGCTCCTGTCTTCTTATAGCTCCATAAACGCTCTACAATTGGAAAATGCAAATTATTCCAATTTCCAAAATATCAATCTCTTGTAATAATATTACATTGTCAATATATAATACTCCGTACATATTGGTGTCAATGTGTGTGTGTGTGTGGGTGTGCATATGTCTAGACCTTTTTAACCGGCCTTCCGAGCTTTTGTTACTGCTGTCAAATGCTAAAATCAATGGCCCACACAAAAGTGATGGCCATTTTATGTAAGGTAGTTGAGACCCCTGATCTTTTATACACATGCATAATTCAAGTACAATATTCAATTTAATGTGCTGATTTTAGGCCGAATCATTAGGGTCCTGTTTGGTATGGGTAAACATTTGTCTTAGAAAGATTCAAGTAGTTGCATGGTCTGAACTCACAAAACTTTTGACTTGACCAAGAAGAAGAATTAATAAAAATATACTACATAATTTACAAAAGATTTTCTATTTTTTAGAAATAAGATATCTAAAACTGAAAGTTGAAGTGGGATTTCCTTTCATTTCAGCAAGAAATGTAACATCTGCACTACTTTTTTCATAATGAGATGTTTGTAAAAATAATAGTACGGAGTATATGTTAGTGTTTGGTAGAAAATCTTATTAATAAGGAAAATAAGAAGAAAAATTTGGCACCAAATGGGCACCAGTTCAGTATATAATTCTCCAATCCTAACCTGCTGCAGCTGCAGCACGTGGCCATATGGTTTCTTGAACATTTGAGGAATCAGCGGTTTCCCCCCACATGCACACTTCTCCTCCAAGCACGAGTTTTTGCTGTTCAGTATCACTTATATCTTCCAAAGGATCTGCAAAATAAACCTCATCCCAGGGAACATCTAAATGGTCAAGATACCAGACACCTTGGTTGCTATAAATGCATCTGAAGTTTTTAGCAACAGCCTTTGGACAGACCCCAGGCCCCAACCTATGCCAATCGTATATAATATCGTCACGAATCTGATTGCAGCGAACTGAGAAAACCACAATGGAGTTTGATAAAGCACACAGAGTCAGTATGTACCCACCAATTATGCACCACTGTCTGTGGGTTGAGTCTGGATGCAAATGTGTTAAAGGTTTCTTCCCTACAAATACAAAATTTATGTGAAATTCAAATAGAAATCTAGTACAAAGATTTAGAGAATATCAAGAAGTTTTTGCTACAGAGTAGTTTACGACTTTACGTAATGGAAGAAATATCTGATGTCGAGATTGTCATTTTTTTTACTTTGATGACATACCAGTTGACAGGTGTCAAGTTCTGAGATATTGCTATTTCTTGACCTTTGAGCACAAAATATTGATATGCATCATTAGGGGTCATATTATGATCTTCAAGCCTGCATGTATAATAATGTATAGTTATGGTTGGAATTGCACAAGAGGCAAACTCATAAGTGGAGCAGTTTCTGCAGAGTTAATGATTCAGTTATAATTAATGGCAATATTTTTCGATCATGACAGTATTTTTCATACATGGCGGTAATAACGTAGTTTCGGGAAGAAAAACATAGTAGTCCTATTTTGGAAGTCCAAACCTCATTTACTCCTATTTAGGGCAATTTCCCACGGAAAAATGGTGTAAACAGTTGGAGCATCTTCTGTATTGAACATGCAAATTGCTTCAATAATACTTGAAACTCTTGTGTATAAAGGGAAGATTAATGTTAAATGATAAGCACAATTTGAAAAAACACAGAGTACAGGAAGCAATAGGTACGTTCTCTATACATATGTGTAAAACAGAGTTCTAACGATATTATGGTAAAACCCCTTTAAACATCATATTCGTATTAAACTATTAATACATAGCATTGTGCACAGCATTTGTGCATAATCTTATGGTGCGTAAGATGTAAGAGAAACATACCATTGCTTCACATGCGGTGTAGAGTTCCAACAATCTGCAAAAAGAGATGTGCAAGTTGTTTAGACCAACTTACTTTCCTTTTCCCTGTCGAATTATTTTACTTTATTTTTCCCTCTTCCCCAAGAGCTGGGATGGAGAGCTAAAGGAAACGACACAGCCTAATTAGTACAATCTGCCTAAACATGACACGGAAATACAGTGATCCAATTACTGATGATGCTTTACCGGCTCTGTGGGTGTTGTCATGTACATCCTGAACAGTGAGGCAGGAACAAAGGAAAAAATATAACTTCTATAGACTAACCTGTATGGACCTCATCACCACCCAAATGAAAGAGCTCAAATGGAAATATTTTCCTCATGTCTGCCACAAGAGAAATGGCACCCACAGCGTCAAAATGACATGAAAGAGGAGAAAAATTGGGCATTATACGCATTACTATATTTCCATAAAGACTTAAAACCCATGAAAACCCGACTATGAAATAGAAATCAGAAAGACTTATTTCTCAAAATAATAATGTACCGACAAGTGTGAAGCGCAAAAAAATGGAATAGTAACATATTTACAATAAATGTTTTGAAATGTAGAACTTTTAAACGAAACCAATGGGCGTAACCTGCCAGGATTCCTGATACCACATCAAAAGTAAAGTTTTTGGAAACATCCAAAGGCTCTCTACAAGTAGGTGAAGGCCAAAGATCAGGATATCCTTTGCCCCTGCAATAAAAGAACAAGAGGAAACAAAAATATAGTGTTGATTGTTTGATGAAGAAAAACATCCACTATGCTATGAGCATCTCAGTAACACAGTTTCAGATTATGAAGCAACACTACTCTTCTTCACAGAACAACATTTACGGCAATCAAATATGAGCTCAACTTTTAATTATTGTGACTAATTAAATCCTACTTTACATAATTAATCCTTTTTAACTTTGCCCATGTTTTACTCCTATTTTGAGAAGCACACACTTGACGTGATTTAAACACACCTAGAACTTAATTTTTTTTAAATATAATTATCTTATTAGTATGTATATAATAAAAATGAGCTATTAACAACTTGTAAAATAACGAAGCATAAATGATGTTCTTCTAAGGACACAAGAGATGTAGCTGCCACTGAAACCCTAGGGCTAGGAGGCCGTGGCGTTGTGGCTTTTTCTCTGCTTATCCGTCTCAACCAGCTTCAAGGGTGAAAAGACAATCGCAACTAATGCCTTCCTTTGCTTCAAGTGTTTTAGAGTTTTGTTTCTCTCAGTTTCAAGGTCGGAGGGGAATTACTCTTCAAAGTATGGAGATTTTACGTAAGTGAAAAAGTGACTTGTGCACTCGTATGAAAAAGTGACTTGTGCACTCGTATGAGTGGTGTTTTATTCCCTAGAATTTCTAGGGTTCTTCTTCTGTCAATTTTGACAGTCATTATATGGGTGGTTTCTTCTCAAATAAATGATGCAAGTGCTTCCAGAGTGTTATGCTATTGTTCAATTGCTATTGATGTAATTCATCAAGCTTTAGATGTGTTTTTCTTAATTTCCTTTATGTTTCTCAACACATCTATGACTACACCGTTGATCCGCCCTCCTCCAGAACCACTGCCATAGGAGAAAAGAGTAGTACAAGATTTTTATCAAACTATTAAGTACAAGATTGGAATAAATGTCATTGATTTTCAGACAGTCGAGGCAAATCTGCAGGTCTAATGGAATCAAACTACGACGCACCATAACTGGAAACCGATGGCTGGTTGCTTTATTATTTTCTTACATCGGTTTGATTTTAACTCTGCCATGAGATCAATTTTTTTGGTTTCATGCCTGTCCCAAGCCAGGATAAAGGAGGAGGGTGTTGTGGTAGGCGCGTGACGGCCAACAGTATCACCTAGTCACATCACATGACATGAATCGAAATATGAATTGTTTGGGACTAAGGCTTGGATGTTGTTGTTGTAGTAATTCGTTTTGATTTTGGTAGAGTTGTCACATCAACAACAACATCCAAGCCTTAGTCCCAAAAGATATTGGGGTCGGCTAACATGAATCGATACATGATATCACCACCAAAAGGAAAAGAAAGAAAATAAAGATAAAAAAAATAAGCTATTACAAAAAAAGATAATATAAAAGAGATGAATATACCTAAAAATGATAAAATAAAAGGATAAAAATAATGTTTATATATATAAGGATAAAAGGATAAAAACAACAACAACAACAACAACAAGAAATGAGGGGAAAAGATAATACGGGATCACTCCTCCACACGAATACCCGTGTATTTAAGTTTTATAAATCATGATAGAAACATGAAGACTTATATGGTGATGTTAAGCTTCAGTTTGTCCATTACATGGTTAACGACTTCTGCGGCACGTTTGTGGGTGGCAGAGTCAAAGTCTAATCATTGGGCTTATGCCTGAGTTGTTATGATCTTGAGTCTACTGTAAATTTGTAATGTTGTTTGACTTGTTGATAATAGTATAGATTAGATGGTATTTCCATTCGAAAAAAATGAGCTTGAACAAATATCTAAAAAGGATGCTTTACCAATTCTTTATTCCCCACATGTTCTTTTCTTACAAAAGTCTCCTACACTTTCCTCACTGTTTTCTTCTTCCAGCATTTTCTGGATTCCAAATGGACCGTAAAAGATTTTGAAAAACGAAATTGAAGAGAAGTTAAGACAACCATTTTATTCTCAATATTCAACACACTCACCATGATTCTGCATGGCCCGGTACATCTACCTCTGCCATAATGTTGATGCCTGCATTTGATGTACTGCGAAAAGTGAGCATTGGCAAAGAAGTGACATCTTGAAACTTTGGAAAAAGAGAATAGGGATGTCAATTACCTCTCATTTGTGCAAAACTTCGATATAGCCATGGATAAAAACATGAAATGCCAAAAAGACATGTTTCATTGATATATCGATGAATTATTGATCAATTTTATTAAACAGAACAAGTCAAAAAATTATTGAAATGATCCTATATGAATAGTCTTCCTCCATCATAAAGAAATTCCACAAAATAAATGTATATAAACACAGAAAAAACAAATAATTCTTACTTGACAATGTCTTTTGCATCTTCAACAGTATAGCGCTCCATCTTTGTATACGCCCCTTTCCACAAATTAGGATATGTAGGCACTTCTAGAGGAAATGACTCTTCATCTATGATGTGCCAATGCAGAACATTCTACTGAATTGAATCATCCACGTCAGAAATACAACACCATAAATTCAAAAAACCACTTAGCGCAACACAAAAATACCATACAAGTTTAGCATATGCCATGGACTCAATAACTTGCTTGATCATGTCAATCGGCAAAAAGTGTCTGGAAGTATCTACAAGAGGAAATCATTCTTGAGAAACTCATCAGGGGACAGCAATGCCCAGAATGTTCTGCACATTCATTAACCAAAATGAATGTCACATAACAAGTCTGTGTCAATATGATTCTTATCTTACCAAGTAACAGCCCACGGTACACAAATCTCGGCTTGTCATTGATGAACCAGGGTGCCTTCTGTACTAGCACAGATTTTTCCACATAATCAAAAGTGCACAACTGGCTCATTGTCTAGGAGAGGGAAAGTAAGATTCCAGTCAGTGGGTTAATTATACATCATATCATTCCTAAGAAAGCCTATATATTATATCTATCACGGGTCATACCTCTAATGCCCGAACAGCACCATATACAGAATTTGCCTGCATGATGAGTAAAACATACCACAGTTAACCATATCCCCCAAAGTGTTCGATTGGGGATGCAAGCTTCCATCTCTTAGCCTATTGTAAAGAGAAATTTGCATTTGAAGGAAGCTCTATATTGTGGGTGGTGGCTCATTGGAGTATACTAAAGTTCTTGAAATATATGTGCCCATATCATTGTATCATGTTCATCAGCTTAATATGCTTCAGTACCCTATTAAGACTAGATTCCATATTTTATCCTAAAAATAAGTTTTTTAAGGTGAATGGGCCGAGTGGCTCAATGGCTCTTTACACTGTGGTCTGATTTAACATAGACTAGTCACAAGTTTAAGAATCAAACCTAAGAGATCACTCAAAGCAACAAATAAAGGAAAATGGATGAAGTTCAAAATAACCTCAATGGAAATTCCAGGAACAACCGAATGCTCATTAACTTTAGCCACCATCAAAGTGTAACTCTCATCCACACCAAGTTGTAACTGCACAGTCAGCAATCAAATTGACATCCATAACGGGAGTCTGGAGGGGAAAAGATGAACAATCGCAGCTAAGACTTCACCTCTTCGTTGTCAGAATGAACAATAACACTAAGTTGCTTGATATCATAATCGCCGGACGTGGACACCTTGGAGCCATGCTTGAATATAATATTCTTGTATCGCTCAAACGCTTCTGTGACGATCACAGAGCTACCTCCATTCCCGGTGAGGGATAGAGAGATGTTAGGATCGACGGTGAGAGTTTCGTTCCCGGAGGTGAATTCCAACGGCAACGGCCATAGATATGTTAGAGATTCATCCAGCTCAGTTCGGAGTTTGAGTTTACGAGAATTGACTAGGGCAATGAAGAGAAAAACGAGGAGGGAACAATGGAATGAGGATAAGATGGCCATCGCGCGAGAGAGCTGTGGAAAGAATGATTTGGCAATGGAATGGTATTGAAACGAGTGACTGTTTGACTGTTGAGTAGGTGGAAGACGAACACTGTAACTGGACAATTCACTAAGTTCAGTTACACTTTGTGATATAAACCAGCTAATACTCATGTTTTAACTTGGGGGAAGAATTCACGGAAAATTACTGTCAACCCCTGAGATGCAGTTAGAACGATAAAAAAAACATCTACAGAGATATAGTTAGAGCGTCATACATTTACAAAAAAAAAAAAAAAACTCTCTCCGTTTCGCAAACAAAGTCACACTTTCCTTTTTTTGGATGTTTCAAAAACAAAGTCACACTTCCCTTATTTCCTTATTTAGCAAAGAAATCCACTTCAAAACAGTGCTAAACATAGCCAAATAGTGCCAAACAATGTCTAAACAATGTCTAAACAGTGTTTTCTACAGTAAAGTCAGTTTATTTCCTTAATCCTAGAGAAGTCAAACTGTGACTTTCTTTGCGAAACGGAGGGAGTATGTTTATGATATTAATATTACTTTTTATATAAAGTTTGGAGTATAAATATTACATATAAAAGTTTGAAGTGTTTACATCACACCTCTTCAACGTTTGTGATATTTAAATTATTTTCCCCTTTAACTTATGCTTGACAGATGTTTAACTTAAGTTCACCTAATGATTTAATATGTATGACATAAAGTATATTTAACTTATGTTTGACATTACCCATAATACTAGTATCCACATTTTGAAATTTAAAAAAGTGTACATGTTTTTTGGATTTAACCTATGTACACTTCTTTGTATACTCACTTGTAAGATTGAGCAAAATGATTTGGTTTAATCGAATCAAACAAGAAATCGGTGGTTTGGTTTGGTTTAGTTTGGATTTACTCAAGTAAAACGTCTGATAACATTTTGTTCAAAGCAAATGTTTTGGTTTGGTTTAAAACCAAAAGATCGTAAACCAAACCGAACACCGAACACTGAACAACTTGTAATATATATAGGGGGAAGACCACATACAAATCACTTTTCCGGTGCAAACTACAATCTAATAGCACTATCCTTTTGTATTAGATGGATGACTATCCGTATGGCATCCATGATAGTATTCATAGTATAGGTTGAGAAGTTGCCAATTAAAATCCTAAAGCCCACTACCGTATAACATTTAATTACAAGGCTATTAATGTAATCTTAAACCCCCTTCTCCTACACTTATGTCATCTTCCTACTAACTAAAATAACCATCCAAATATAGGAAACTATTCAAGGTAAGTGGTAGACAAAGTGAATCCACGGATTAATGCTAGCCGTAAATTGAAAAATAACATAACTTTTTGTAACTAATAATTAATAGTGGAATTTTCAAAATGAATTTCTTAATTCACACAATCAATCGATCCATACTAACCTTTTTTTTTCAAAACCTAGCTTCTTCTATTTTTGAATGAAGAAGTTAATATTTCAGTATAAGTAGAAGTTTATTACTACGTATATGTTAGCGGTGCTTATTAAGATTATATAATATGAATTATATAGCACTACATATTAAGATTACAAGATGTGCATCATATATTCATAATGCCTGCATAAGTTACTTTAGTAGTTCATATTCATAAAATATCTCGATGTTGCGTTTTAGAAGTTCATATCTTGCATTGTAGTAAAGTGACACGTGCACTTTAGAAGTTCATATGATGCATCTTATCGTTACAACATTTGCATCGTATACTCAAATAACATGCATATGAGTGGTCAAGATACGTGCGAACTGCATATAAAGGTTACGAGATGTGCATTTTATAATGGAAAAATTGACAAAAATAATCTCACTTTTCACTACTTTTCTCATAATGATCTCACATTTATGTAATCCCAGAATAATCTCACTTTTACACCTCATCTTCTTTTATTGGACCCTAACCTGTTGATGACATACTATACCAGGTTTTTACCCTTGCTTTGAAAATCATATAAATAATTTCACATTTCACTTTTTAATTATATCTTTTTAAAGGTGGGATTATCTATATAAGATTTTTTTTTTTAAAAAGGTAAAACACCTGGTATAGTAGGTCATCAACAGGTCAGGGTCTAATGAAAGAAGATAAGGTGCAAAGGTGAGATTATTATGAGAAGACCAGTGAAATGTGAGATAATTCTTGTCAATTTTTCCTTTTATAATTATAATGTCTACGTATGATAATATTGGTGAAATAAATTCCTTTTATTTACAAAATTAATCGCTGCATAATTATAATGTCTGCATATTAGTTATGCATACTATTTACTGGTGGAGTTTGTTGTCCGATTTATCAGTCACTATTTATTGTGACGGATATTCCGTCACTAAAATATGTAACTAAATCATGTGAATTTACTAAAAAAATGGCTAATCATTTGTTAAATTATAAGACTTATAATCAAAAGTAATTAATCATTTTTAACATAAATAACAAAACATTTTGAAATGAATGTAGAAAATCAAACAACAAACTTTCAGAGTAAGATTTTGATTTTAATAATGTATTCCATATATGTAGCCAAAGTGCAAAAGTTAAGGAGTGACTATATGACAATATATTAATAATCCATCAGGTTTGTTAAATCCAAATTATAAATGTAGTACATTAACGACATTGAAAATGTAAATGTCAAAAATGGCTGAAAAGCTTGCTTCTATTGATACGGCCAGAGGGCCTTATATACAAGGAGATTACAACGGACATAAAATTATACATGGAAATTGCCATAATAGTTATAGCTAATAATACTCCTACGAATATTCTATGAGAGAATAACAAAGGAAAGAATATTATACATTAAATATATACATGCGGTAATGATTTACCCAATACCCCCCTCAAGTTGGAGCATGAAGATCTCGAATGCCCAACTTGGAAAGAAGATAAGTGAACTGTTGAGAACCCAAAGCTTTAGTGAAGATGTCAGCGAGTTGTTGTTGGGAGGAGAGAAAAGTTGGTGAGATGGTGTGAGCATTAACATGGTCGCGAAGAAAGTGGCAATCAATCTCTATATGTTTGGTCCTTTCGTGAAAGACCGGATTAGAAGCAATATGTAGCGCTGCTTGATTGTCACAAAATAACGTAATAGGAGCGGTGTGTTTAATTCCCAAGGAGAGAAGAAGGCTCTTAATCCATATTAGTTCACATGTGGTAGTGGCCATGGAGCGATATTCAGCCTCCGCAGAAGACCGAGAAACTGTAGCTTGCTTCTTGGTTTTCCAAGCAATAGGTGAATGACCAAGGAAAATAAAATAACCACTAACTGACCGGCGAGTAAGTGGACAGCCGGCCCAATCGGAGTCACAATATCCAGAAAGGGTAAGAGAAGAATCGGACCGAAGCAAAATACCCTGTCCCGGACATCCCTTTAAATAGCGCAGTACGCGGATAGCGGCGTCCCAATGAGATTGACGTGGTTGTTGCATAAATTGGGCAAGAACATGAACAGAATAGCAAATTTCTGGTCGTGTCAAAGTAAGGTATATGAGTTTTCCAACTAAACGACGATAGGCTTCCGGATTTGAATAATAAGAGTCAGTAGCTACATGTAGACGATGATTCTGCTCCATTGGAAAACTGACCGGCTTAGCAGCAGTAAGACCTGTTTCGGCCAATATATCAAGAACATATTTTCGTTGACATAAAAATATGCCAGAAGAATTTCGAGCAATCTCAATTCCAAGGAAATATTTTAGGCGCCCCAAGTCTTTAATCGGAAAACAGCGAGCAAGATAAACTTTTAAGTCCATAATCATGGCAGAATTATTACCAGCAATAAGAAAATCATCCACATAAACAAGAACACATAATGTGGAAGAGCCTTTATTCATTGAAAATAGAGAGTAATCAGCATAAGACTGAGAAAAACCATATGATTTCAGAGCCATTGTTAACTTAGAAAACCAGCAGCGTGGAGCTTGTCTCAACCCATATAAAGAGCGATTAAGACGACAAACAACATTAGAAGTAGAAGAAGAGAAACCAGGAGGAAGTCGCATGTAAACTTCCTCATGCAGATCACCATGAAGAAAGGCATTATCAACATCCATTTGGTGCAACTCCCATCCACAAGAAGCTGCAACAGCCATGATAATGCGAACAGTAGCCATCTTAGCAACAGGGGCAAAAGTCTCATGATAATCTATGCCCTCTACCTGATGATTTCCACATACAACAAGACGAGCTTTGTAACGCTCTACCGTCCCATCACTGCGCCGTTTGATTTTGTACACCCATTTACAGTGGATAGCAACTTTTGTAGGAGGCAAAGTAGTCAAAGTCCAAGTGCCATTGCGTTCAAGGGCATCAATCTCCTTGCGCATAGCATCACACCAACGAGGATCACGGGCAGCTTGATGATAGGATGATGGTTCAATATCGGCTGATAAGGCTGCAAGGAAAGATCGGTGCGAAGAGGAAAATTTATCATAAGCTACATAACTAGTAAAGGGATACGGAGTACCTGAGGAGACTGATGGAGTGTCGCTTGGGGGGTTTACTTGTACTGTATGAAGGGAAACATAATCATGTAGCCTAACATTAGGCTTCTTTATGCGTTGACCTCGACCAAGAGGAGTGATGTGCACCGACTCAATAGAAGAATTAGATGTGATGGCTTCAGTGTGAGATGTCTCATTTGGAGTATTATCATTTTCCAAGGAATCTGCCAGAGGTGGTGTGCTACCCAAAAAATTAGTGGAGTCTCCTGGAGCAGTATGCGTCATCATGGGAGAAGCATTTTCAACAATAAGAGGTGAGGATCCATTTTCATCTGTATCATTTTCAACAATAGTCCGACGCAAATGATCCAAGGCAGAAACTTGGTGGTCTGTATTTACCGGCTGACAAGTGGAAAATGGAAAAATATTTTCCTCAAAGTGCACGTCTCGTGAGACAAAATACTTGTGTTCGGTCAAGTCATACACCCGCCAACCTTTTTGTGTATAAGCATATCCCAAAAAAACACACTTTACACCTCGTGGTCCAAATTTATCAAGTAAAGGTGTTTGTCGAGCATAACATAAGCAACCAAAAACCCTTAGATGTGAATATGATGGAGAAACCCCGTAAAGAATCTCATAGGGACTTTTGCCATTATTAAGTAGGGATGGGGTACGATTAATGAGATAACAAGCACCCAAAACACACTCGCCCCAAAATTTGATAGGCAAATTAGCTTGGAATCGCAAAGATCGTGCCACATTTAAAATATGTCGGTGCTTCCGTTCAACCCTCCCATTTTGTTGTGGTGTGTAAGTACAGGAGGTTTGATAAATAATTCCCTTTTCTGAAAAAAATGGCTTTAGACTTTGAAACTCGGTGCCATTATCACTACGAACTACTCGAATTTGTTTATCAAATTGAGTTTGCACCATCGAAACAAAAATCTTGAAAATTCTTTGAACTTCAGATTTTTCAGCCATTAAATACACCCAAGTAGCTCGCGAGTGATCATCCAAAATAGTTAAAAAATAGTGGGCACCGCATGAAGAAGCAAACCGATATGGACCCCACACATCATAATGGACCAAATCAAAAATACCATCCGCACGAGTATTATTAGGAAGAAAAATGTCTCTAGTTTGTTTGGCCCGGATACAAGCATCACAAGGCTTATTTAATTGAGAATTAAAAATAAAATCATTAAAATGTGGAAGCAGCCGCACCACCTTTAATGATGGATGCCCAAGACATCTATGCCACAAGTCAAAAGAATCTCTAACAATCATCTGATGAGCACCGGATGTTACAGCTTGGTGAAACAAGTAAACCCCACCACAACGCTCACCCGCTCCAATCAGCGTCCTCAAAGTGTGGTCCTGTATCACACAAAACCGGTTAGTGAAAGCTATATGACAATTAAGATCATCAACCAAACAACCCACCGAAATCAAATTGCATGTTAATTCAGGGACAAATAACACCTCATTTAGTATAAAATTCGGGCCCAACTGGACACTTCCAATACGAGTAGCATGAGTCACTACCCCATTAGGCATGGTAACCGGGCATGACGGAAAAATTTTTCTTTCATTAAACAAAATAGATTCAATACCCGTCATGTGATGAGATGCTCCGGTGTCGAGTAGCCAAGTAAAATTATTTTCTTTACCTGATAATTTCTC
Source organism: Cuscuta epithymum (assembly GCA_945859915.1). Lineage (NCBI taxonomy): Eukaryota > Viridiplantae > Streptophyta > Magnoliopsida > Solanales > Convolvulaceae > Cuscuta > Cuscuta epithymum. The sequence continues at coordinate 1,676,753 of CAMAPF010000068.1, forward strand.
CGGAGCTGAGGTATTCTTACTTGATTCATTGAAAATATTCAAGAGAGCATTCCATTGTTCGTCATTAAGTGTAGGAAGCTTAGCTCGTTCTCCCTCCAGAAGCTGCATGCTATCTCCATCTGTTCCAGATCGTACAGCATGTGCAGCCGCCGGTGACTTTCCTCGCCCACGTCCAGTGTGTGCCTCACGCCCCCTTCCACGCCCTCTACCTTTGCCACCGTCAAACCACCAGTCGGGATAACGACCAGTCCGCTTAAAGCAGTGGTCAATGTCATGACCATCCCGTTTACAAAAAAGGCACGTGAGCTTCCCTTTTTCAGAGTCTTCTCCGGGCTGAAAAATTGCATTCCGGCTGGTCTATGCCACAAAAGCTACTGCGTCACTTCGTTCTTCACGGGAGCGTGTCAGAGACTTGTGTCGTTCCTCCTTTATTACCATCTGATAGACTTTACTCAATGAGGGCAAAGGATCATCTCTCAGAATCTGAGAACGAAGGTTGCCATATACTTCACCATCCAAACCCATTAAGAATTCATGGGTTTTCTCCTTTTCAATATGCTGCAGGAATTTTTTCTCCAAATTACAGGTGCAACGCCCACAATCACACCTTGGTATCTCCCTGTATCCAGCAAAATCGTCCCATAGAGTTTTCAGACGGCCATAGTATATAGTCACGGACTGGCCATTTTGACGGCAGGAACGAATTGCCTCTTTCAGCTCGTGAACTCGCATGGAGTCACCAACATCAAGGCGAGTCTTCAAATCATCCCAGAGATCGCTTGCGTTGTCCATGTAAGCAATGTTAGAACGAAGACTGCTTTCAACTGAAGTCATAATCCATCCCACAAGCATCGAATTAACAGTAAACCAGTCCTCCAAGTCCTGCGGATTTTCATCCGGCCTAGTGATTGACCCATCGATGAAACCTAGCTTCCGTTTAGCACGGAAAGCATTCTTCATAGCCGTCGCCCACTCCCGATAATTGGATTCTCCTTTCAAGGTGAGCCCACAGATATTCAAACCCGGAATATCCGAGTTTGACAAAAAATACGGTGATGACGGATCATTAATCTTCCTTTTCGGACGTTCGACAACAATATTATTGCTAGTAGAAATATTCTGATCATCATTCGCCATCTTGGATTGTCAATGAACCTCTTTGCTTTAGGACGGAAAGATATATATATATATATATATATATATATATATATATATATATATATATTGGTCAACAGAGCAGTGGCTCTGATACCATGTCAAAAATGGCTGAAAAGCTTGCTTCTATTGATACGGTCAGAGGGCCTTATATACAAGGAGATTACAACGGACATAAAATTATACATGGAAATTGCCATAATAGTCATAGCTAATAATACTCCTACGAATATTCTATGAGAGAATAACAAAGGAAAGAATATTATACATTAAATATATACATGCGGTAATGATTTACCCAATAGTAAACCTATGTTAAGCTTAATGTACAAATTAAAGCATACTACATCTAAATTACATGTTAAAAGTGTACACTTCATCCCACTTTAGATCAAACAACTATGTACACATTAATTTTTAGTTTTATGTAATCGTGAAAGGCACCATCGGTTCACCACACAACCTGTCAATAATCTCTTGCACACATGCAAATAAAAAAAAAAGACATAAATCATCACTAATTAGAATTGAAATTGTAAAATCAAAGATGAACTCATTTCTATAATTCTTTAAGAATATCTCCAATGAACCATAATAGTTGGATTTTATTTTTTAATATGAAATAACTGAAGTTAACAAACCTTTTCAGTAGCCTTTGTTGTCTACTTATATTTTAGAGTATGAAAATATTCAACTACTAGAATTGCAGGAAGATGAAAAACTGTAAAAGAATTGAAGTTTAAAGCAATCATATAATTTTAGTTCTCTGCAAGACTGCAACAGAAAACATATTTTTACAACATATGGAATAAAACAGAGCCTCAAAAGTGCATAGTAGTTACAGTAAGGCATTTGGGCCATTCATTCCCGGAAGGAAATGTACGGAAAGGATATAAGGTAGTTGTAAGGGATAGTTCATTGAAAAACAGAGCAAATAATTTGCAAAATAGTTACCTATCAATTTTAATATTGATTTTCTTCTTATTTGTTAATCTCACCAACGCTATGAACAAGTAGCGTGGATGAAATATATTGCATAAAGACATTAAAAGGTTAATGACGAGTTACAAATTGACATAATCCAACTTTACTATCCAATAATATACTGATTAGCAAATATTTAGGCAAGATTAGTGAAACAGAGAGAGATCCTTGAGCACGACCTGAAGATGAGCGAACGCCTATCTGGAACATTTTTAACGTGTCTGAAGGAGATGAGGCAGGAATAAAGTTTTCCATCTATAGGCTTCAGCGCACTGACGAAAGCGAGTTTACCTTACAATGAAGAGTTTCCACCTCTCCATATTTGACAAGTCTGTCGCGATAGTCTATCTCAACCATGAAGAGAAGAATTGTGCGATGGTGATTGAAGAGATTGCCAAATATTATGACAGGATATTGAACATCATAAGAGATAAATTGCTTCCGAAGAAGAACTTACAGAATTCGGAAGAATAACCAAGGTGCTGGATGCAATCAATGAATGACTCGACAAACGAAAATTGTTGCGCCAGTACGAGCATGCTCTAGCATTGAGGAAACACTACTTTAGGAGACAAGAATAAATAAGAGTTGAAAAGAGGACATTTGATCAAAAGGAGGGATGTTAGAAATATTTTTATTGTGATCAATCTCTAATTATTATACTTCTCTTGTTGTATTTTATCTTGTATTAAATAGACTAGAATAGATAAAGGTGCAAATGGAATAATTGGTCCACATTAATAAAAAGGACCAATCATTGTAATGACCCTACTCATTCCCTAGGCTATAAATATGTCTTGTAGGAATTGGATGAGACAACTTTCACACTCCTAAAATTCCCATGCGCCTATCTTTTTGAGTGTGAGAGAAGAAAGAAAGTTTTTACGCTACATTTTATATCTTTGTAAAACTTTCTTCTTCAATGAAAGTCTTCTTCTATACATCATTTTAGAGCTCCATTTTCATAGTTTATGTAGTAGAAAATAGGGACCTAACAAGAATTATATAATTGTGAGGAATTCACTTCTCCAACTCAGACCACACTCTATAGTTCGCACAGAGCACTACCATGAACCGAACAAGGGACAGTCACACTTGGGCCAACCCAACCACCTTAGTGCACACCACAAAGAGGAAATGAAGAGAGGTAGAAGAGAGCACGCAAGAAGGGTCAAGAGAGAAGAGAGTTGTAGGATAGACATCTCTCTACTCTAACACTCTCTAGAACGATCGGGGCCAAATGGCTGGAATTTGTCAATGCATAAACCAAGACTAACATTTCTTGGGTCTTCAACAAATCTAGCCTGAGATTGTCAAAACGAATCCATGCCCTTTTATTCGACGAATGACACTCAGTCATTGCGCTCAAGTCAATTATTGGACCACCATCAAAGCACAATTGATTTGTCATATCTAGCATCTCATTCATATTCTTCGTTGTTGCACTAGGCTCATCATTCACAAGAAAATCATCTTGACTTTCTGTTGGGAATTCGTTCCTCACTGCATCCTCAAACACGGATTTGTATGGAATTGTAAAAATTCTCGTCTCACCAGTCTTTCATACATCCATGACCTATTATGATTCATCTTCACTGAATAAATTGATCAAAATAGAAATGCATATATATTATTAATAAAATATTTTCATTGTTTCTCTATTAAGTAATTAGCAAGACTTAGAATTTAGTTTAGTAACCATCTACATTATAATTTTAATCATTTTGACTATGTTATCCTCAATTTTAAAAAAAAAAATAGGAAAGCATATACTCTGTATCTATTAATGAATTTTGTGTGCAATACATATAATTGGAACAAGCTATTTCCTATTTATTTTCTACCAATCATCTCCATGTAATTAACCAAACATAGTTGAATTTTAAAATTTTTTTTTTATTAAAATGTACGAAATAAACAAGGAGCACAAATTTTCTATTATGTGAACAAATTTGCACATGATAAATTAATTAAATTTGTATAAATAACTTTAATTAAAAGGGTAATACATTTAACATCAAGTTTTAGAGTTTGCTCATTCGAATTGGTGGGGTGAGATGTGAGGATAAGGATTGGATTGTGTGCGAAGGATGAGTCAGTAGAGGCTAGAGGGCACTTCAAATTTATTTTGTGCTTTAATGACGGATTTTAGTGGAAAAATGATTTCCATTGTTATTCCCTAACGAAATTTAGTGGTGGAATCGCCCGCCACTAAACACTGGCAGATACGAATCTCCCTCGAATTGCTGATACTAAGCAGTGGTTGACCATTTTCCACCATAGAATTCTGTCACTAAATTCCAGAATTCTTGTAGTGAATGAAAATCGCGTCGAAAATTACATAGACTGATTGCTTCATAGCCAGGAAGTGCAAGCAAATGTGAGTCATTTTGCATTATTCCATCATATTCTCAAGTAAAAAAAAGATGGATCTTTGACTCCATTTGAAATGATGGAACAAAGGATGAAAAGTCATTTCATAAAACTTACCCAAGTATGCAAAAGTATTTTATTGAAAGCATCCCGGCCTCTAAGCATTAAAAATAGCTATACCTTCGACCACTACATATGGCACTACTCCGTCATTGTGTCATGAAAACCTTTTGCTTTGGCAGAAATGATCAACGCCTTAATCCATAGGATTTCTTCCTAGGAAGAAAGTTTAAGTAGTTCGGTACCTAGGCACCAATTAGGCAGGCTATGCGTCTCCTAAATTAGGTTATAGCATTATAAGTACTTTCTTCCACTCCCTAAAGAAGAAAAGGCATAAATTCCAACTATGTAATGCACAACCTCTAATTGTGTTAGGGTTTGCATGTTTCCTTCTCTCTATGGCATTTTAAGAAATAACATTAATCAAACTTCATCATCATTGATCAAACAAATCAATATGACCACTTATTGTGAGATAGTGGGAGCATATTTTTTTACAGTAAAGAAATTGGACAGAATTGATTTCAGTCTAACACTGATTTTCTAATTCAACCAATACTGGTTTGGGACAGATGTAGTCCTAGTAGTCCTAGTCTTAGGCAAGGAAGATGATGGTATAGGATCGGCTGATTAGAACTAGAACCTAACCTTACCAGCCCGGGTCACCCCCATCGTAACTGAGGATTTGATTTTGCTTGGGTTTTTTCCTATTTACACTATTTCCAATCATGACTACATACTGGGTTTAACTATGGTAAATCTAGGGCCTTTGGTATATCTTATGCAAGACTTACAAAGAGGACTATAATGGGGTATTTGAAGACTGTCGAGTTGGGTGAAATTTCAACGACCAAGTCTTTTGGTTTCGCGGCTTTCGCCGAAAAAGATGTTTTCTTGACGGGAATCACAGCATAGCCGGTAAGCGTCCAATAGATTTAGGGATCTTTGGGCTAGAGGGTGACATCGATACAAGACACATCTATATCATGTGGGTAACTTCTCCTAAGTGGGATAGAGAATGACAATGCCACTGAAGGGAGCAAGTCTTGAACAACTAGTGTGAGTTGGTCTTTTTTTTTTTTCCTTTTTTTACTCCAGAGGACGTCTGGGGAGGGGGGCAAGAGGGCCTGGAGTAATCAGGACAACTCACTCCATTGAGTTTCAAACCCGAGACCTCCCGTAAAGGAGAGTGAATCGACGACCAGCTGGGTTGGACTGCTTCTTCGTGAGTTGGTCTACAAAGAAGAATCATGGTCTTTAACCTCTGGTTTTTTGCAAGTCTTTATTGTTGATGAGCTGGACCACTTCCTCTTTGTTGATGTTCCGTTCCTAACTTTTTGTTCCTCCATTGTTTGGAAAGGACGATTATATAATGTACTCAGGATTAGTTGGTTGTTTTGGTTTTGTTAAGTTATACGGAGTAACTTGGTTCTTGTTGCTCTGAATAATACAAGCATCCCTAGAATTCCTGGAAAAAAGAATCATCATTTCATCCAAATACAAAAATACATTAAATAAAAGAAAATTGCATCAAGGTAATCAGGCAGCTACATAATTTAGTAGTCCCCCTTTAGGCATGTTAATCATCACATACTCTACAAAAGAATAGGAATAGTTTGTCATGCACTCGTGCATTAGGAAGTCTTGAAATTACGTCCCATAAATAAGAGAGCTTATCAAAGAATATGTGATCTTGTCTCTTATTTGGATTATTGGTTAGTGTGGATGACTTAGCATAACAAATGTGTAAGATGACTTAGCACAACAAATGTGTAAGATGACTTGGCATGTTATACGAATTGTAAACAACAATGGCAAGAATCAAACCCAAGCCCACGAGGTTCATTGTATACCTACCGAGTGCCGGGTACTGTAGGCAAATAATGTGAGCCATATATAACAATCGTCAGCCGTTAATGATTTAAGCAATGAATTAATTATAAAGTATAGATCATATATAAGGGAATGTATGAGTGAGGCAAGGGTCACACTGTCACAGTAATACAAAAACAGGAAGATATATAATGTTATTAACTATGTAATATGTTTGGGAGAAGGCAGTTGGCATGTATATTAATAAAATATTAAATTGAATTTGTAACACTTAGAGTGATTGGGAGTCACCAAAAATGAAACAGACACTTTGTGAGCCACCAAGCATGAGTATGGATTTATTAGAAAATTCATAACTCACGACGGTGTGGAGAAACGAGCCAAAAATAAGAAGAATGCTTCACTGGAACAAAATCTTACACCTAACAGAAACAGAAAGGTGTATGCTGCGGCGTTGATGCATGCTTTTCAAAATTTTGTTAGCAATAACATTAGTGAAGTCACCAGCCAAGAAGAAGTAGCTTTAAAAGAGCCATTCTGATGTAAAGCCCATTCTTGGCTTGCCTAAAGTACGCAGCCCTTGCATCTCCATCTACATCTACAGTTATCTACACACAACAATTTAAAATGGTGAACCAAACAAGCAAGTCCAAATGAGTTTTAGTGTATAAAAAATACATGTACTTGTTTGGAATAACGGTCTAACCTCATCAAGCCTTGGCAGCGGATGCATGACAATGGCATGCCTCTGTATTGCCCTCAAAACACCTGGATCCACAATATACTTCCCTCGGGCTTCTTCATATAAATCAGTTCGCTCCCCAAACCTTTCTCGTTGGATACGGGTTTGATACAGAACGTCACACTTGGAAGCCACATCCATTAAATCAGCACTTTCTTCCCAGTCAACTCCTTCAGATGTAAGATATGCCTTTATGTCATCCTGCAAAAAATAAATGAATGCATGGGATGTTTCTCTTATCACAAGGGGGATGTTGGACCCCTGATAATGCTAGGGTAAAAAAAAGATCAGTTTGAAAAGGGAAAATTGGGGGCTGGCTCTCGATTAATCAATCAGTACGCAATATTTTTCAAAATCATTTTAATTCAGAATGTTTTTACTTGGACTGTTTTCAGTCCAAGACCAGACCGGACTTAAACAGACCAGACGAGACTTAAACAGACTTGGACAATTATAAAATACACAGATACCAGACATTTACCCGACCAGACCAGATTAGACTAATTCAGACAAGACCAGACTAGACTTAAACATACCAGACCAAATCAGACCAGCCTAGAAAATCCCAATCCAATTAAAAATGTCCTTAATATTTTTTTTATGTAAAATCAAAGTTCTCAATCAAACTTGGTTTTATGTCATATTTTCAATGTTTTTAACGAAAACATAAAACTATTTTGTCTAGTTATTATGTAGAAAATGTTGAAGAAACATTTCTTCCACCAAAAACATTTCCCTACTTTCTACAATTCCCCTTATTCCAAACAAAGCTAAATTGTGTCTGACATGTCCACTCAAGAAACAAGTCACAAGACTATATACAGGTATATTAATACTCCTTTTGTCCCTTAAAACCTTGCCATCTTTGAATTTTTTGGTCAACCATGTTCAACTTTGACCAATTATATATCTTTGTAGAAAATGATTTATGGTATAAAAATTAGGGAAAAGTACGAAAAAGGTACTTGTGGTTGAGCCCGTTTTCAAATAGGATCATTTGCTTCATTCTTTATCAAATTGGTTCATGTGTTTGAATTCCGTTATCACAAGAGGGTCACGCCGTTAAAAACGTATGAAAAGGACCGTTAAAAGTAACTCCGATTTTCAAAAGTGCCCGAAAAATTAAAAGAAAACTACCGGAAGGTGCGCCTCTATAAGACGACCGCTAGGCCATCTTTCTTTTTTGTTTTCAGCCACCGTTGTCACCGGAAAGTCCATTGGAAAAGTGATATTAACGAACTCATTTTTAAAAAATAATTCAAACAGATCTGAAAAATTCAAAGGCGAAGGTGGTTTGGAGGTCATCTTGACGAGACGCACCTTTCGGTATTTTTCTTTTAATTTTTCGGGCAGTTTTGAAAATCGGAGTTACTTTTAACGGTCTTTTTCAGACGTTTTTTACGGCGTGACCCTCTTGTGATAACGGAATTCAAACACATGAACCATTTTGATAAAGAATGAAACACGTGACCCTATCTGAAAACGGGCCCAACCACAAGTACCTTTTCCATACTTTTCCCTAAAAATTATGTGAAAACATTCTTTGTTAAAAGTACTTTCATAAAAGTATAAAATTTACCACTTTCATAATATTATACTAATCAAAACCATGGTCCAAACTTTACCACCATTGACTTGAAAAGTCAAAGATGGCAAAGTTTTTAGGGACGGAGGTAGTATTGCATAAACACATTCAATAATATTATTAAGTGATTTATCATCAAGTATAAGGCAATTTTTTACACCATATATTGGCATCCTCCTACCTTCATTTTGACCACATCGGGGGAGACAAAGTAAATCTTCACATCCTGGTATTTGGTGAGAAGATAAGCCAGTGACCTAACTGTCCTTCCATTAGCAAGATCTCCAACAAGAGCAACTTTTATCCCATCAAGTTTTCCTATTTCTCTTTCGATGGTGTATACATCCAGTAGCGCCTGCTTGTGCAAAAAATAACTGCTTCAAAACTTTCTACTATAAGAATACAGAAATCATGCATAATGACTTGTTCTCTTCTTCTAAAAAGAGGGTGATCTGGTCTGAATTTTTTGGTGCAGTTTGATCTAAACCTTTCCGACCGGGACTTAAGTCATCTCGCCGAAAAAGTAATTCCAACTTTACTCATTTTGATTATTAGACAATTCAGTGCGCAAAGTCCAGAATTACGTGTTTCATGACAAAGTTAGTTGATAAAACACATAAGCTGAAATTTGGGGATACATAACGGCTTTCTTTTTTTTATATAAAAAAGTTGGGCATGTGAAATAATGGGAAAGAGGTACTCCAATAGGAGTCCTGACAGATATATTTATAATAGAAGAGTTGCCAAAATACAAAGTATTCCTAAATAGATATTAGGCAGATTCCTAAATATCTATTAGGTAGATTCCTAATTATATTAGCCTATTACACCCCCTCAAACTGTGCGGGAGATACAACGCGCAGGTTGTCTTTTAAAAAAATAAAATTGCAAACTAAAAAAACTCTTAGTAAATATATCCGTGAGCGGAAGATTAGAAGGCACATCTTTGACAATAAGATCTCCATGAGAATATATGTCTGCAGCAGCAAGCAGCGAACTCAACAGCGCGCTTGAAGCAAGCACCGTGGTCAGCGACGCGGAGAAGGTGGGCTGCGCGGACATAGGCAGCAGCAGGCGGCGAACTCAACAGCATGCTGGAAGCAAGCACCGTGTTCAGCGACGCGAAGGAGGTGATTTGCGCCATATTAGCCGCGCTCATCTTCAAAGGATCGGAGACTACCGTAAATGTGGCGGCAGTCGACCCCGAGGCGGCGGCGGCTATAATAAGGTTCATGGGAACCGAAAAAAGAAAAAAATTGTATCTACAAACCTAGAGCTCTTGATAACATGTGAAATAATGGGAAAGAGGTACTCCAATAGGAGTCCTGACAGATATATTTATAATAGAAGAGTTGCCAAAATACAAAGTATTCCTAAATAGATATTAGGCAGATTCCTAAATATCTATTAGGTAGATTCCTAATTATATTAGCCTATTAGGGCATAGGTAGAGAAAATTAGATTAATAGTTAGGTAATAAATGGTGGCATGATAACAAGAGGTGCGCCAGGTTGATCCGTACTTTTTTTTTTAAAATTGGGCACTTGGGGGAATCGATCCTTGTACCTCCGCAAGAAGATGAGTTCCACGATCTTTGTGTTCTATACCAGTTTCGTTTTTATATATACATTCATTAGTTAATTTTATATAATATATATAGGTATTTTTATGGAGGTCCATGGGATCCTGGGGTCTCGTGGGACCCTTACTGGGTCCGCCACTGAGCCGGTCTGAAGCTTTGTGATTTGGCCTAGTGATGCATTTTACGGAAAAACCTATCAGCGCCGCAAATCAGTGGCAGATCCTTAGCTGATTAAGCAGTTAATTATGGAAGGATAATAATTTCCTTTGCAGCAGATTCCTGATTTATTGTTTGATTTCTTTCCTTCATTAGACTAGTTAATTACTTTCCTTAGTTAAGTTGATCTGCAGCTTTATTACTTTCCATCATTAGATAAGTCTATTTTAAGATTTGATTTAATGTAATTCTCTCCTTCCTTAACTGGTTCTTGTAACCCTTACTATAAGTAGGGACTCTTGCTTTGAATAAAAGACAAGCCAGAATTAAGTCTTATCAAGGAGATAGGAACTCCATAAAATTCCTGAAGTTTTTATCCCCTTCCCTGCCTTCTTTTATTTTCCGTTATTACCTGCAAAAATAGAGGGATCCCACCTCTCTGCCCTCACCAACCGCCGGTTGACGCGAGCTCTAGCCCGGGAACATAACATTTTGGTTCCGTTGCCGGGCGTCGACATGGCAGAATTAAAGAAACTCCAGGAGGATCTCACCGCCACAAATCAAAAGGTTGACTCCCTTACTCTCACTGTGAATTCTCTGACTGATGCTGTGAAGAACTTCGGTAGCCTTGCCAAAGTAATGGAAACTTTCATGGAGAAACACTCTACTGCTCAGGTAACCCCTTCCACAACACCCACAATACCTGTCTCTTCCACCACCGTCCAACCTGAAATTAACCCCCCAACCCGTTACACCAAACTGGAGTTTCCTACTTTTACGGGTGCAGAAGATCCACTCGTTTGGCTGCGTCGTTGTGAACTTTTTTTTGAGAAAGCTCCTCATTCTGATTCTGAAAAAGTTCACACTGCTGCATATTACATGACTGAGATCGCTCAGTTGTGGTTTACCAAACGTCTACAGGATGGTGAACAATTCTCCTGGCTCCAATTCAAGAAGGCTTGCATCCTTCGCTTTGGGCCCCCGCGAAGTATTAATCCCCTGGGGGAACTTGCAAACCTCAAACAACGGGGAAAACCTATCGATGATTATATTGCAGACTTCCAAACACTTCTTTCTCGTACTGATGATGTCCTCTATCGTCAACAAGTTCCCCTCTTCACTGCTGGCCTAGATGAAGCACTTCGTATTGATGTTGAACGAATGAGACCAGATTCGTTGGATGAGGCCATCAATGCTGCCCGAGATTATGCCCGCAAAGGCCAACTGTTGCGCACTTCAACAATCAATCGACAGGCTCATACATTCTCCCCAGGATCTGCAATCACCATCCAACAGCCCAACCAGTCTCGCCCTGCCCGCATCAAGAGACTGTCACCAACAGAGATGCTAGAGCGCCAAAAGTTGGGGCTTTGTTACAATTGTGATGACAAATGGATCAAAGGCCATCGTTGTAAACACCAATTGTATATGTTAGGGGTTCTTGATGATGAGGCATCTGAGGAAGATGACGTGGGCGGGTACGGAGAGCCGGAAATTTCCCTGAATGCCATAACAGGCCTTAACCATTCACACATGATGAAGGTTCGCTTAATTATCGCGGGCAACCCTATAATTGCTTTAATCGACACTGGCAGCACCGATAACTTTATCAACCAAGCCACTGCGCAGCGTCTTCAATTGCCTATCACTTCAAAAACAGGCCTCCAAGTTGCAGTTGCCAATGGGGAACGCGTGCCTAGCTCCGGTTTCTGTCACCAAATCCTCTTACAGTATGAGAAATTATCTTTTCTCACCACCTTGTTCGTCATTCCCCTGGTAGGTGTCGAACTCGTCTTGGGCGTTAAATGGCTTCGTACATTGGGCCCCATTTGGTGGAACTTTGAGACGCTACAAATGTCTTTTATGTGGAAGGGTGAAAGAGTTGCCTTATCTGCAGAGCATGATACTACCTTCTCATCCCTCCATCACCTCCAACCACAGTTGACAGAGACTGCTGCACTAGATTCACTGCTTTCTTCGTTTGAAACTATTTTCTCGACACAGGTGACACTGCCTCCTCAACGTCATTGTGATCATCGCATTGTGCTCTCAGTTGGTACAGATCCTGTGGTGGTTCGTCCCTATCGATACCCTCAATTGCAGAAGGATGAAATTGAACGACAATGCGCCGAAATGCTTCAATCAGGTATAATCCGTCACAGCACATCACCTTTTTCTTCCCCAGTCTTACTGGTCCACAAACAAGATTCTTCTTGGCGCTTTTGTGTGGATTATCGCGAGCTGAATGCGCGGACAATCAAAGATAAGTTTCCGATCCCAATAATTGATGAGCTCTTGGACGAATTACATGGTGCCAAAATATTCACTAAACTTGATTTAAGATCTGGCTACCATCAGATTCGTATGCATACAGCTGACATTGAAAAGACCGCATTCCGGACACATCATGGGCATTTCGAATTTTTAGTGATGGCCTTTGGCCTCTGCAATGCACCATCCACGTTCCAAGCTCTCATGAATGAGGTATTTGGTCCTTATCTCCGAAAATTTGTGCTCGTATTTTTTGATGACATTTTAATCTACAGCACTACTTGGGTTGACCATCTACATCATCTGAAAGTGGTCTTTAACCTCTTACAAACACATTCTCTGTACCTCAAAAGATCCAAGTGTGAATTTGGGAGCCGGCGAGTCTCTTATCTTGGGCATATCATTGATGAATCTGGCGTGGCAGCAGATTCCAGCAAAATCCAAGCTGTTGTGGACTGGCCCAAACCCATTTCAGCAACTGCTTTACGTGGCTTCCTTGGCCTGGCAGGTTTTTACCGACGGTTTATTAAAGATTATGGTATCATTGCCACACCATTGACCAACCTCCTTCGTCGGAATGCGTTCCAATGGAATGAGCAAGCAGACTATGCTTTCAAGGCCCTGAAAACAGCACTATCATCGGCCCCGGTTCTACAACTTCCCGACTTTTCGGTTCCTTTTGTCATTGAATGTGATGCCTCGGGCATTGGAATTGGCGCAGTGCTGCACCAGGAAGGTCACCCCATTGCGTATTTCAGTAGGAAATTGGCAGATCGTCATCTCAAACTTCCAGCATATGAGCGAGAATTAATTGGGTTATCTCAGGCTGTGCGGCATTGGCGCCATTACCTATGGGGACGCTCCTTTGTAATCAAAACAGGTCATTATAGCCTCAAGTATTTGCTGCAACAACGCCTTACCACTTCCCCTCAACAACATTGGATGAGCAAGCTTCTTGGCTTTGACTTTGTTGTGGAATATAAGCCAGGAAAACTTAACGTGGCAGCTGATGCACTTTCCCGAAGAGATGAAGATCATCACTGCATCTTTACAATATCCAATCCTCGTCCTGCCTTATTACAAGAACTAAGGAATGAACTTCGCACCTCACCGGATGCACTAGCTTGGTTGCAGCTGGCTGAAAGAGATGGCTTGTACTCCGTGCGTGATGGTCTATTATTCAAGAGGAACAAATTATTTCTGCTGCCTTCCTCAAAATTAATCCAGGCCATATTGGCAGAGGTACACAACTCTACTCATGAAGGAGTGCAGAAAACCATTCATCGCCTTCGCCGAGAATTTTGTTGGCCCAAACTTGCTGCCTCGGTTAGAGAATTTATTGCACAATGTGCTGTTTGTCAAAGAAATAAATGGGAAAATACCAATCCTGCAGGCCTTCTTCAGCCTCTTTCTATCCCACAACAAATTTGGGCTGACATCTCTATGGATTTTGTTGAGGGTCTTCCCAAGGTTCATGGCAAATCAGTCCTTTTGGTGGTGGTTGATCGTCTATCTAAATATGCACACTTCATTCCTCTAGCTCATCCATATACAGCAGCCTCTGTAGCTATGGTCTTCTACTCCAACATTATCAAATTGCATGGCATTCCAGAGACTATTGTCAGTGACCGTGACGCAACCTTCACCAGTTCCTTTTGGCGTGAACTCTTTCGTTTATGTGGTACCAAACTCTCATTTTCCACTGCTTATCACCCTCAGTCTGACGGCAAAACAGAGGTAGTAAATCGCACTATAGAAATGTACTTGCGTTGTTTAGTTGGCAATTTTCCAAGGCGTTGGGTGGACAGTTTACCATGGGCTGAGTATTGCTATAATACTTCGTTTCATTCCTCCTTACGCACTACTCCTTTCAAGTTGGTCTATGGTCGTGACCCACCTCGCCTCTTACCATTTGAACCAGGGACTTCTAGAGTAGCAGCGGTGGATGAATTGCTCAAATCTCGAGATGAAATCCTCATGGTTGCTCGACATCATCTCCAACAGGCTCAAACCCGAATGAGGGATCAGTATGATAAGCACCATCATGAAGTCAATTATGAACCCAACCAGTGGGTTTGGGTACGTCTTCAACACTATCGTCAGCACTCATTAACTCGCCAGCGATTTCACAAGTTATCTCCCAAATGGTATGGACCTTTTAAAGTTTTGCACAAGGTTGGACCAGTTGCTTATAAGATTGAATTGCCTGTCGATTGTCGCATTCATGATGTATTTCATGTTTCAAAACTGAAAGCGTTTGTCGGCAGCCCACCTGATCATGCACCGCCACTACCCCCAATCACAGAAGGTCGGCTACTCCTTCAGCCTGAAGCTGTTGTGCGCACCAGATCAAATAGAGGCTCTCCTGAAGTTTTGGTTGCTTGGAAAGGCTTTCCTTTGGAAGAAGCTACTTGGGAACCACTGCACGATTTTAAACATCAGTTCCCATCTTTCAAGCTTGAGGACAAGCTTGATGTCCCGAAGGGGAGTGATGATGCATTTTACGGAAAAACCTATCAGCGCCGCAAATCAGTGGCAGATCCTTAGCTGATTAAGCAGTTAATTATGGAAGGATAATAATTTCCTTTGCAGCAGATTCCTGATTTATTGTTTGATTGCTTTCCTTCATTAGACTAGTTAATTACTTTCCTTAGTTAAGTTGATCTGCAGCTTTATTACTTTCCATCATTAGATAAGTCTATTTTAAGATTTGATTTAATGTAATTCTCTCCTTCCTTAACTGGTTCTTGTAACCCTTACTATAAGTAGGGACTCTTGCTTTGAATAAAAGACAAGCCAGAATTAAGTCTTATCAAGGAGATAGGAACTCCATAAAATTCCTGAAGTTTTTATCCCCTTCCCTGCCTTCTTTTATTTTCCGTTATTACCTGCAAAAATAGAGGGATCCCACCTCTCTGCCCTCACCAACCGCCGGTTGACGCGAGCTCTAGCCCGGGAACATAACACCTAGTCTATGGTTTTCCGTCTGCTCTAAGAATAAGCAGTCATTATCATCATTACCCAGTGCCGCAAAGGCTCCCACCTACGGTGGGGTAAGGGGGGTCGGATGTAGGCAGTCTTACCCAGTGCCGCAAAGAGACTTTTTCTAGATGACCCATAGTGAAAATCACGTTGAAAATCGCATCTAAGAATAAGCAGTAAGAAAAAGATATAAGGTGACCAAAACAACACATATGAATTGGATCGGATAGGAAGTCGGTTGTCACGGACTTCTTCCCAAAGATTGTCACATGGAGTTCTGGCTTATAGCCTTTAAAGTAGAATGAGTAGCTTATGAGTTTTGATTTTCTTAATTGGCTGAATTGATTGTTACAAAACGATTTTTCAATTCAAACGGGGCCTTAAAATTGCAAAGATATAGCCATTTACTTCATCCCTATAACATTAAACGGGGCCTTAAAATCGCATGTTCACTTTCTAGAATAACATAACTGGTTTTAATAATATCACTACCCAAATGCACCTACACACATGAGAGATCCAACCTAAAGTTCATAGGTTCAAAATAAAAACAAAAGGAATCAGATTCAACGATTTTCTGTGAATTAACCAAGACATAAAATATTTCTTCTTGTAAGTTCATCACCAGAGCTACAGACTTATCAAAAGGTCATTTCACCAGGCCAATAAGATCTTCTTACTCAGGCAGGTGTTTACGTTGTTGTATTAGAGTTTATATAAGTGAAGGTTTCTCATTGAGCAAATGTCTGCAGTTTTTAAACACAACAAAATAACAAAATTACAACACATTGAAAACCACTGGACCCATGCCGTTTGAAAAAAACACTCCCTCCATTGAGAAACCAATTCTCTGTTGAGAAAATTGAACAAAGAATTATTTTTTTAATTGTGCTATTTGTTTCTATGGTTTGGTACAATGATGCATATTATTAGACCTTAGGTCGCACCCTCCATCTCAGAGGCATATCATTTTAGAAGAAAATTAAAAAACGAAACATATTTATTTTGTTCCACTCATTTTGGTAATGCTATTGGCAAAGAAAAAGCATCTATCTTTTGCTCAACTCATTCTCAACCATTTAATGAAATGAGAAAATAAAAAAATAGAGTAACATTTTGGGATGGAGTAGTTCCATTTTCATCATGGGTGGTCAAGTTGAAGGTCTGGTCTTGCATGAAAGAAAATAGGAAATGTATCCCAGAATTCTCAGAGATTTAATCATGTAATGTAATATAATGCATGCAGACATTATATTCAAAGTTGGGACTCCCCTAAGTGAATAGAAAAGTATACTGCACATCATGAGAAATGGAACCTGAGTTGGGTGTTGACCAGGACCATCTCCAGCATTAATAATGGGAATGCTGGCTGTGGCTGCTGCTCTTCTGGCAGCACCACTTTCAAAGTGTCTCATGACGATTATATCAGAGTAGCCTTCAACTGTTCTTATTGTATCTGCATATTAATTAAACCAAATCATCGCAACTATAAACCTATAAAAGTTTCATGTAAAACCATCAAAATTATTATCCACAACTAAATCTACCTTCAAGTGTTTCTCCTTTTGCTGCAGATGAAAACTCACGTGCATTTTCTGTTGTCAGAACTTCCCCACCAAGACGTTTCATGGCAGACTCAAATGAAAGCCTAGTCCTAGTAGAAGGTTCATAGAAAAGAGTCGCCATCAGATACCCCTTAAGCATCTGGCTTTCAGGTGATCCTTTCTCAACATCTTCCATTTCGCGTGCCACTCCAAATATAGCATCAAGTGTACTTCTATTGAACTGTTGAGCTTCAATTACATCATCAAGAATAAACTTGTTTCCCTTTGCGAACGAAGTTTTGCTTTCAACTGCTATGGCTCTGCAATGGGAGCTGCTATTCCTTTGCAGACTCCTCGAAAGAAGTTGGTTTTTTACCCATTTCTCATTAGAAGTTAAAAGTGAACTTTGCACCTTGGATATAGATTTCATGTTACGACGGCGGTTGGAGCAGAGATTGAGATGGTAGCTGAACATAACTTCATTATGACAGCCACTTGTAGAAAATGTAGCCAGAGAAGCCATGACGATATATGGAATCAGCCCAACTGGATGAAACAAAACCACATCAAAGTAAAATCTTTGCAATTTTAATTGTTCAAAATCAAATGCTTTGCGCATTTACACTTTGCACAGACATGAAAAAAATATGAAACAATTTCAAATAATTCAGAATCTGCCTTTGAACAAGTTTTTCGTATGAGAGTTATCAAAAATGCATCACACTGACATACAGACACTTCTACACATACGAGCTCAAAGTGAAGAGCAAGTGGCTAAGTAATTTCACTCAATAGGAAGTGGGTATTACAGGTATTGAAAAATACACATATTGGTGTGTGTGGTATAAAGAAAAGAGAAACCTGGGGAAATCTCTAGATGTTGAGCGCTAATGTAGCTTAGACGGGTCAGACCAAATTTTCACACTACGAGTGTTGAAGTTAAATTAAAAAACAAATTCAATTGTCGCTGCTATCTAGATGCATTTAGAGGCCATGGGCACAATTCTATTCATTTAGACATGAAATATTTAGACAATTCATCTCCTTAATCAATCATAAATGAAAATAAAGAATTAATTTAATAGATAAATGTGCATTTCTTAGTTTATTGTGTACAACCACAATTGGTTAAAAACACCTATTTGTTAGAGGTTGTATTAATTTGCAAATGTCACTCATATACTTCAGAGTGCTATTATCTCAACCAGATCGAATGAGGTACATACCATTCTATTATTTTATGGATATATTCCTTTGTATCCATTGATTATGTACAAAATTCATAGATATGCATTTAATGAATCTAGATGCATAAACATCTCAAATATAGTTTGAATTGAAACAACGAGATGTCAAATACATTTGAAATCTCAAATGAATACACGTAATTTATACCAAACTTTAAGACTCAACTAAAAGTCTATTTAGAAGTAGTAATGTCCATATTGATAGAACTCATGAAAGAGTTAGATAAAAAAAATGGATAAATCCATCAATTAGAGAATGTTATTCTCATCATAGTGGACAATCATAAAATTGAATTTATATTTAGTCTGTCATTCGATTAATCTCTTGTTCTTCAATGATTCAATGAGGATTAATATTAAAAGTGTATTTTTCAATTATATATATCATGATGAGATTATCACATTTGACTCTCTTGTCTTCAAAGATTTACTTCAAAATTTAAATTTTTTCTTGAAAATTTCTTTGTCGAAATAGCTCTTAGGAGATTTCTTTTTCCCAAAAAATGTTATTACATTTAAAAAAAAAAACATAATAACAATAAATCTCATTCACTAGTACAAGCTAAAAGCTTTTTAGTGATATAATTGTATGATTTATACTGATTCATTAGTATACGTCTTGAGAAGTATGCGTAAAAAATGGACAATTTATTTCTATCAAATAAGTTTTTGCGATTACTTTTCACAAAGTGTGCCGTAGTAGCATTTAGTCATATAAGTCAAAATATGTACTTGAGTCAACTCGAGTCCATAAAAGTCAGAATGTCAAAATCCAATCATATTGATCGATCATCTATCTTTAAAAAAAATTATTTAAAAATTATTATAGCATATGATGATATGTACTTGTACGAGTTGTTAATCGAATTTGTAAATCTTTGTGTGAAAATTCTTTATCACACAAATAATTAATGGAGGAAATTGAATGTGGTAGATAGCCTAATGGCCCTAATATTAGAATAGTCCCCAAGTGCTTTTGAGTTTAAAATATCAAATTTTAACTTGAAACGGATAATTAATCTTTTCTAAGTATATAAATGAAAAAATCATGAGTGCATCCATGATGTTTATATATATATATATATATATATATATATATATATATATTGTAATATGAAAATTGTTTTTCTTTATGCGAACTTTCTTTATCAAATGAATAATTTGAGAGATGATTACAATAATAATTGAATGTGATCGATGAGTTTTATAGTGATTGTACAGAGTATGATACACATAAAAGAGGAAAAATAGTTGTATCATTTGGCATATACGAAGTACAAATTAGTTCTTAGAAAATCAATTTAAAATCGATAACTGGCATAATTAGAGATGATGTATATGGAAGACATAAAACAGACTGGGGGTAAGAGGTATTGTCCCACAAAAAACATAAAACAAATAAGGTATGAAAATAACACATATACTGCCGCTAAAATAATGGGCACATACAGTATCCATATCCTCATATATTCACATCATATGCGTAAGAGTAAAATAACCGTATCAATAATTAAGGAAAAAATTACTAAGTAGTTTTGATTTTTCCTTATTCAATAAGAATTGATAGCATATTCATAAAAGACTGAAATAAATTATTAAAAAGAACTACGGGGTATAGAATTGTGAAAACTATTTACTCAAACGATTAGAGACAAATATTTACCAACCTGAAGTTTCGAACAACACCTTGATCTTATACCGGAGTATGATTTTCTTTTTATATTAAAAAAACCCAAAAAATGTAAAATGAAATAATCGAATTTACAGAAATACCTTGGATAAGCGTCGACGGGCCTTGCACGAGTACCGGCGGAAACCTTCGGGCAGCAGCGAGTAACTAAGTGGGATGGCCGACTGAGGGAGTGCGCTGACTGAGTGGGGGGTGGTCAACTGAGGCCTGAGGGGACCTAGAGAAAGCCAGGGAGGTATCAGGTTTAGAGAGACGGGCCAAGGCCCATAATACATACATACTCCGTAGTGTATTACTCATATAAATTAATTTTTTTAAAAATATTGTTAAAATCTTCTCTTTCTAAAATTTCCAAATCTGAAATTTGGAATTTTTTTTACAGATATTAACTGTTAGCTGAAAAGTTTTTAATGACTGAAAAGATCTTAAAAGTAATATATATATATAGATACATATATATATATATGGACCCTTTGTCTTGTGGATGAGTAGTCTTGATTGAATTAAAAAAAACACTACAAAATTGCTTCTCGGAATATTTGCTCAGCAAATATTGTTCTGCTCCTTGAGTTTTATGAGGGGCTTCTCCTCCACGGGTAAATGATGGGTTGTTTACTAGTGGTTTATTTTCTTAGTTTCTTATCACTAATCCTTTAGTGTGGCGAAACATCAGATTCATTCTTACGTTCTTGAAATTCCGTCTTCTTTCATACAAAAAAATACAAATCTGCCATATTTTGTTCTGTGGATATTCAGAAATTTCCAGAACATTATTCAAAAAAAAAAATCATGTCCATCTCTATTGAGTTCGTATCAGTGTTAGTATCGGCTTTTGATGGTTTTCCTAGTTTTAAAGTGTCACACGTCTCAATTTTAGCTCAATTTATGTTTACCAAGCGTTGGTTCGAGTTTTGTGTCATTTGGAGTCAAAATCAGAAATTTAGAGTTCGGCACCGGCACTTGAGGAGCAATCGGGATGATTGGAGATGCATTCGAGAGTGGATTGAGATATTTTGAGGTCACTGGAAGGTTCACGATGAAGATTTGATGACAAATGAGCTCTACGATTGGCTACAGGATCAAAAGAAGACGAATAGAGCTTGAAAACGACGATCATGATGACCTTCTATCAATCATTCAAGCATATCTCTTTGTAGAAAAATACAAAGGACACGACTCAAGTTGCAAATGAAATCCAACTTCAAGGGTTACAAATCATATGAAGACATCATTCCGAGAATCTGAGAGGAAGAAGGTGAAACCAGACGATGCAGTCAGATGCTCCCTGTTGCGATTTCAGAATGTGACCTTCCACTGTTTTGATCATATCTCTTGATTGGACGATTCAAATCCAATTCGGCAAGTTGTGGTGGATAGAGGACTTCATTATCTACAACCTTGATGAAGAAAGTTTTGTCCAATTCGGAATTTTGACGCACGTCGTGCAAAGGGTAACGCACTATCGTGCGTCCGAGGCGAAAAAGCGAAGAACCCACTGCCAGCCACGCACGGCGGTGCGTGGGGGGACGCACGGCGGTGCGTGGGGGGACGCACGCCGTTCGTGGCAAGTTTTTACGCGGCGATGCTCCGGACGCACTAAGGCACGCCCGCCGTGCGTGGGTCCGTGCGTAGGGCTGTGCGTCCCCCCTGGAGTCCCAATTTCGCCCGAATTACCCCGTTGTTATCCCAGTTCAACCCAAACTCATCTGTTTTCTATAAATAAGGCCTCTAATCTCCTGTTTAGAGGTTACGAACATTACGGAGAGGCGTAGGGATGATTTTTATCTGCTTTTTACGTTATTTTACTCCAAGAACTTGAGATTCTTTATAAGTTCTTCTTTTCAATTAATGACAATTAATTCTATCCTTCCCAATTCTATTGATTCTTCAATTATGAATTGTGAGTAGTTTAATTAGGGATTTGGGGTTGATGAAGGGGTTAATCATGATTTGTGTTTGAATGATTAAACTGATATCTTTTGTAACCTAGAACGCGCGCTAGAATTACAATTGCTTGTAGAATAAATTAAGAGAGATCTAGTTTATTCTAGGACACATTCACACACACTTAATCGTTCGCTAAGATATTAGTAGCGATTAAGGGGTCGTAAGCTCGCTCATCTTGGCAATAATTTAGGATCTTGTCGCATGTGAGATCAGTCTGGTCCCCTAAATTATTGTACTCTACGCCGCGAGAGCGGTAAGAACTGAGTAATGATTAGCTAGGCTCAATAAAATTAATTTCATGTAATTAGGCATGTTCTGCCAGAAATCTGGTTACCCTGGAATCAATCCATGTTCCCTTCATCGTTAATTAGAAAGAAACCAACCTTTTATTTTATCGTTCATTCGCATTAGTTTAATTTTAATTCACCAATCAATCTTGCACACTTGCATTTTTATTTTATTTATTTTCCTTTTAATCGCTGAATTTAGTTAATTCTTGATTCCCTTTTTCCGTCCTTGTGGAGATGATACTAGTACTTTTCACCACTATTCTATATCATTTTTAAGTGCAAGAAAACTCATATCAATCCGCGAGGATTATTTTTTCGGGAAATTTGTAGTTCTGTTAACCGAAAGAGATGGAAGGAAACGGAAGCCTTCCGTTAGTTAAGTTTTGCGCAGGCAGAAGACCTTTGTGTGGGCTGTAGCAACGGAAATAGGCCCAAAGTAACTTCCTTACACAATTTATAAATAAGTACATGCATGCATGCATGCATGCATGTATGTGTGTGTCAGTGTGTGTGCATGCATGCATGTATGTATGTATGTATGTACACACACTTTGTTTTTTATCTTCACTCTTCATCTTCGAGATATAAATAATTTAACATTGAAAAATACACATTTAACATATATCAATTTAACTTTCACATTTCATACATTAATTATGACAAAGTTAGCTGATACGACATATTTGTTTTTATTATGTTTTGTAACCTACATGCATGAAAAAATGTTTGGCGATAACTATAGAAAATTGCTTTCATATGTTTTATATGATTCATTTGAATAAAATTGTGAATATTACAACATTTGTGCCACCGATCCCTTTAATTTTCTTTGAATATTTTATCTGATATTATAAATGCTAATCAACTATAAATTTATTTTCAGTGGGAAGAGGTTCTTTATCTAGTGTTTGAAATAATGTTAGATGTTAGAAGTTTTATTTATAATATTTTATTATTTCTTTTTCAATCTTTTATTTCCTTTTACTTTTTATTTAAATAATAAATAAAAGAAAGTGAGATGGACTACTTTTATCTTCTAATTCTATAATACAGAGCTTGATCAAATAAAATAATTAACATAAGAAACCGAATAAAATCGAACTAAACGGAACCTAATACTTTTCACTAATAGTAAATTGAACTTTAAACCGCACCGAAACCAAACCAAAACACAATTGTTTTAGTTTGGTACAAATTCTCCCAAACCGAATAAATAGTAACTGAACCGAAACCGAAGAAAATCGAACGGCAAATTGAATTGCCCACCCCTACTCACTGGTGTGTATAAATAATTGAGACATTTTCTGAACGAGTGTACTACGTACATAAACAATTAGAAGGTGAACAAAAAGTGTACATTTTTTGTGTACTTCTAGCTTTTTCTTCAAAAAAAAATATGAGAATGTCAATACACAGCTCTATAGTCCCACCAACTAATCACTCTCTTGCTACCCCCACCTACTCAGTGGTCAGAGGCGGATGCAGTAAGAGAGGAGGGGGGGAAGCTGCCCCCAACAAACTCCCACTAAACTATATATTTTGTGACAAATAATTAAAACATTGGGTATTTTCCCCCAATTAAAAGTTATGGTTGCTTCTAAAATCTTATAAACATCAATGAAGGTTAGAGTATTTTTGGTATATTAAATGTGTTGGTGTAACACAAAGCAGTGTATTGTTGTACAATATGCTCTCATTATTGCACCATATGTTTTATAGTCTTGTTCCTTTGTTGCCTTCCGTTGAGATCGAAGTGTCTCTTCAATCTTCATTGCATTAAACCGTTGGTGCCTTGATTTTATTTTGTTCCTTCTTAGAGTATTCAACTTAATTTTTCTCATTTAATAGTTCCATTTTATTTCATTCAATTTGGAATCTTAAATTCATTCTTTGTGGTATCTTACGTGAGCTATATATCTTCATTCCCAAATGCAGAGTATAATAATAGTAACAGTGTACCCTAGAGTTGAGTTGTAGGAACGTTGTTGAGGCTAGATCAATTCTCCCTCATTTTCCTTGTTGCAAGAGGGTACCGTAAAACTATAGATCATTATTATTATCACTATTATTGTTAGTATTTTTTTGTTATTATTATTATTACTATTATTATTAATATCATTGTTAGTATTGATATGTATTAATTTCTCTTATTATAGAGGCATAACAGATGATTATTTGTACAAGTAATTGTGTACAAATATGAGATTACTTTGAACAGGAGATGTTGATCATCACCCCCATCACCCCCTAACTACTCGAACCCAGGTAATATCTATCTGGCTATTGCAATATTTTATTTCATTTGTTTATCAAAGAGGATTGTTAACTTATTGAATCAAAGATATTATTAACTTTACCAATGACACCATGTACAATTCACATTCCTTATTCCGCTTGCCTCTTATTATTACATGTTTAGTGCTATTGGATTAAAACATCAAAATGGCTTACATGTTCTAGCTAGACCCCATAAACCTAATCATCATGCCCACCCTTTCTTAGATTGCTTATTACCACATTATTGATATTACTTTCTTATTGGAAAAGAGATGCATCACGCCCCTTTTTGGTCATATGAACTAAATGGTACCCTTTTTGGTCATATGAACTAGATCAAATGATCCTTGTTACATAACAAGGATCGTTTGATTACATAACAGCAAGGAAAATGAGGTAGAATTGATCTAGCCTCAACAACATTCCTACAACTCAACTCTAGGGTACACCGTTACTATTATTATACTCTACATTTGGGAATGAAGATATATAGCTCATGTAACATACCACAAAGAATGAATTTAAGATTCCAAATTGAATGAAATAAAATGGAACTATTAAATGAGAAAAATTAAGGTGAATACTCTAAGAAGAAACAAAATAAAATCAAGGCACCAGCGGTTTAATGCAATGAAGATTGAAGAGACACTTTGATCTTAACGGAAGGTAACACAGGAACAAGACTATAAAACATATGGTGCAATAATAAGAGCATATTGTACAACAATACATTGCTTTGTGTTACACCATCACATTTAATATACCAAAAATACCCTAACCTTCATTGGTATTTATAAGATTTTAGAAAGAGCATATTGTACAACAATACATTGCTTGGTGTTACACCATCACATTTAATATACCAAAAATACCCTAACCTTCGTTGGTGTTTATAAGATTTTAGATTATGGTAGGATTCAATGAACTAATGAATTAGAAAGTTTTTATTTGAATTGAAATTTGATGTTCCGGTCAGGTCTGTTTAGGTTTGGTCTGGTATGGCCTAACAAATGTCTAGTCTCTGTGTATTTTATAACTATGAAAGTTTGATCTGGTCTGGGCTGAAAAAATCCATGGAAAATACGCAATTACCCTTACTTTTTCTACTTTATATTTTTTCTTTCCTATTTTTTCACTTTGTCTCCTACTTTTTCTACGGTACACGATTCATTACTCTACTATCACCCCGTTAAATATTGTGTCAAGACCTAATGTAGTGATCTTAAAATACGGAGGGAGTTAAACTTTTGTTATCTTTATGATACAAAGTAATAGTGAGTATAATATGGAGTAGTACTTTATTAACCTTTGTTCTTCATAAATATTTTTTATTACTCAATTTGCCTCCAATAAACTTCTTTCCTGTATCCGCCACTGTAAGTGGTGTTGCCACTATTGAACCGGTGATAGGCTTTTATTTTTTTGTTCGAAAAATATGAGAATGTCAATATGAAATTCTATAATCCCACCAACCCACCACTGACCACTCTCCTATTGCTCTGGCTCACCTGCCCACAGCTGTTGCCCAACCACACCGATGATAATGCTCAGCGTCTACCGTTAGTATCAAAGCCCATCGGTGAAAAGAATTTTGAGATTTTAACCCCCTGGTGAAGACTATCGAGGTCATAAAATTTTTTAGAATGTTGGCATTTTGAATACAATATTGCACGCACGAAATTACTATGGTGAATCTTAGTATTGTTGAAGTTTATTTCTTCAACTTCAAAGGCGCAAAACATTCCTTTGGGTTTCGTATGATATATTGGTTGATGATAGTATTAAATGGCACAAGCAAATTGTTAAACAACAGAATATTAGTAAGTGGGCCTAATTCATATTAAATGTTTGAAGAACAATTACAACACACTCTACTGCTAGCCGAGACTGAGTGTCTATTCTGAGCTAAGAATATAAGGGAATAATTGATATGCTAATGATCGTGATGGATCGTCGGACCAAGTGTGGCCGGAATCCACCGAGAATGAGAGTAGAAGGAGAGTAAACTGATCGGAAAGTACAGATCGCAAATCGGCAAAATCTCAGTGTATAAGTCTCAAGAGTGCAATAGATTAAGCATCCCTTTCCACAAGTTGGAAGGTGATATTTATACGAAGGAAAAACGGAAATACTTGGAGGCCAAGCCAAAGATGCTAGTCTAATGGGAGAAGGACACATGTAAAGTTATTCTAACAAACTAACAGCCTAATTTGATGAGGAGCAGCCACGTGTAAAGGTGATTGGAGAGAGAACCTTTGATAGCTGGCTGATTGATTATTCTTCTAACGGAATTCCCGCCAGAAGTCTTGTGCAGCCATGTGCGGATAATCTAGAATATCCCTTTGGTGCAGAGAGTGATGTGGCGGTGTTTCCTTGCGAGATGAATCCTCGCGAATCCTATCTAGATACGCGGCGCTTCATTCCGACCTTGGAGATTACTGGGGTCGGTGCCCAGAAGTTCGGGCTCGTGATGGGAGGACTCGCCCCTTTGTTCTCCGTTCCTGCCTCAGAGGTAGTTGACTGCCTGGTGCTTGATTATCGTTGACCACACGTTTGACTTCCGGAGTCAGACTTGGTGCCGACCTCGGGTGCATTGAGGTCGGGCTCATGACTTGCCAAGTTCGGTTGATCCCTGAGCATGATGTCCTCCCGACCTCGGGGTCGGGGTCAGTTGACTTCGTTATCCACTGAGTTTGGTTGGTTCCTGAGCTTGGTGTTTCCCGACCTCGGCGGTCGGGGTCAGTCTCGGATTGTGGACTTAGTATTTTTGCACCTTTGACGGACCTTCAATGCTTTCTACCGGCGATTATGATACCCCTGGGTATATGGGAATATACTCCATCAGATCAAATACAAGTTACCAACCCCTAACTATGAAATAAATGTTGCTATTTATACTACCAAGTGGTAATAATGATGTGGAGGTTCATGAGTGACCAGCTTCCCACCACCAAATATACTGCATTAAATGTGTTTCCCGTCAATATATTGCTTTCCCGTCAATATGCCTCGACTGATCGTCTCTGAGCTCCCTGATCCTGGATCCAAGCCTGCTTAAGGCCAGGCCCGCCGCTCGGGCCATTCTGAGTGCTCTCTTCGAGGTTCTCGAATCACCATATGGCCTTATTTGGACAAGGGTGACAATATCGAGTGTCACGCAAGCCTTACGATCGTCGGATGGACCTCCTTGTTGGGCCGATCCCAAGTTGGGCCTTGATCATTTTCTCATTATGGGGCAGTGGGCCGCTGCCATGTCGGGCCAATTATCCCAACAAGTATATAGGTTGAAAATAATACATAGTATATACCAATTTATCATCATACCAAAACTCAAGATGATGTTTTATTTATATAAATAATTTTATATCCACATTGCTTGAATCATTTGTACTTTTTAATCGGAGATCAGTATTACTTTATTTTATATTTATGTTGTTCAAATTATTTTAAAAGAATGCATATTTTTTTCATATTTCATATGTTGAAATGTTGAAACATATTTGATAGAGTATCAATTTAGAGAGAAGTGAGAGCTAGAGAGAAAAAGTGAGTAATTAATATTTCTCAACCCTCTACAACTACCACCAAGTGAAGTATTTATACGGAAAATATGGATTTGGGCTCTCAGGACTTGAGCCTGGGAGACCCGGTACAACTCCCAATACAATAATAAGACCTCTAATGGGCTGAGTACATGATTTGTCCAACTAAGTATATAATCTAGACTTCTAGGGTTCTGTTGGATGACAGAGGACGTGGCCGATGGAGGATCAAATTCTACTCTTGGGCTTCTGGGCCGCATTCTGAGATGGCATGGTTCGGTCGATGGAGGGCCATCTGAACGATGAAGGAACATGTGGACGCCAATTGTCTTTGTATTGATCTTCTGAGTATGTGGGCCATAGGGTCTGAGCTCATATACTCTATCAATGTTAATGAATAATTCTCATTCAAATTGAATAGGAAATACATTATTCTTAGTATTTTGTAACTAATCTTATTAATAACTTTAGTATATCACTACTAACATTAATATTGTATATTTATTTGATTAAATTTATTATACTGAATTTTCAGTAATGATATGTATTTTTGTATATATATCAATTGTAGGTATGACAAAAAGTATACGATAAAATATGATGTACTCCGTATTAAATTTATTATACTGAATTTGCAGTAATGATATGTATTTTTGTACTAGTTTTTATATCGCGCGTTGCGCGACTGAATAATGCCCAATTTTGTTATTTTTTAGAAATGTAGATGCATTTCGTTTATAACAAATAAAATGGGAAAGGGGTCAGGAACTTGTACATTATGGGAAAAAATAATAAGTTTTAAGTTGAATGTATTTTTAGTTAATAATTCTCATCCTTTCCAAGTCCCGATAATATTATCTTGATGTTCAATGTCCAAGCATAACATATCATTCTTTGCATATTATTTTCCTATTTTTACCATATCAGTACACCATGAGCCCTCCCCGCGTGCTCATGGATAGTATATAGTCATAGCATCATGCATCTCCGTTCATTCGCCTATTAATTATAGTCACGTCGTTGCAAAAGAAAATGATAGTTGCACTTAAATTTGTAGGTTCTAATTTTATAGTGAAGTTCTAGTACGCGCGCTGCTCTTAAAATACTAAAAGCGTGTTTGGTGATCATATTTTTTGACTTCTCAAGCTTATCAGCCAACTTTTTAATCAAACACGTTGCGTGTAACTTTTCACCAATTGTGTAACACTTTTTAAGCTTACACGTAACTTTTCACCAATTGAGTAATATTAAGAAAAAGTAAGGTTAATGTTACTTTGCTGGTTGACTTGGCTAAAGTTAGAAATAATTACATAAATATGACCAAAATATAGATGGTTTACAAAAATATGATTCATTACTAGAGTAGTAATGAAATCATAGTAATTTATGTTCAAGTTTTGAACTTTAGTTACCACAGCACTACGTTGTAGTAATGAATAGTCATATTTATGTAAATAAGTTTTATTTTAGTAATATTCTCGTAAAAAACCCCTAAAGTTATTATAGAAGGCCATAAATTTTAGATATTTTTTTATATACATTCTTTCTTGACTATATTAAAAAGTATAGTAAATATAATATTTTTCATAAATTAGCAGAATCAGCGAATCGAACCACTTCTGTCAAAACTTCATAAATTTCAACAAAATCAGTCAATCCAGTCAATTTCAATATATTGTTATCAAAGAGACTCAAAATTTTGAAGCAATAATGAGATGAGGTAGCATATCTTATTACACATACCTTTTGCTATAAAAGCTAGTTAATTGAGTAAATAATAATTAATCACCATGATCTAGAAACGACATGTAGTTACTTAATTAATAATTTTTTCATATACAATGGATCAACAATTACACGTTTTTAGTGAAAAAGTGTTTTTTAATAGTAAGGCGCTTATACCATTAAAATTAAAATAGCAATCAGCAGGAGTACAAGAACGTGAAAGGACCACATGTAACCATCCGCTCATGGCCGAGACTCTGAGTTAATCACCTTAAACAAAACAATATAACTCGTTAGACCGAATTTGGGCAAATTAAAGCTAACGACGCTTACCGCAGACCTTTCAACCTCCAAACCTAAAACAAGAGTTTCATTCAACATTTTTTTTGACAATAACACGTTTCAACATAATTAATTAAAACCACCCAAAAAACAAAATTAATTAAAACCACCCAAAAAACAGAATATCGACCTACAGTGTTTTTCAAACAAAATGCTTAATAAGGGCGTGAGATAAAATTGATTTTGGAAACATGCACATATAATAATTTTCTATTACATACTCCATAATATTCCAAGAGATTCCATTCAAAAATATTTTCCATTTAAATGAAACATGGGACTTAATAATAATATTGAATAATTAATGTTTTGGATAATTAATTTTTCTAACAATTATACTATCCTCCGTTTTTTTAATCGCAACATGTTGAATTTTACACTATTCACATGTTATACTTTGACTACATTTTACGGTGTTATTTTATGAAAGATATTTTTTAAAAAATATTGTTCAATTCATCTCATTACAAAGTTTCAAAATCTGATTTTTATTTTTTTTACTAATAGAGATTAAGATATAATTATTGTAAAAAATGTGCATTGGCAAATGTGAAATGTTGACCGTTGCAACTAAAAAAGAACGGAGGAAGTAATATGTTCTCAAACAAACCAAAGAGACTTAAAATATTTCTATAACTATTTTCAGAATTAAGCCTCACATTTTCTCACCCCAAAGTCAGCACATATGAATAAACAAATAAATAAATACGGAGCTAGTATTTTGAAATTAAGGGATCCAAACCCCAAAGTGTTGGAGAGGTTTGTCCTTTCAGTTGTAGTTCATGCATCAAAGAGCTAGTAATTAACGGTAGTGATTGTTCCTTGAAGTTTAACGGAAGGCAAATACAACATTAATGACCAGTACAATATTTAAAACATGATGTACAATTCTACAATGCTAAGCTTTACACCAACACATTTTTCATACCTAAAATAACCTTACCTTCACGTTTTTAGATATATATCAATTGTAGGTAAAAAAAGTTTACAAAACCATCTTCTCTAGGGTTTGGCTTCCTAGCCGTCTCTAGTGTAGTATCACTTTTCCCGGAGACGTAGCGGCACTTGCGAAGCAGGGACGGAGAACGTGGCGGTGGGGCGCGTATTCGAGGGCTGGTTTCGGAAATGCAGAAGCAGGAGATCGATCGATGGGTTTCGACTCCATCATCGACCGGTGGGCTTGCGGCAGAGCTTGGGGCGGCAGGCTTGTTACGCTACTCAACTGATGGAGGAAGTGTTGGACCAATATAAGAGGATGGCTATAGGAGGGGACAACAATAATCTCTACAGAGAATTGGTAGAGAACAAGATGAATAAGAGGCTAGGTGAGGTAGAAGCTACAGTACTGCTGGAGCGTCCCCTCTTGAACCGCCGCCATGGAGTGCAGAAGAGTCTAGAGTTTGGAAGCATCTTTTTTATTTTACTTTTTTCTTGCGATTCATTTTTCCAGATCATACTATTTATTTTTCTGTTGGTTATTTTTATAATTGTAAGACTCTTTCATTATGTTTGGGGGGATGAGAGTTCTGCAGTAACCATTATTGGCTCAATTATGCCCAATTTCGGATCACCGAGTTATATTCCTTTGTCAAAGGTGATCAATTTAGACTTTGACCCAAAAGCGAATAGTTACTCGTGATGCTTTTGATATTTTAGTCCCTTTCCCATAATTTTAATCTAAACCACCTTCCAAAACAAAGGTAGGTATGACAAAAAGTATACGAGAAAATATGATGTACTCGGTATTATAGTACGTCCGTACCGAACCACTTTATTTAAGCAGGAACATTCCGCTATGCTTGATGCTGACAGCAACGCCCTTAAGCTTTACATAAATTACGCTATGTGCCACTTTTCCTTTACTCTTCTGTAACTATACACACCTGCATGAACTTTCAGCAGTTGTGAGCAACAACCTGAGATGGTGGACACGATAAGCATCGACTTGAATTCCGGTGGCCCCGATGAGCAGCTCCTCTTACCGGAGGCTGACAATGTTGACCGGTCTTGGCGGCTGAATTTCGATAGCTTCCAGCCGCCACCGGAGAAGAAAGAGAAGACTCGTCACAGCCTTCCTGACTGCCTCGGCGTTTCAAGTAATTCTCTCGATTTTCACACGCTTCCTAAATCGTCTCATTTCACTCATGTATCTTATTGTCTTGTCGTTTTTATATCAAATGAGTGACTTAAAACAAAAAAAAAACATTTCATGGATTTCCTTTTTCTTTAAATTGTTTAAAAATATCAAAATCATATTTCAAGTAATCCGGTTAATCACTATCGTTTCGGTCCCAGTGCAATTAGGGGGCTTGAATCTTTGATGTCTTTCTTATTACGGTGACCTAATATTTTGCATTTTAGTTAAGATCAAAAGTGAACAATGGAATTTTATTTCCGTTTTGAGTTGTATAAAATTCCGTATCAGCATCAAGTATATACGCTAAGAGTGGTATGTTGCTGAATTGCCATCTCTGACTGTCATTGATAATGTATGTTGTAGACCTTTTAGACTGATTCTTGAAATTTACGACAATGAAGTGATATCCTATATGGTGTATAGCCAGGGGAGGACCCAGGAAATTGATATTGGGGGCGATAATTTAAACAAAAAAAATCTAGGCGATTATTATTATAAGTTATAACCTTAATATAATACGGAGTAGTAATTAAATGAAGCATTATAATAGAAGAAGAGACAAATATATTATTACAAAATAGTTAAAGTTAGTACTTTAGAATTGTATCCAACGCTTCTTCAACGAGATAAATTCCTCAATCACGTCTTTTTAGTCAAAAGTTTTAGCAATTTCTCTTTCAATATAAACAATCAGGTTGTCTGCAACATACTCATCCTCCATTTTATTGCGAAGCCTTGTTCTTATAATTTTCATTGCGAAAAAAGTCCTTTCGGTTGTTGCTGTCGAAACCGGTAGAGTCAACAAAAGTCGGATCAATTTATCAACAAGCTAAGAAAGTACACTTTTGACATCTCCGTCTCCGCTAATCTTTGACAAAGTTCACCCATTGTAGAAAAATTCGCCAATTTTGGATGGTTTAGAACATTGAGCTTATAATGTTGCAATTGAAACCTCAAGCTCACCTTCTCCAGCTCAATAAAATCAAAGGGGTAATATTTATCCACTAAAGAACAGATATCATCAATGTTAAAAGACTTATATGAGTCCTTAGGATCCAAAGCACCACTAAGAGTAAGAAGATCCATTATCTGTTCACCGCATAAGGACGTTCAATATCAAACCCTTCTTGATCATGGCATTTGCGTTTTACCGCATAAGGAGACTTCATATTAGGAACTTCAATTTCATGCTTTGTGCAAAACTCTTTAACAATTTCTAAGAAGTTATCCCATCCACCCTCCCTTAACTTTTGGATCAACATTTTGGTGCTTGACACCAAATGCATAGCATTTACTATGTCTTGGCACTTCTTCTGTATATGCTGACATAGAAGATCTGTAATGCCCATAATTTCTTTAATAAGATGCAACAAGAAAACAAAATCAAAAGATTTAATCTTCTTAAGTTCTCTAGCTGCATTTCCACGAGTAGAATAATTATTGCCATTCTCTTCAACATCTTCTAAAACAGAACAAGTTGCAGCAAACATCCTAATCAAACTGCAAACAGAACTGAAATGTGAGCTCCAACAAGTTTCCCCAGCTTGTTGTAATGTACCAACCTAATTAAGTCCTCTGCTAGTTTCAAGCTCACCAATTTCCAACATTCTTGCAATTTCAAGTGCTTGAGCTTCCTTTAATTCATCACTTCGTTTGCAAGAAGAATTAGTCACATTAATAATAAAGACTGAATCGATGAAAAAATTGTGCACATATTTCACATCTCTAGAAGCAGCAAACAATGCTAATTGCAACTGATGTGCTAAGCAATGAACATAGTAGGCATAAGGACAATCATTTAAAAATAATCGATCTTCCGTTTCTTTCTTCTAGGTGCGCATGTTTTTCATTAGTTTGGTCTAGGCGGTGGGCTGAGATTAGATTTTGGGGTGAGTTAATGGGGAATAAATTTTGGAGTGAGTTGATATAATATTACTTGTAAAATTTCTATTTTTTTAGGCTCTTAAACAATTGGGTTTCTGCGAGTGGGCTTTGCTTTGGGGGAGAAAATATTTTTTGGGGGGTTCAAAATTTTTCTTGGAGGGGTGAGAATTAAATGTTGGGGGGTAAAAATAAAAATTTTGTATATATATACTAAAAAAAAAATTGTTGGGGGGGCGGCAGCCCCCCGGGTCTGTACTACGGTCCGCCCCTGTGTATAGCCAATTTTATGATGTTTTCATCTGTGGCAGAGCCAGAAACACCAAGTTAAGGGGGCCGGAGCTTAAGGAATATATATAGCGGGGGCCAAAGTTTAAAAATTCAATATATAATTTACTGTTTATAAATATTATACATACATATATACATAAAAAAATTCTTGCAGGGGCCGAGCCCCCGCCAGTCTGTTTTTCATGTACAAGTCTGGATATATTTTTCTTCTACTTTCTGTAGAAGAAAAGCACCTTCAACTCTCAATTACAGTTGGTTTCATTTAATATAAATACTATAAATGGATTTGGTGTGCAATACTGAGTCCTTCATTAAATGTGTATTGTGTTACAAGGGGTACGAAGGTAATACATAAATCAGAAAAGTTTTATTGTCCAAATTCCAAGTATTTTTTTGTGAAACATTACATGGCTTAAACTATCAAATAATGCATTTTCAAATTTTTGCTCTGCTTACTTGACCCAATTGAATAAGATGAGGTCGTTTGCATTGTCAATTCTAGAGAGGTTCACTATTATATGTTGGGGTGTGGGTCCATGTTCTGAAGAACAAGATGCTTCATAGTGGATTGACACAAAGTTGCAAATATTAAAGAATTCTATTTTAATCCTTCTGTTCTGCTTCATGGAATATGCTTCGTTTGTGGCTACTACCCTTGAGTTGACACTTGTGCTTGCACATGCTCATACTTTATGCACACACCGTCACACACACATGCAAATGCAATGTATTGTACTCTGTATTCAGATATAAGCTGCACACCTATACTCTTGTAGAAGGAAGTAAGACCTGTGCTCCTGTTGCAGAGTTGTGTAGTACAAGAAACCTTTTTGCACTTTCATACATAGTCTTTTTCCAGTGATTGTCTAAACAGAGAAGTGGAGTGAAGCGATTCCTAATGTATCTACCCATCGTCAGTAAGTTAAACATATGATCCACTCAAAGTACCGTGGTTTTACCCTCAACAGGTTTAAATCCTAAATTTGATATCAGGCTACTGAACTGCTAAAGTTGACACTTGTAGATTAAACTAATGTAGCCTTGCTTGTGACCCTTTAGAAACACATGCACTTGAAATTCATTATTTGATTTATTTTGTGAGATGTCAATGTAACAGTTGGTTTCCATATTGAAACATTAAGAGTAGTTATTAAAGATTGTTTATGAGGTATTGTTTTTTAATTATTGAATTTAGTGCTTATTTATAACCGTTTTATCTAATGATCACAGAAGAAGAAGACAGTGTTGCAGAATATTATCAACAACAAGTGGAAATGCTTGAGGGATTTAATGCAATGGATTCCTTAGCTGATCATGGTTCTGCACCTGGAATGTCAAAGGTTAGTGTGTCACTGAATTGCTATTAAGCATGAACTGTGATTTTCATAGACCTTAATTAGTTTGCAGGAGTAGCTAGGGTGATGTTAATTCTCTTCTTAATGGTTCCGTTGTAGGAAGAGAGAGAACAATTGGCCAAAAGTGAAGCAACTGCCATAAGGATATCAAATATTGCAAACATGGTTCTCTTTGCTGTTAAGGTTTATGCATCTGTTCGGAGTGGTTCTCTGGCGATTGTTGCATCAACATTAGACTCACTCCTTGATCTGTTATCTGGTTTTATATTGTGGTTTACGTCTTTCTCCATGAAGAAGCAAAACCCATATAAGTATCCTATTGGAAAGAAACGTATGCAACCTTTGGTAAGCTCTTTTGCTTTTCTCTGTACTTGCCACAAGGGAAGAACAGAGTGCATCACTGTAATCTGCTAGTTATATTTCATTACATTCTAAAAGTATCCTGAATGTTAGGATTGATTGTTATATTTAGCCTGGTTTTCAGAATACAGAGTTTTCTAATGGTAGTAGAAAAAAGATTCAATAAACTTGAGTACTTTATCTGTCTCTTCTATGTTGGTATTTCAGATGTTCATAGAGAAATACATAGTATTGATGTTTTCTTGACATGGGCGACACAAAATGTATCTGCATTTATATTATCTGTGTTGTTATCTTCATGCAATAGATTGGGGCTTACTCGGGCTGAAAAAGGAAATGTCAGAAGCGATCAAGGAAGGCATAGAGCTTAGACACATGTTTTATGAATAGTAATTATGTAGAGATGAGAGTCACATCACTGGAGTATGAAACCTCTTCTAACTTAAAAAATGTTTTATTTTTTGTGAGAAAAATTTTGTTTTTCATTGTTGTGGTTCTTCTTTTTACTTCCTATTTAAAAACCCTAAAAAACAAACGAAGAAAGTCAAAATGTCTAATCACATTGGAAAGGCTTTCTGATGAATTATATTTCTTACTTGCGCGTGGTTCACGGCTCCACTTGTGGACTAAGCCAACCAAGTGATTTTAGTTCAAATCACTGCAGAAGTTACTTTAAAAAATGCGTGTTAATTTTTTTTTGGTCATTCGTGATTTTTCATTGGATTGATTGATGATATGCAGGGAATACTTGTTTTTGCATCTGTTATGGCCACTTTGGGACTACAAATAATTTTGGAGTCTATTCGAACGCTGATATCTAACGTAAGCAATTCTTCTTAACCATCACAAAATAGTTTTTGCTATTTCTAGTCATCCAACTATTATGTGAGTGACACTTTTGGTGCTCAACTTTGAATCTTTCTGCTTTCAATCCTTCAACTATTGCGTGTGAGACACTCTATCTACCCGTCATATTTAGTCATTGTCCAATTTTCTGCATTATGTTATTCAACTTTTATAAGTGACACATTTAGTCCTTCCAATATGATTTTACCAAATAGGCAGAGGACTAAATGTTTCACTATGATAATAGTTGAAGGGACAAAAGTGTCATGTTTACAATGGTCAGGGGACTGGATGTAGAAAAATGGAATGCCGATTGTCGAGGACTCGAGGACCAAGATGACTCTGTCACTATATTTAAACCACTATAGGTGGAAAAACACAAAGTCGAGTACCAAAAGGGTTTATAATCGGAAGACTAACAGTGGCAATAATTCTGTCACAAAACTACTTTCTCATTTTGGTTTATCGATGAGCTTCATACTTGATTCCTAATGTCAATTGTATTGGTTCCCGTGTGCTTTGATGGAAACATATATAACACCTTCTGCAGAAGCGTGATTTCAAACTTACAAAGGAACAGGAGTTCTGGGTAGTTGGCATTATGGTTTTTGTAACTGTTGTGAAGCTAGTTTTGGTGCTCTATTGCCGATCCTTTACCAACGAGATTGTCAAAGCATATGCCCAAGACCACTTCTTTGATGTTGTCACCAACGTCATAGGTCTAGTTGCTGCATTACTTGCTAACTACGTAAAAGGCTGGATGGACCCTGCTGGAGCTATTATTGTAAGTAAATGTTGGACTTTATACTTCCTCTTAGCCTCTTAGGCTGTGATCGGGAAGCTGGTTTTGAAGGGTTTGGAATGGGAGTGGTTTTTCTCTTCTTTTTTTATTTGTAGAACATTGCTTTAACGAAATATTTTTGTCGAACTATCTAAGTAGAATATGAAACAA
This sequence comes from Cuscuta epithymum, assembly GCA_945859915.1. Classification (NCBI taxonomy): domain Eukaryota; kingdom Viridiplantae; phylum Streptophyta; class Magnoliopsida; order Solanales; family Convolvulaceae; genus Cuscuta; species Cuscuta epithymum. Next base: position 1,714,902 of record CAMAPF010000068.1, read on the forward strand.
TAAATTAGTATAAATGCAATGTTTAGGCATTTATTTATAACCTCACCATAAATAATTCTCTCAATATAGAAACAAAAGAACATTTCCGCTCATTTGATTTGTTTTTTAATACTCCGTACTACTTAATATTCCTTTTTCGTAAGCCTAAATGGCTAAACTCTAGTTTCAATTAGGCTGGGTTCGGTTATGGTCCTGAGCCAATACTGTCCACTCCAAGGATCGAATCAACATTTCGGTTACTCACTTACTCATAACCGAGACCGAACCTCTATTGAATCGGGTACTGATTTATTGGGAACTGAAATTTCGGTTCGGTTCGCCCAAAACCAAATAAACCCGAACTTATAAAAGAATTAACTAATATTCAATGCTCCAGTTCTGAAGCAATACTAGCCGGGGCTGTCTAAGCCCAATACTATGTCATACCAAGCCCATTCATTCAGACTAGTTGATAGGCACGATTATTCTAAACTGAACTAGAGTAACAAGGTTATATAGAAACATTTGATGGAGGAATCCTTCTCTTCTTCCGGTGTATATGTGTAGGACAAAGTTGTTTTGGAAAGCAATTTGAATTTTGAAAGTTTAACTAGAAAAGTTGGACCTGGGAGTCGAACATGCGACATCCAACACAACGGATGCACTCTACACTGTTATATCATTTATATGCAACATTATTAACTATGAGTCATTCGGAAATAGTCTCCCTTGCAAAGTACAAGGGTAAGACTGCGTACATCCGACTCCTCCTTACCCCGCCTTAGGTGGGAGCCTTTGCGGCATTGGGGTGATGATATGATGTTTATCAACTGCAATATGATAATTATAAATAATACTACCTCCGTCCCGTATTGGCAAAATGACACGATTATTTAGACAATAATTAAATATGTAAATTCAAATATATTTTGAGAAATAATTTTGATGAGTATATTATATAATGAGTTATTGATGATAATGTTATAAATGTATTATTTTTAATATTTGATGATTCAATTGTTACTACCTCCGTAACTTAAAAACCTTCCCATTTTAAAAGTAGGTAGATTAAGAATAGTGAAAGAGGATATGAATTATTGAGGATATGATGGAAAGATAGTAGAATAATGTGATGGAATCTAGGATAAATCCAAAAAAAGTAGTTGTAATAGTGTATTATTTTCAGAATTATTGAGGGTATGATGAGAAGATTTAGAAATGAGAAGATTTTTTTTGTTACGGACGAAAAAGGAAAGTGAGAAGATTTTTTTTATGGAGAGAGTATTTAAGAGTGTCAATTGTTTCCTAAAATAGAAAATAGGAATCTTTAAGTGGAACATCAAAAAAAGAAAGTGAGAACCTTTAAATGGGATGGAGAGAGTAATCATTACTATTAATCCAAATTGTCGGTTCAGTTCGGTGCAAACAGCTTTTTTGGTAGTATTGACCAAATTTGAACCATGTTTGTCTCGGGTCCCAAATTACATAGGTTTGATTTGGGGTTTTTCAATACGGTTCGGTTTTTTCGGTTTGGTTTTCATTTTTTCGGTCCAAAATGCCAACCCTAGTTTCAATAGCTTGACCCTTGGGGCGGCCATTACCACTCCCAGACTCCCTACATGCTCTGCAGAACAGTAATTAATTCACATAATTTTTACATTTTTTAACAGTGTTAACCAAACTTAGGGTGGACATTGGCCCCCTCTACCAATGCTGTTGGCACTCCCTAACTTGGTACTTGTAGTCTTATAGTCCCATTTTCATGACTTGTTTGTGTGGTGCAGCTGGCCATATACACCATCCGAACTTGGTCACTTACTGTGATGGAGAATGTGAAATCACTTGTTGGCAAGTCAGCTCCCCCAGAATATTTGCAGAAAGTGACATACCTATGTTGGAACCATCACAAATCCATACGGCACATAGATACTGTCAAGGCATACACCTTCGGTTCCAACTACTTCGTTGAAGTTGACATTGTCTTGCCTGCAGACATGCCCTTGAAAGAGGCACATGATATTGGAGAGTCCTTGCAAGAGAAGTTGGAATGGCTACCTGACATCGAGCGGGCCTTTGTTCATCTTGATCACGAGTTCAGCCACAAACCAGAGCATGCACAGACACATCTCTAGTGTAAAAAAATGCTTCTATCTTCTTCCCAACTCCCAACATCTATATTTGTCCAGAGTTTGAGGATGTCACTTTGGAGATCTGATTCCTTTAGCATAAAAGTTGTAGGAGACAATTAGTTGTCAGCATCTTAAACTCAGAATTGGAATAACATTATACTCCCTCCGTAACTTAAAAATCTTCCCACTTTCCTTTTTCGTCCGTAACAAAAAAATCTTCCCATTTCTAAATCTTCCCATCATACCCTCAATAATTCTTAAAATAATACACTATTACAACTACTTTTTTTGGATTTATCCTACATTCCACCACATTATTCCACTATTTTCCCATCATACCCTCAATAATTCATATCATCTTTCACTATTCTTAATCTACCTACTTTTGAAATGGGAAGATTTAAAAGTTACGGAGGGAGTAGTTGATATGTTAGATGGTAAATACAACCGTCTTTATCAGGGGTGGAGACAGGGGAGGCTGGCGGTGGCCACGACCCCTGCAAGAAAAAAATTGTGATGTATATATATGTATAAATATTTAGAAGTATTACAAAATATAGTGAAAATTTAAGTTTTGGCCCCTGCTATATAAATTCTTTAAGCCCCGGCCCCTGTAACCTATCAATCCTGGCTCCGCCACTGGTCTTTATTACTCCGTCCCCGCTATGATTGTCTCATCTTTATTTTTTTTATCCGTGTCACTAATATTATTTCATACCAAATTTGGTAATGTTTTGTTTTTATGGTTCTAAATCGTTTTTACTTTGTTCATACTTTATCAATTCAATACTAATAACATAAATTCATTTTTCTTAATAATTGCACCACCTCCTCATCTTTAGTTAGAGAGACGGAGGTAATAGAATATATACTCTTTTAAACAGGTTGTCGGTTTTCATTTTTTTTTGCCTTCAACCGCTTCCTTCTTTATGGCGTTTTTAAGAACAAAAATTCTAAATGCCACGAGCCCAAAGACGGTAATTTAACCATTGGAGCACTTTCTACTAATTATCATTGCCTTCCAAACAAAATGATCAAACAAGTTTGAGTAATGAGTAATGACTAATGAGTAAGATAATAATACAAATATTAATCAACTCAATCAAAGTATGAGTTTAAAATAGACAACTTTTATTCCAGATTAGGGTGGAGAATGACTAATATTTAGGATAAATTTTGTGGTAGCGTCAAGATATCATACCTTGTTCACAACTTCACATTAGAACTTTGCAATTTTCTGTTCTCATTTTTTAGTTTTCCATTTTCAAATCTGAAAACATGTTCATCAAATTTTTTTCACCCGGTTCTGTGACTGACCATAAGACTGAAATTACGATTCCAGTCTGGAACCAAACCTAGTACAACCCAAGTAAGGTACTAGGTCCACACATAGGAAAATCGGGATCGGGACTGGTTGGTCCCGATTGATCTCAATGGTTAGTTTGACGAATTCTTTTCTCATTTCCCTATTGGTTGACAATTCAACGGCTCTTTTAAAATTCTTCACTTGAAAAATGATTAAAAAACCGAGACCGAACCACCGGGTCATTGACCGACCCGGACAGGGACTGTCGTGTCATTGACGGGACTGGACCGTGACCGCCCGGTTGTCGATCTGACCAAACACAGACTCTTAGATCATTTGCCGCACATGATATGGACCACCGGGTCGTTAATCGGATAAGACGGGACTGCAGGGTGGTTGACCGGACAGGACAAAGACCGTTGAGTAGTTGACCGGACCGGACGGACGCTACCTAGTCATTGACCAGACCATATCGGATCGGGACTGCTCGGTCGTCGACCGGACCGAACAGGTACTGCGTGGTCATGGATCAGACCGAACACGGACCGTCGGGTCATAGATCGGACCAGACATGGGTCGTCAGGTCGTGGGCCGGACTGGAAAGGGGTTGCCAGGTCGTGGACCTAATAGGGACCGCAGGGTCGTCGACCGGACCGGAGAAGCTAGGATCGCTTGGTCGTCGACCGGGTTGACAGGGACCGCCAGGTCAATACTGGTCCGGACCACTGGGTCATTATTTGACCGGACCAAATACGGATCGTTTGGTCGTTAGCCGGACCGAACTAGAACTAACATCGGAGCGGGACTGTATCCACCACTAGGCGTAAATATGAAAATTCATTGCAGCGGCATTGCAGTATCCACGTTTTCCAAATTTGAAAACTAGTAAAAGTCACTTTTCAATTCATTAAGGAAATTCGAGTCATATCTCATTTTTTTGGTTTTGGAAAACGATTTGGTAAACGCATTTCTCTGTTTTCCTTTATCCAGTTTTCCAGCAATTTTCTTTGGTAAACACGTTTTCTGTTTTCCTTTTCCAGTTTTCAAGTTTTTCAGAAAACTGAAAAATATCTCCGTTAGTAAACAGGCCCTAATGTTTACGGCCGCTAGGTCTAGAGAATAGTATGTCACGTATGTGCAGTGCTACAAGATTCTTTCTTTATGTATGTGTCGATTTCCACTTACTTTTCTTCCCCAAGTTAGATGAATTGGTTTCTCTTTTCAGTGAGATTAACGCGGAAAACCACTTTATGATTCATAAGTCCGTATTTGGACACACATTTGATGCGTGTTGGGATTGGATTTTGATGATTTTCCTAGCTTTAAGGTGTCACAAGTCTCAATTTTAGCTCAAGTTATGTTTACCAGGCGTTGGTTCGAGTTTTGTGTCATTTGAAGTCAAAATCAGGAATTTAGAGTTCGGCACCGACGCTTGAGGAGCAATCGAGATGATTCGAGATGCATTTGAGAGTGGATTGAGAGATTTGGAGGTCACCGGGAGATTTACGATGAAGATTTGATGACAAAAGAGCTCTAGAATTGGTTATGAGATCAAAAGAAGATGAATAAAGCTTGAAAACGACATTCAGTATGACCTTCTGTCAATCGTTCAAACATATCTCTTTGTAGAAGCATCTAAAGAACACGATTCAAAGTCCACATGAAAGCTATCTTCAAGAGCTACAAAGCATATTAAGACATTATTCCGAGAATCTGAGAGGAAGAAGATGAAAATAGAAGATGAAGTCAGATGATCCCTGCTGCCATTTCAGAATGAGACCTTCCACCATTTTAATTATATCTCTTGATTGAATGATCCAAATCCAATTTGGAAAGTTGTGGTGGATACCAGACTTCATTATCTACAACTTTCATGAAGGAAGTTTTGTCAAATTCGGAAGTTTGACACACGCCGTGCGTAGGGGAACGCACGACCGTGCGTCTGAAGGCGAAAAAGCAAGGAAGACACTGCCAGCAACGCACGGCCGTGCGTAGGGGGGACGCACGCCGTGCGTAGCCCCGGGTTACGCGAAATTGAATCCCAAATCGGCCCGAATTCATTTTTTCCCATTTTTCTATAAATAAGGCCTCCCTAACCCTTTTTGGGGGTTACGAACATTACGGAGAGGCCTAGGGACGAATTACTTGCGTTTTTATGATTGTTTACTCCAAGACCCTGGGATTATTTGTAAGTTCATCTTTTTAATTAATGACAATATATTATATTTTTCCCAATTCTGTTGATTCTTCAATTATGAATTGTGAGTAGTTTAATTAGGGATTTGGGGTTGATGAAGAGGTTAATCATGATGTATGACTAGATTCTTGATGGTTTAATTGCATGAATGCCGTTTAATTTGTGTTTGAATAATTTAACTGATATCTTTTGTAAACTAAAACGCGCGCTAGAATTACAATTGCTTGTAGAATAAGTTAAGAGAGATCTAATTTATTTTAGGACACCTTCACACACACTTAATCGTTCGCTAAGAGATTAGTAGCGATTAAGGGGCCGTAAGCTCGCTCATCTTGGCAATAATTTAGGATCCTGTCGCATAAGAGATCAGCCTGGTCCCCTAAATTATTGTACTCTACGCCGCGAGAGCGGTAAGAACTTAGTAATGATTAGCTAGGCTCAATTAAATTAAATTCATGTAATTAGGCCTGATCTGCCAGAAATCTGGTTACCCCGAAATCAATCCTTGTTTCCTTCGTCGTTAATTAAGAAGAAACCAAATTTATTTTTATTCGTTAACCTGCATTAGTTTAATTTTCCAGCAACCAATCATATCTCGCACGACGCATTTATTTTATTTATTTTTAATCGCTGAATTTAATTAATTCTTGATTCCTTTTTGACTTTTTGTCCGTCCATGTGGAGACCATACTCGTACTTACACCACTATATTACAATCTATTTTAAGTGCAAGAAAAGTGCATCTAAATGTCATGTCTTGTGAATCAACATGCGTGAAGTATATCTTAGAAGTACAAAGTGACTATAGAATAAAAAGCGATTTATTGTTTTACTATATTTGGATATCTATATATATTTACGTCCATATTTAATCATTACCAAAGATTAAACATTGACTTACAGAGTGCTCTTTTGGTCAGGAATTCTTGATCGAAACCGCCGTCCGGACGACGGCGTTTGGCCGCCTTCCAGGTAAAATTTTTCGATGACATTTTTATCACATGTTCTCCATCAAGTCTAGTTTATCCACAAAATATTTCAGCCAAAAACACATTCGGGAAGGTAGTCAAATGATTTTTTCAAGTTAACTGGTCCGGAAAATACATATTGCGGACCAGTTAACTTGCAAAAGTCATTTGACGACCTTCCCGATTTAGTTTTTGGCTGAATTGTTTTGTGGATAAATTAAAATTGATGGAGAACATGCCATAAAAATTTCATCAAAAAAAGCCACCGGGAAGGCGGTCAAACGCCGCCGTCCGGACGGCGGTTCCTGTCCGGAATTCCGGACATGAACATTTGTGTTGACTTACAGAGTACTCTTCCGGTCAGGAATTCCTGACCGGAACCGCCGTCCGGACGGCGGCGTTTGGCCGCCTTCCGAGTGGAATTTTTCGATGAAATTTCTATGACATGTTCTCCATCAAGTCTAGTTTATCCACAAAACATTTCAGCCACAAACTCATTCGGGAAGGTCGTCAAATGATTTTTGCAAGTTAACTGGTCCGGAAAATACATATCTCGGACCAGTTAACTTGCAAAAATCATTTGACGACCTTCCTGGTTGAGTTTTTGGCTTAATGTTTTTGTGGATAAACTAGACTTGATGGAGAACATGCCATAAAAGTTTCATCAAAAAATGCCACCGGGAAGGTGGCCAAACGCTGCCATCGGCGGTTCCTGCCCGGAATTCTATAACATTTGTGTTGACTTACATATGGACAAAGTCACATTTTTCTAGATATAAGTGTACGGGTGCTCACAATGTGAACTTATTTAGAGCCCGTTTGGTAGCACCAAAATCGGCTGTTTTGGCTGATTCTGCTGAAATTTATGATATTCTGGCTGGAGTGGCTGTTTTGGCTGATTCTGCTGATTTAAGAAAAAAATATTTTAAAAATATATTTTATTAATAAATTAAAGAAAAAATTATATGTAAAAATAGCTAAAATGGTCCTCTACAGTAACTTCAGCCAATACAGCCAGAAAAGTAACTCCAACCTTACTTTTTCAGCTTATTACACAATTCAGCGCGCGAAAGTAAAAGTTACGTGTTTGGTGAAAAAGCTGGCTGATAAGCCTGATAAGCTGAAAACAGAGTTCTCCAAACGGGCTCTTATCCTATAAGGCGCTGAACCTTTCTTGATTCGCAGAAGACACTTTAAAAAAGGAGAATTGTTCATCTGGATCGAAATTTGTTGTTCTCTCATGAGATACTCTTATTTAAGTTTGATCGGGTCTTAATTAACAAGTCTATTTGTTTACATCCATTTGTGATTGGGTTGATTTAGTATTTTATTATTGCCTTAGCGTGACTAGTTTGATTGATTGATCTGAATAATGAATATGATCAAGTCTGGCCTTAGGATGTTTTCTTTTGGACTGAAATTTGCTGGTCTTTTCTGGTCTGATCTGATCTGGTCTGGTCTGGTCTGTTTAAGTCTGGCCCGGTAAACGTCTGGTCTGATCTGGTCTGGTCTGTTTAAGTCTGGTCTGGTAAAAGTCTGGTCTGGTAAACGTCTGGTCTGGTCTGGTCTGATCTGGGACTGAAAACAGTCCAAAAGAAAACATCCTTAGATTGAAATAAGTAGAAAGGAACATGTCATTTTTAAGATGTTTTCTTTTGGACTGTTTTCAGTCCCAGACCAGACCAGATCATACCAGACCAGACTTGACTTCCGTAGTTATAAAATACATAGAGACTAGACGTTTACTAGACCAGACCAGACCAAATCAGATCAGAACAAACCAGACTAGCAAATTTCAGTCCAAAAGAAAACATGCTTATGATTATTACGTACGTGCGTACGTACTATATATTAAAGCTAGAGAAAATTATCATGGGTATGACTAAAACTCCATGAGTTTCTCAATCTATGACCTAACTAGTTTTATTCCCAAAATGTTATTTTAAATTCTATTTTTAATTAATTTCGAAAATAATAAATAAATAAATAAATTTCATGGACTAATATACCCTTTAGAATATGCCTATAAAACTCTAATCTTCTACTCATTTTCTCCAACCCTAATCTCTACTCTCTAGCCACACACCCAATTCCCACGACCGCCGCACGGCCACCTGCCACGATGCCACCATTGCACGGCCGCCTGCCGCCACCGTCAAGCTGCCGGAGAGCCATGTGCGCCGCCATCATCCCCAATCAACCACCGCCTCCCAGGTGACGCCCTTCGTCCCCAACCTGCCGCCGTTGTCCCAAGCTCGATCTGCGCGCCGCTTCCAGTCTCCGTCCTTCGTCCCCAACCAGCGGCCGTCTCCCAGGTGCGCCCTTCGTCCCTCACCAGCCGCCGCTGTCATCTAAGTATCTAACTGTACCGCCGCACTACAACTCCGCCTTCATCCAGCTGCACGAAAATCTGCCTCCATGGGTGAACTAGGGTCAATTGCAGAGTTGTAGAACACTTCCGTCGTAGATGATATTCCCATTAAAATTTAGGTTTGGATATTTTCATGTGCGCAGACTGCTACTTGCTTTGGATCCGCTAGAATCATAGGCCCACAATTATTATTTTTTGCTTTTAATATTTGAAAGTTGGTGTTTCTAAAATTTGGTTTTGTGAGCATTAAATATGTGCAATGAATATGGGCAATGAAATCATTATAGACATTGTTGAGTATGACAATATATTTTGTGCATAGTAGTGAATGAATGCATTAAGCAAATTGGTGTGCAGTGATTATGACCGATAGTGCGGTAACAGAGCAATAAGTTCGCCATGAAACACAATATATTTAATTAGACGTAAAAATATATATCAAATCTAAAAAAAATGAAAACAATAAGAGCCCGTTTGGTAGCACCAAAATCGGCTGTTTTGGCTGTTTCTGCTGAAATTTATGATATTCTGGCTGGAGTGGCTGTTTTGGCTGATTCTGCTGATTTAAGAAAAAAATATTTTAAAAATATATTTTATTAATAAATTAAAGAAAAAATTATATGTAAAAATAGCTAAAATGGTCCTCTACAGTAACTTCAGCCAATACAGCCAGAAAAGTAACTCCAACCTTACTTTTTCGGCTTATTACACAATTCAGCGCGTGAAAGTAAAAGTTACGTGTTTGGTGAAAAAGCTGGCTTATAAGCCTGATAAGCCGAAAACAGAGTTCTCCAAACGGGCTCTAAATCATTTCGTAAAGTGAATGAGAAGAAAATCAATTTTGGCAGAAGTATAGTGATTAATACCGGATAGATATGCAGTAATGTAGTGCAGTAATTTCGTGCAGTAATGTTATGCAGTAATTTTAATCAGATGAAATTAGTGCAAAATGCACATATTTTAAACAAGGGTATTTTCGTCATTCAACATTTAAATAGATACGAATTTTTCTTTTTTTTTCATGATTTTCGATCATACAAAAATTCAAAGACTAATTAAGTCATAGATTGAGAAATTCATTGAGTTTTATTCATATTCTAATAAATTTCCCTTACGGCTAGCCTTAGAGTATGTATAGCACGGAGTAGTTGATGAAATGATGAGTTCGTGTGGGCCAATTTTATACAAGCAAATACAACAATATATGCATAGTATGAGAATCATGAATTAGCTTGCAGCAACTGGTTTGAATACTATGTCATCATCATTAGCTTGTTTTAGTTCTCTCTCAAGCCTTCCATTGCCCAAGGCCACCTTTTCATCAAGCCAGTCGATGATGTCGGAAAACACGACGTCCAAATTCTCCGGCAGCTCGCCATAGGTAAGAGAATGCCACAATCCTGGGTACAGCTTAAGGGTCTTGTCTGTGCTTGTAGCCGTTTCATACAAGAGTTTGCTCACCGCCGGATCTGTTACGATGTCTGCTTCTCCATGTGCAACTATAAATGGCAACTTCACCTGTCGATCGGAAGCGTTTCCTTAAATTAAATAACAAAACTAATAAAAATGCTACTTGTAGATGTCCGCTTACAAACTCTGTTTATTTTATCTATGGATAAACAATTGATTTTCATTTTAGTAAATGGAATTGTTTGTGATTCAAAACTGTTTATGCACAGACAACTCACCTTTTCAGGGTCGTCACACATAGTTTACTAAAATGAATTTCAATTGTTTGTGCACAGAAAAACATATTTGGCGGGTTAACGGGCATGTAATTCGACGTGTACAAGTGGTATTTTTGTAAAATATATGTAGTAATAAAGTTACTACTTGTCTACTTTCACAATGGTTGTAGTATAAAAGTGAATTCAATACTGTAGTATAGTAACTAAAGATGTTTTTACCTGGACGGTTTTCACTCCCAGACCAGACCAGACTTAAACAAATCAGACCATATCAGACTTAAACAGAACATACCAGACTTAAACAGAACATACCAGACTTGACTTCCGTAGTTATAAAATACACAGAGACCAGACGTTTACCAGACTAGACCAGACCAGGTCAAATCAGACCTGTCCAGACTAGCAAATTACAGTCCAAGTAAAAACATCCTAAGGATGGGAGTTGAACGGCTTGAACCTACTATACCTCATTAAGCCTTTTCTCCAAGTCCATGCTAACAGCGAGGAGTTCATTCCCGGTTTTCAAGCGCGGTCGGCCCTTGTAGCAATACGGGTTGGCCCTAATCTGCACATGAATATGCCCAGATCCATATGAATATACTCCCTCCATCCCATTAAATTTGACCATATTGACTTTTCTTGGTTAATGATGGCCAAGTTTGACCCTTGATAATTTTTAATATGCAATTATTTCAAATATGAAAATTATATGAAAATGTTTTTTGTGAAAAGTACTTTCATAAAAGTATAAAAGTTATGAATTTCACACAAATATAATAACTAAAATCATGATCCGAAGTTTATTACCATTGACCAAGAAATGTCAAATTGGTTAAGTTTTATGGGACGGAAGGAGTATATGATTGCCGTAAAAATGACCACCAAATTATTAATACTTCTGATATGATATATTGAAATGCCTTACTTATATTAAATAGTTAAATGCCATGGGTTTAATGAATTTCGGAAGGATAAACAAGGATAATTATATCTGAAGGAATGTTTTTATTAGTCTCATTCATCATTCATCATTCATCATTCATCATTAATTCATCGAAATAGTCCTGTTGGAATGTATGTATAGGTAGAAAAATCGTAGATAGTATTCGTTTAGTTTTGTAATCAGTTACGTCGAACCATAAATGAGTTGAGTTAATTAATTTAAGCAGATACGTACTGCATTTGTTCTAGTTTAGGAATTGTTTTCTAGGATCTAGTTTTCTTAAAGTCTAGTCAAATTTGATAAAGCAGATATACTATCTTGAGTGAAGCTAGGTGTACACAAAAGTTGTACATTTGTCTGTCCAGCGCAAATAAATTGTCTGTCCGGAGATGAGTTGTCTGTTCACCGACAACTCACCTCCAGACATACAATTTATTTGCGCTGGACAGACAAGTGTACAACTTTTGTGTATAACTTTTGTGGCCATATCTTCTACGCGTACTCCCGTTCCATAATTAACTTTTGTTTCAACTTTGTACGGGGATTAAGAATGTGAAATTTCGAAAAGAATCAAAGGCTACAATTCATGCGTAAGTACAATTTGTCATGCGCATCATTCACTTGATTGATCAAAATAGGTATATCATTTTGAATTTAGACTTAAATAATTCTACTGCAACATTCTGATTGGTATATGTGGACAAATGTATAGTATCTTTTGGGTACCATAGAATCTACCAAATTCAAACCCATAATTCCATAGAAAATTACCCTAAATAGGACTAAAAACGTTTGTATATTCCAAAATAGGATTGTCATGTTTTTATTCCCAAAATAGGCTAATTACTGTCATGTTTTGTCAGTGCTAGACTTTAAACATGACACCATTTTCCAAACTTGACAGTAATTACTTCTATTTTGGGAATAAAAACATACTCCGTATATGACAGTCCTATTTTGGAATTTTGAAACTTATTTACTCCTATTTCGGGAATTCTCCCTAAATCTATAATAACAACAGTGCTCAGAACATGAAATATAATTTCTTTTTACCAAATTTAATTTGATGGGTCCTTTTTATAATGCTTTTTACAATATTGAGATAAACTAAACTGCCAAAGAGACTAAGCCAATAGCTTTATTTTCCTAATATGTATAAAACTATATATTTTGGTTGTGTGTGTGTCTATATATATATTGTGGTTCAAGTGAGAAATGCATCTAATGTGAGAAATGAGAATGAATCTCAGTCATTAGATTTACGAAGTTGTACTAAAAATAACTTTATGTTGCAGTAATATTTAAATTTTGCACGGTTGCACTAAAAGTGTTTCATGTTGCACTAATATTTGACGGCGTTGCACCGAAATAACTTCATGTTGCACTAGACAAGTGTAATACGGATTTTTCAGAAGTATTTATAGAAATGCAACCATGCTAGATTGCATATTTAAGTGCATCATGAAATGTCTTTTACTGCAACTTAGTCGAATCCAATGGCTGAGATTCATTCTCACTTCTCACCTAAATTAAAGGTTTCTTCTCGATCACTTGAACCTTACATATATATATATATAGTATGGATCAAATAAAAAGTACTTCATAGGTGAAAAGTAAGAACTAATCTTGGCCATTGATATGAAAAAATTGATGGAATAGATCAAATTTTAAGTGAAAAACGTGGTGGCCATTTGGTAATTATGAAGAATTTTTAATAAAAATGTTATACAAAAAGTGTACAAGAATATGCAAAAAGTGTATATGTAGAGCACAAAAGTGCACAACGGTACATCATAAAATGTGCACAAGTTCAAAAAAATTGGCAATCTTTTTTAACACTCAAGAGTGCACTTTTAGTAATTTAATATCCACTTTGTATAATAAACATTTGCACGTTACTTGACTCTCTGTCTTGTGATTAAAGTTAATCTAATCCAATCCATTCATTTACAAGTGATTAAAGACTAAGATTTGTTCTCACTTTTCATGGGAAGATTACTTTTTACTTGAACTTTTCCCTATATATATATATATATATATATATATATATATATATATTCCGAGTTGAAAATTAAGCAAAACAAAAGGGACTTGCAGATGACCGTGGGGTATTTTCTTAAAAGACGGGAGAAGCTAGCGGATAGTGCAAAAAAAACGGGACTTTTTCTAGGTTTTCTAAAAACACGGGAAACCTATTCCGGACGTTGGATTCCGAGTAAATTAGAAAACAGGATGGTTTGTACACTAGTGGGAAAACCTATTTGGAATTCTGTATTCCGAAAACAATGTATTTTTTTCAACCAAACCCATTCGGAATATCCCATTCCAGGTGAACTTTTTTAATTTATAAACCTCAATTATTCCTTCGTTGCAGGCTCTTTTATTTGGAGGTTGTTGGGAAATTTTTTCCCTGGAAGATGGGAATTATGTTGGGGAGATGATGACATCTTAATTCATGATTTTTTTTTTGATTAAATTTTATCGGAGAAAATTTATCTCTTATATTTTTTTGGTTATATTAGACTTTTGGGTGACACTATTTTTCGGCTTATGAGCCTTATCAATCAATTTATTCATCAAATACGTAATATTTTATTTGACGCGTTGTATTGTGTAGTATAATAAAAGCAAGTAATTGTGGAGTTACTTTTATGACTTATTCATTCCGTCAACAAGTCATGTTTACTTACCATATAATTGGAAATGTGACATAATCATTCAGTCAAAAGACCGACTTAATCATTAAGCCGTATAATTACAGTCCTCGCCATTAAGACGTCTATTAAGACCTTTTTTTCTGTCGTGTTTTTTAAATTGATTGTGGAATAAATTTATATTAATAAATGAAGCTTTTCATTGACATTGTAATCTAATAATAACACTAACTTGATTTTTACATTTTCTTTATTATTTGGAAATTGTTTTAACATTTTCACTTTTAATCCAATTTTTATTTAAAAAAAATATATTTTATTTTTAATGATCCATCACATGGTATCAATATTGCATATGAAAAATTACAAAAAAAAACACAGCTAAAAATGGATGTTTAAAAAAGATTATTATTTTGATTTTTTTAAATATAATATAGATATATACCATTTGAAAGATTATAAAAAAATAATAGATTTGATATTTTTTTAATAAAAACTGAATAATAAATAAAAAAGTTAGAATAGTTTAAATAAAAATGAAATGGAATGTGGCAATAAAATTGCATTCATGTTGGAAAGGCACTCGCCAACTTTTTATTCTATGCATGTGATTGAGTCATACAGACTATTAATCGCTAAAGAGTCAAATAGGCCCTTGAACTAGATTAAAATGTTCAATTAGCCCCTTATATAGGAAGTCCAGCCCGGCCATCGCCAATTGGGGAGGTTCTCGGTGGATTTTTTTGATGAATTTTTTTGAGCATCTTCTTCGTTAAGTCTAGTTTACCCATATCAAATTTCAGCTAAAAATTAAATCGGGAAGGCAGTCAAATGATTTTTCTAAATATACTGCGCTGTTTAACTGCGCAGTTATCTTCAAAAAATCATTGGCGATGGTCGGGCTGGACCTCCCGGTTGAATTTTTAGCTGAAATTTGGTATGTGTAAACTAGACTTAATGAAGAAGAAGCTCGAAAAATTTCATCAAAACTTCCACTAGGAACCTCCCCAATTGGCGATGGTCGGGCTGGACCTCCTATATAAGGGCCTAATTGAACACTTAAAGCTAGTTTAAGGGCGGAGTTTTATTCCGGGCTAATTGAACACTTTGGGTCTTTGACCCTTTAGCTGACTATTCATCTATTCCGTGTTATTTTATTATTATTACGGAGTACGGAGTTTTATTGGAGTATTAAGAACTAGTAGAACTAATTGTAGTAGTATGGGAGGGTGGGGCATTGGTTGTCAGATCACTCCGAATCATGCTACTCCCTCATGCTACTCCCTCCGTTCTTTTTTATTAGTCTCCTTAGGCTTTGACACGGGTTTTAAGAGTAAAATAGTAGGGGTAGTGTAAAAGGTGTAATGAGTAGTGGGTAAATGAAAAAGTAGAAAAGAGAAAGGGGTAATGGTAATAAAAGTGAGGGTATAAAGGTATATTTAAAGTAAAAACTTTCCTTAAATGGAAAGGAGGACAGATAAAAAAAAACGTCCCAAAAAGGAAAGAAGGACTAATAATAAAGAACGGAGGGAGTATTAATTTTTTGCTATTCGGAAGAGGCATTTCCGAATCTCGTCTTTTTGCACGCGAAAGTGAACTCCCGTGGTTTTGTCTTGCATGTTCAAAACCCCGGTTGTTTCGGAATTCTCTCATTTTTTGAGCATCTTCTTCGTTAAGTCTAGTTTACTCATATCAAATTTCAGCTAAAAATTAAATCGGGAAGGCAGTCAAATGATTTTTCTAAATGTACTGCGCTATTTAACTGCGCAGTTATCATTGGCGATGGTCGGGCTGGACCTCCCGGTTGAATTTTTAGCTGAAATTTGGTATGTGTAAACTAGACTTAATGAAGAAGAAGCTCGAAAAATTTCATCAAAACTTCCACTAGGAACCTCCATAATTGGCGATGGTCGGGCTGGACCTCCTATATATGAGCCTAATTGAACACTTTAAGCTAGTTTAAGGGCGGAGTTTTATTCCGGGCTAATTGAACACTTTGGGTCTTTGACCCTTTAGCTCACTATTCATCTATTCCGTGTTATTTTATTATTATTACGGAGTACGGAGTTTTATTGGAGTATTAAGAACTAGTAGAACTAATTGTAGTAGTATGGGAGGGTGGGGCATTGGTTGTCAGATCACTCCGAATCATGCTATTATTTTTTTGCTATTCGGAAGAGGCATTTCCGAATCCCGTCTTTTTGTACGCGAAAGTGAACTCCCGTGGTTTTGTCTCATATGTTCAAAACCCCCGTTGTTTCGGAATTCTCTCGATGACCGTGATCAACATAAATAAATATAAGTAGTACTACATACTCCGTATACGTAGAAGGGAATGAAAAGAAAAGTCAGGATTATGGGACTGTTATATGTATATACCTCAATCCTAACATTTGGGTCTCTAAAGGCAGCTTCAATAATATCTTGGGTTGGGATAAGTTTCCACGTCGGGATGACTTTGCAGAGTTGGTTTAGCACACTAATCACCATCGGATTTGGCTTTATATCATCAGCAATCTGCAGATCACATTTTTTTGAATGAAGTAGTCCAATTAATATATTAAATAAAAAATAACGTTCGTCACATGACTGATAATACAATCAAAGAGAAACAAGAAAACAAAATGATAAAAAGCCTTCTATTTGCCGTCCCGAACCAGACTGAGAATTTATCACCTCCGTAGAAGCAATAACATTCGCTGATCCTGTAATGGGCTTAACTGATCCAATGACTGGCAAACCGGACTTCTCATCACCTAACCTAAACTCAAGAATATCTCAGCTAGAAAAAAAAGAACACGTCCACCACAACATGCGATTCGACAGAAAAACACAAACTGAATAAAATGGAATTAAAATAGATTTCGTCTATTTTCTTCCAAACCCTAGATTTGCTTGCACTTCATGGCGGCGGCACAGGAGGGGGACGCGCCCTCCATTCATCCGCCACAACCTCAACTACATCAACATCATCTAGATCCAGTTCCTCTTCCTCTATCCCATTCCTCATCGTCTTGTACTTGTCCACGAAGCTTTCCATGCAAAAATGTTGCTTGAACCTTCTGCCAGCCCCTTGCCGCAGCTCAAGTCTAATTCAATCCAGCCGCCTCGAATCAGCCGCCGCTCGTCTCAGCACCATATCCATCGAACCAGACCCTCCTTGCGATCGAAACCCTTCCCAAAGCCGAATTACCAATTTGGCTCAGAAGGAATCTGCTCCACCACCCTCAAAAATCCAAATCCAAAAGCAGAAAATCCAAACAAAAAACCGGTGCCGCGGTCGGAGAACCGCCACAGGACAAAGCCCTAGGCAAAACGCCTAGACACCCCTAGGGAAACCCTAGACGGCAGCGTAATCTAGAGAGAGACCCAGCCTTCCGTGTTATCGGGTAACTATATTTTTGTAGTTTGCAGATCACATTAATATATCATTTGCTTAAAATTTTCACTACACGCCATTTATACGTAGTGACCTTAGTTAAATACTCCCTTAATTCCGCCTCAAATTGATTAGGAAAGTCTCCGCCCAAAATATTCAAAAACCAAATTTTATTTTAACCGCATTCAAAGAAAGTTAAGTTTGCCCACCCTAAATACTCAAGTAGTCAAGTTTAGGGGTAAATATTGTGCGGAATAATTTCATTTACCCACAATATTATGACTTAATTATTAATCTGCCCTTATTCAATTGCAGTTTTGAGAACTGTGCTAGAAGATTGCTTATAAGAGTTTAAAGAATTAACACTACACGAAATTTGAAACCTGTGTGACGTTATTAATATTAATTCAAAATATCTAGCAAGTAATTTTAACTCCAGTGCAGTTTACCAATGCAAAATCCATTCGGGAGAGGCTTTCGCCTTATCAAAAAGAACTTTCCCCACCAAACTTTAAGAACCTAACTTTCTTTTAAACGTACTTTTAATTAATCATCAATGAAATTTTCAGTTTACAAACCCTAGAAGTATATGTGTACGTGCACCTGACTCCACCTATAGGTCCTATGGGTCAATTGAGTTCACTTCACTCTATTAAAACCCTAAATTTTCAAGGATAGTGGCCGGTAAAGTGTAAACCATGACCTAATTTTTCGTTATTCGAAAGGTAGTTATTAAGTACACATACCAGGCCATTATTCAACATTTGACCTCCGAATCAATTTATGTATTTAATATGATGAAGACAGGTGATATTATCAATTACTCCGTGTGTTACTCAGTTAAAAGTCAAAACAAACAATATGTGGCATGAAAATACAGAAACCATACATATTTGCAACTGCCTCGAATCGTTAGAAAACTCTTTATTTTGTAATCGAAAGTTCTTATGATTTGTTTGACCAAACATAAGATATATCAGATCATATAAAAATACATTTCACACGAATAATAGTCATCTTGCGGTTTTTAACGATCATTACGGAGTAATTAATAATAATCTGGAAACTGACTTTGCGTGGGTAAAATAGCTAGTGGAAATATCCGGTCAGGTCTAATTTTTCTAATCGCATTTCAATTATGTCTCCTCATAATTTACTTTTCATTTATAAACTTTTAGCTTTTCAAATTTAACTTTTATGTTTCAAAAATAACCTAATCCCTGTTGATAGCACGATTAGCCTCATATCTTCCCGTCCTTCCTCACAATGACCGAACCGAAGAACTGTGGCGTGTGCGGTTGTTCAGGCTCTTTCTTCCCAGCGCCGTCTTCTACCTCGGCCTTCGCTGCTCCGCCTTCCGTACTGTGTCGTTCGTCCTCTGCGGCTCCTCACTCCGTCGTTCGTCCTTTGTGGCTCCGCCGTTCGTCCTATGTGGCTTCGCACTCCGCCATTCTTCCTCGGTGGCTCGGCAATCCGCCGTCCTCTGCGGCTCCGCACTCCGCCCGTCATCCCTGATTGCTCATCTTCTCTCCTACATGTTGGATCGCGGCCTGACCTGCTGTTTTCTGATTTGCAGGTATTTGTTTGAGATTTTCATAATTTTACTTTCACTTAAATCTATTTGGTAGCTAACTTACAAGTATAATTGATTGTATTTGTTTATCCATAATTTATTTATGTGGATATGTTTACATATACTTTTGTTATTTGAAACGGATTTGATGTTTCTATGAAATTGATGATGCGTTGTTTGTATGTGGCTCATGTGTCATCAGCGGCAATTGAACTTTTTTTATGGAAACCTCAAGATGAAGTCTCTTAGGTTAATCATTCTTAGTTTGCTTTTTAATTCATTTTCGAATACATCTTCATTTGAGATCAATTGTTTTAAAAATCACAATTTGTTTACGGTTGGATTTAATTTTTGTTCGGTGTCAAATGATGTACATGACTGATATAAGCAGTGTCTAACACTGACTGTCTGAGTATAGAGATTTAATTAGAGCTCAAAGGATGATATTTGATTAGTCACCACTGACCTTTTACAGCTGACCCAATTTATGTCGGATTAAGGTTTTGGTGTTGTTATTGTGTTTGAAATGTTATAAGATCATATGTTATAAGCATTCCTTTTGCGATTTTCAATTCTTGTAAGCATCATTATTCAGCTAAGAATTAGAGCCAACTGCTATTTTTGGATGTTATTTGGTCCTGTTATTTGGTCTAGAAAGTGATGTATTCTACAGAAATTGATATATGGAGTTCTCTACTTTTAATGATTCATACATCATTTGGTTTCAAAGATTAAGAGTAGAAAATCTTATTTATGCCTCTGAATTAGTTATTCACATATTGATTGAATTAATGTTCAATTTCATTCTTTTGTTACCTTCTGGTTTTGAATGTCTTTTGTGCATTTGTTATTTATTTGAATAATTTATTTGGAATTTGTGTCATAGTGATTGCATTCCCCCATTGCAGGCACATAATAAAAAAGAAGTACAGGAACATGTATGGATGGGAAGATTGACATGGGAAATAAAGATAGAAGAGGCAAATATGATAAACTGTGTGTTAAAGCGGGGAAAACCAAAACTGATAAATGTAATAGATAAATGTAATATTGTATATTATAATAACAAAACTTAATTGTACATATTTTGTTTAATGTTTATATCTTGTCTTTGTTTCTCTTTGTTGCACCACATGTGTTGCTTTTTGTTGCATTGTGTTGCATTTGGTTGTATTGTGTTGCATTTTGCTGTCTCATTTTGCTTATTATTCTTTATTATTGATTTTGATATTTTTTTGCTATATATATACATTTATATTTATTTTCATTAATAACTTGGAATGAAAATCATATATGTTATATGCAAAAACATTTGAAATAATAAAATTGGATTTATGAATAAGCACAAAGAAACATGAAGAAACAATAAAAAACAAAAATAATTAAGGTTATCAACACAGAGAAACAAAAAGAAACAAAATGCAACAAAACAAAAGTAATATTTAAATGTTAATAATCTAATAACAATACTTTATATGTTCTGCATTTTTATTTTTTACATGCCTATAATTATAATTTATTATAGTTTTCTAATTTTTAAAAATTCAAGGAATATTATTTTCTATATTTATTGTATTTTTAAAATAATTTTAAATTTTCTAAATTCTTTTAAACTTTATATATAAATTTGAGATTTTTTTATGTTCTTAAATCTCATAATTCAAATTCTTTAAATTCATAATCTCATAAAGCTCAAAAATTTCAGAATTATCAACAAAAAGAAACACAAAGAAATTGTAAGAAACAAAAACTAACAGTAAAGTGATAATACTAATAATTAAAAATTTTACGTGCTTAAAGAAAAATTACATTAAAAAATCCGTATTTTTATTTTTGTTGAATATGTAATTATTTTTTTAGTTCATCGTTTTAATTTTTGATATTTTAATTGTTTGAGTTTATTTTAAATTTACACACTTTGGAGTTACATTAATTTTCTTATATTTTCATAATTTTATTATATATATTTTACAAGAAAAAATATGTAATGTATTTTTTTCTATAAGTTTTAATTTAAATTGTTTATTTGCTCATTTTTTACACTTTTATATATTTATTTGAATTTTTATTATTTTAACTAGTTTTTATTCTAAAACTTTCACTCGTTCTAACTTTTTTAAACCGTTTTCATGTTTTTTAATATTTTAATTTTTTTTCTTTTACTTTGTGAAACTTTCAGAATCTCATTTCTAAAGTGTAATTTAGCAAATTTAGTCCGAGTAGATTTGGTTTGAATGTTGGAGTTTGGAGTTCTTTTGATAGGCAGAGTCGTTTCCGGTCATTTTCCGAGTCATGCAGCTTTGTATGCGGTGGGTGACTTTTAGTCTTCTCCTAGAGTTCACGATGGAATCTGTAAATAATGTGTGAAGATTTTCTTGTTTGTGTTCTCGATTTTAATATAACAATCGCTCTTTTATGATAAAGAAGTTTAATTTCCATTTTTATTTTTATTTTTGAGCATGCTTATGTTTTTTACCTTTTTATGATTATATATTTATTTATTTTGCTTTATTCATTTTTTTTTTAAATTTCATTTAGTAAATTATGGAGTACAAAACGCTTCTAAAAATAACATTACAAAACTTACTCCCTATTATTTTAAATTTATTTTCGACTTTTTCTTTAATTTCCCTACAGTTGTACAATTTTTTCTATAAAAAAAAACAAAATTAAGTGAACATGGGAGCTGGAGATTAGTTTGAGTCATACGGAGTACTTGTATTATCTAATCAAAGGGATAATCAAGGATGTCGATGTGCGCTTGGGTTCCAGTGGATGGGTATACGGACAGATGGTCCATTTATGAAAAGAAAAAGTTATCTAATCTAATTTTGAAAGAAAAATTAAACGGTGATAAAAGTGATATGTCTTTCCCTTTTGAGCCTATTTGTGATATTTTCCCAAATAGCTAGGCCAGTTTTGCATTTTAAGTCGACCCAAAAAACTCTGGCTGATTTGATCCACTAAAGTTATTGTTGGAAATATGATGAGTTTTCGAACGTACAGTTATAATACTAAGTTGGTTTATTTCAAAAAAATAAAATAAATAACAATCCTAAGTCGGTTAAGAAACCAAAATAATATGTGACTAAATGTGATACGTTCATACATCTCATAGTAGATATTCAACAAGACAATTCAAAGATCATCCCAAATATTTGTAATCCAATCATAAATTCGAGGTCCAAATCAATGAATTGAATTGATGCAACGTAACATTATTATTTATTATTATGGCTCTATTTCTTTTTTTTATGATAGATGGTAACACATACCAAACATTAGGTGTTAATGAACAGGCCGGTAACATACACACCATATGTTGCAATACTAGAAAAATTAATTGATCGGCAAGTTGGTGCATCACTTTAAATTTCCCCAATGACATTATTCTTTTATTATTATTTCCGTATTGTAGCGATTTTTTGTATTTATCCTTTCTGATCTGTGTATAATTGAAGTATACATTTTAATCGTGTGTGGCAGCTATTGTATATTCTGCATACTTTTAAGACTTGTGCGATAGATGGACTAATGTTTTTTATGGTACAAAGACTAATGTTGAACATTACGCGCGGTACTCATTAGTCATTACGGAGTATTTTTTGCAATCTTGCGAGACCGAATTTTCTTGTTCAAAAAGAATATAACAATATCCATTGCAATTTGTATATTTAGTATTTTTAAAAAGGTGAGAACTTCGGTACCCAATTAAAAAATGAGATATCGTACCTACCCCTCACTTGATTGATCCAAATAGGTATATCATTTATTAGCATTTGTGCGTGTGAGATGATGAAGTGGAAAAATGAAAAACTTCATTACTCTCCTTGAAGGAGTATCAATCGTACATATAGACTGATTACAAACAACTGCCAAACTAACTAACTACTTGGCTTAACTTCCAAACTAACACATTAGACAAATTGTTATTTACAAAATGTAAATTGATCAAATAATGATCATGTACTCTAATAGCCTCCCTCAAGGTGGATCTGATATGGAATGAAGATGCAGCTTGGAAATATTGTTGTGAAACATGCTTGGTAGTAAAGCCTTGGTGAAACAGTCTGCTAATTGACATGAGGTTGGGACAAAGAACAGCTTTATCAGTCCTTGTTGTTTGATTCGAACAAAGTGACAATCCACTTCTATGTGCTTTGTGCGTTCATGGAATGTAGGATTCTTAGCAATTTGAATGGCTGATTGGCTGTTACTATATACATGAAAAGGGAGGTAGGCAGAAGTATGTAAGTCAGTTAAAAGAAATTGAATCCATTGTAGCTCACAAGTCAAGGATGATAAATCTCTATATTCTGCTTCAGAAGATGATCTTGAGACAGTTGTTTGCTTCTTTGATTTCCAGGATATTTAGGAACTTCCTAAGAAAACACAGAATCCTGTGACAGATCTCCTAGAGTTAGAACATGCTGCCCAATCAGAATCAGAAAAAGCCTTTATCTGCAGATTGTTGGAGGATGAAAAAAATAAACCAAGAGAAGGAGAGTTCTTGAGATATTTAAGAATCCTGAGAGCAGCTTGTAGATGAGGTTCTCTTGGTGAAGAAATAAACTGAGTGAGTTGTTGGATAGCAAAAGTGATGTCAGGTCTTGTGTTGGTAAGATAGATGAGTCGACCTATTAATCTTCTGAAGATAGTAGGATTAGACATAGGATTTCCTTTATCAGCTGAGAGTTTGAGGGCAGGGTCTATGGGAGTGGAAGATGGTTTACATCCTGAGAGTCCAAACTCAACAATCAGTTCAAGACAATATTTTCTTTGATTCAGAAGTATACCTTTCTTAGATCTAGCAATCTCAAGTCCAAGAAAATATTTCAAATTGACCAAGTCTTTAATATAAAATTGTTGATGAAGATATGCTTTAACTCTTTTCAATTCAATATAGTCATTGTCTGTGAGAATGACATCATCAACATATACTAACAGGGTAGTCAAAGAGCTGGTAGTTTGTCTTACAAACAAAGAATAGTCTGCTAGACTTTGAGTGTAACCAAAATATTGAAGAGCAGAAATGATCTTTTGATTCCACTGTCTACTTGCTTGCTTGAGTCCATAAATGGACTTATGGAGTTTGCAAACCAAGTTTTTCTGTGGAAGAAAAAGGTCAGGTGGATGTTTCATATAAACCTCTTCTTCTAAATGCCCATGCAAGAAGGCATTATCAATGTCTAACTGTTCAATGTGCCAATTATTTGTGCATGCTAATGATAATAACAGTCTCATGGTGGTAAGTTTTGCTACAGGAGAGTATGTTTCAAAAAAATCAAGTCCTTCTATTTGAGTAAAGCCTTTGGCAACTAAACGAGCTTTGTATCTCTCAAGAGATCCATCTGATTTCAACTTAACTTTATAGACCCATTTGCAACCTACTGTTTTCTTTCCTGGAGGTAATTTAACCAAGGACCAAGTCTGATTGTTTTCAAGAGCATTAATTTCAGTGATCATTGCTTTTCTCCAACATTCATGTTCATTGGCTTGTTTGAAAGAAGAAGGTTCAGAATAAAGCAAGAGAGAATTACAGTATGATATGTGTTGAGAAGAACAATTGGAAAGGTCAAGATGGGGCTGTAATGAGTAAGGCGTTGAAGAAGAGGTAGAAGCATTGCCACAGTAGTAAGCATCAAGGTATCCTGGAGCTTTCTTTGTTCTTTTGCTTGAGTCATTGACTTGATTGTTAAGGTCATGATATTGATCAGGATTTGGATTTGGAGTGCCTTTAGAAGATGGAATGGAAAAGAGATTAGTGATGTCTGAATCATGTGGATCAGAAGATTGAGGAAGATTTTGAAGAGGGAACTGTGTTTCATATAGGATAACATTCCTAGAAATGAATGTGTTACAGGAATGCAGATTATAGAGAATATATCCCTTTGTGTGTTCTTGAAAGCCTAGAAAAATGCACTTATGAGCTCTGCTATCTAACTTTGATCTATTGGCTGTTAAAGTTGAAGCAAACGCAAGACATCCAAAAACTTTTAGTTGTGTAAGGTCTGGTTTTGAAAGAAAGACTAATTCAAAAGGAGATTTTTGATCTAAGACTGGAGAAGGGACTCGATTGATGATATGAATGGCATGTTTGACAGCAAATGACCAAAGAGACTTTGGAAGTTTAGCTTGAAATAAAAGGGCTCTAGTGACATTGAGAATGTGTTGATGTTTTCTTTCCACAACATAATTTTGTTGAGGACATTCAACACATGAAGTTTCATGGACAATGCCTTTGTTATCAAAGAAATCCGGCAGGAGAAATTCCTTACCATTGTCAGACCTAAGTCTTTTAAGTTTGGTGTCAAACTGATTTTCAATCTTTAGAATGAAGCTTTGTAATATAGGTCTGACTTCAGTTTTTGTTTTGAAAAGGTGTGTCCAAGTGAATCTGGTAAAATCATCTACCACAGTAAGAAAATATATGTATCCTTCAAGAGATGGAACAGATAGAGGACCCCAAATGTCAACATGAATGAGTTCAAAAAATCTGAGGGATTTAGTTGTGCCATTTTGATAAGGCAGTTTCTTTTGCCTGGAGAAATGACAAATATCACAACACTGAAAAGAAGCATAAGGAATATATGTGTATTGATTGGATAATTGTTTAAGGACAGTGTCAGAAACATGGCCTAACTTGAGATGCCATAACAAAGATGTGTCAACATGACCGACTACAGTATTATTTGGACTCACAGTATTGAAAACAACATTATTACATGAGTTATCAGTCAAATGACTATCAAAAGAAAGCTGAAACAGGCCTTGATGCTTCTTAGCTATGCCAATCCTCTTCAATGTGGTTTTCTGCAAGATAAAACAGGTTGAGTAATCAAAGATAACCAAATGGTTAACATCAGAAAGAAGTTTAGGAATAGAGATTAGATGAGCAGAAAAATTAGGTACAAAAAGAACTTGATGAAGAACTAATTGTCCTATGTTGATGGTTATTGAAAATTGTGACATAACAGAAGAGCCATTAGGAAGTTTAATATGAACTGGGGGTATAGACTGTAAGGAAGAAAAAAGGTGTTGTGATGGACATATGTAATCAGTGGCTCCACTGTCTATTATCCAATTAATGTAGGAAGGATGTTTACCAGGAAGTTTATAAGAAGAAGTAGATGTGTGATGAATGGAAGGATGAGATGAGTTTTGAATTTGAGATTGTTGGAGTAGAGCTAGAACACTGTGATATTGCTCTTTGGACAATACAAATTGATCCTGGTTATGAGGCTCCAGATTAAAAGCAGTAGAGTCAACAACTTGATCCATAGAAGCTTGGTTGGCAGATGAATTGGGGTTTGAAGATGAGTTGTCAGTTTTGTAACCAGGTGGATAACCATGAATTTCAAAACAAGTGTCACGTGTGTGATTGTTCCTTCCACAATGATCACAATATTTGTTTCCTCTTCCTCTTCCAGAGCCATGTCCTCTTCCACCTCGATTAGGGTTAAAACCACCACGAGAATTGTTAGATCTTCCACGAGTTTGATTAAAGCCTCCACGAGATTTAAAAGCGTTGTCTGATGAATGCGTAGGTGTAGAATTGGAGTCATTGAACGTTGCTAATGTTGTGGCTTTGAATATTTGACAGTTTGATGAATTTGCCCCAAATTCACGTTCTTGTTGAAGGATTAGATTGGAAGTTTTTGTGAGAGAAGGCATTGGTGATATGATCATAATCTGTGAGCGTGTATGAGAAAATGCTTCATTCAAACCACGAAGGAATTTTATAACACGATCATTTTCTCTTTCTTTAATGAGCTTCTGAAGAACACCACAACTGCAAGGACTTGAACACTTACAGATTAGAGGTGTGCGAAACTGTTCAAGTTCTTTCCAATGAGATTGGAGTTTGGTGAAATAGTCAGTAACTAAAGCAGTGCCTTGATGTAGGTTTTGGATTTCCTCCTGTAGATCTGCTATGCGGAAAACATCACCATGCTATGAGAAGCGGTCTTGTAAATCTTTCCAGATTTCATGTGCAGTGTCAAAATAGATGACTGATTCAGCTATTGATGAAGACATTGAACGCATAAGCCAGACCATGACTATGCGGTTGCAATGTCTCCTTGGTTCGCGAAGTGGATCGCCTGATGCAGGTGAAGGAAGTGATCCATCGATGAACATGTCCTTGTTCTTTGATTCCAGCATTGCAATCATACTGTGACGCCATGAATGGTAATTTTTCTCTGTAAGTAGTGTCGGAACCATAATTAATGTCGGATTCTCACTAGGATGAAGATACAAAGGATTTGAGGGATTATTGAGATAATCAGGAGTAGGATCATCACGATTATCAGTTGATGACCTATTGCTCACCATGGCTGAAAATCGGAGCTCATATAAGAGAGATTACGATGAAGAAAGAAAGGTTTTCATATGATACCATATTAGCATTTGTGCATGTGAGATGATGAAGAGGAAAAATGAAAAACTTCATTACTCTCCTTGAAGGAGTATCAATCGTACATATAGACTGATTACAAACAACTGCCAAACTAACTAACTACTTGGCTTAACTTCCAAGCTAACATATTAGACAAATTGTTATTTACAAAATTTAAAATTGATCAAATAATGATCATGTACTCTAATATCATTTTTAATTTAGACTGAAATAATTCAACTGTAACATTCTGATTGGTCTATGTGGACAAAGGTATGGTACCTTATGGGTACCATAGAATCTACCTCCTAAAAATTGGTTAAAATGATCCTTACATAAATTTACAATTGCAAAATGGATTTACACTGATTCTGTGTTGATCTGCACTTTCAAACACCTCCTTATATACCATCAAATCAAGTACATTAAATTCATTAATCTATAATATTCTTTATCATTTATCAAAAAGTAACTAAAATTTTATTTCCTTAAACGCTATATTTAATTTGTATAATTACTACTCCCTCCATCCCGAAAAGGTTCGCCAACTTTGACTTTCATGTGGATTAATAAAGTAAAAATTGTGTGGTTGAAATTTGTGCAGAGGAGAGAGAATTAACTTTAGCCACATATTCCTTACTTCAATTGGAAATGACAAATCTTTTTGGGACATCCAAAAAAGGAAATTTGGCAAACCTTTTCGGGACGGAGGGAGTACTATTTAATGGTCGAGGAAATTCATACACCAAATCCGATATGTGATAGAATTAATTTTTGTGGTAAAGAATTATTAAGGTGGGATGACAGCCGAGTAAAGGGTTTCAGACACCAAATCCAAGCGTGTAAAAGACATATTGCATAGCTATGGGGGTCGGGATGACGCGCATAGTGGGGATGAATTCATTCAGTTAAGGGTGGTAATATGTGATTTTTTGGAAAAGGAGAATGTGTATTGGAAACAACGAGCGAAGGAGTTTTGGATAAAAGAGGGAGATATCAACTCCAAATTTTTTCATAATGCGGTCAAGGCAAGGAGAAGGAAGAACAAAATTGTAGGATTGCGGAGGGAAGATAGAAGCTGGGTTACGGACTGGAACATGTTGGCCGACATGATGCATGCTTACTTTGCAGGGATCTTCACGGAGCCAAGGAGGGAACATGCGGCTGATTAGCTTGGACCAATGCGGCAGGTGAGTGGCGAGTGTAATATGGCGCTGTTGCAACCGATTCTTGCTGAGGAAGTTCGTATTGCGGCATTTTATATGCATCCAAATAAAGCACCAGGAATTGATGGGATGAATCCAGCTTTCTTTCAAAAGTATTGAGGGATTGTGGGGCCTGAAATTGTTAGGCTGTGCAGGGACAGTTTTAACTCAGGTACCATTGTTCCAGAACTGAATATCACTAATATTATCTTAATTCCAAAGAAGGATAAACCCGAGAATATGGGGGATTGGAGACCAATAGCTCTTTGCAATGTGGTGTATAGTTTTTTTCCCTATGGTTATTGCTAATCGGATGAAAGGCTTACTGGGGAGTTTGATTGGTGAAAACCAGAGTGCTTTTATTCCGGGCAGATCCATTGTGGATAATAATATCATGGTTGCTTTTGAGACGCAACATTTTCTGAAGCGAAAGCAGAAAGGGAAGGAAGGATTTGCAGCCCTGAAGATGGATATGAGTAAGGCATATGATAGAGTCAGCTGGGAGTATTTGAAGTTGATAATGAATCAGATGGGTTTCTCAGAAAGGTGGACGGACCTTATTCTGGAATGTGTGTCCTCGGTTAATTATTATGTCCAATTTGATAGAGATAACATTGGGCCAATAAAGCCAGGGAGGGGTCTGAGACAGGGTGACCCTCTGTCGCCATACCTGTTAATTTTAGTAGCGGAAGGATTGAGCTTGTTGATCAGAAGGGCCGAAACAGGTGGAGATTTACATGGGGTGGCAGTTTGTCGGGGTGCGCCTAAAGTCTCACATTTATTTTTTTTGCAGATGATAGCTTTTTATTTTTCAGATCTAATCCAGGGGAGACGAGTACGATCAAGAATATTCTGAACAATTATGAGATGTTATCTTTCTATATACAAACTGCTGTGGAAAAGCAGTCCAAATTCCCGCCCAAACTACCGGGTCAGACATGTAAATTCGGGTCCAAAAACGGGTCTGACAGCGTGGGTGAAGTCTTGAGCGAAAAAATAATTAAATGTTTGTTGCTTTGGGAGGCTGTATGGGATTGCATTTATTGTTGCAGCATTGTGTCTTTTCAAAACTTTAGTAGTAGTAGCTCAAACATGCTGTAAAAGTGATGTCTACGAATACTTTATTTTTTTGTTGCAATGTGTCTTTTCAAAACTTTTTGGCTCATTTAATACAAAAGCAGTTTGATCTTTGGAAAACGAAATGAATATCAGCCAAGTTTATTTTTTGAGCTTAAATCGAAGAGTTGATCCTTTCAACACAATGTATGCATTAAATGAAGTGTACGAACATATCTCATTGGGCAGTACAAAATATTGGGTGTGATCTAAAGTACATCGGCATTAAATGCAAAGCAACAACTAAAGAGAACTTTTGAAGTAATGTGCAAAGATAAGGGGTCCGATGTTCTTTGCCTACTGTGTATTAAACCAGCCAGTTCACAACATACATGCCATGCTTCAGTATAAATAGACCTGCTTATTCAATTCATTTTCTATCCCAAAATCACACATCATCACAAAAAATATTTCAATGCAGCAAACCCAGGAATGTAGTCATCCCACAATCACACAACATCATATAACATATTTCAATGTAAAAAAATCGATGAATGTATTCATTCATGGAACCACACCAGGACAACCTGGGCTATAAAGGTCAAAGTGGTTAGGGCATATGAAATGCCACCAGTCCAGGGGAGGACAAAAGCCGGAATTGGTATTCATTCATTCGAAGGTAATACGATGCCATTTTTTCTGTAGACTTAAATAGTTCATACAAATATTATTTGTTTGGATATACCTGGCTTTTCAAATTAAACTATTTTTTTGAAACTGATTTTGATTACTACTTGAATGCATTTCTAAATTCAAACATGAAATGCCTTGGGTATGACAATTTGAGCTTGGATTTCGCTATAAGAAGCATGTGTTTTTCATGCTTTGGTTCATTTGTGTAGGCTTTTTGTTCGACATGGAATGCAGATCAAAACTGAAGATTTTGTGAAGTTAGTGTGCAAACACAAGATTGTATGCAGACAGACCTCATGCTGTAAAGAACGTCATTTTTGTCATTAATAATGTCCTATATCCGGTTTCATAATGGAAATTGCAAATGTCATTTAAAATTATCTACTGAATACTTTGTAAAACTAGAATGAACATGTCATGAAACATTCATGATGTAGGAATATATAACAACTACAAACTAAGATTACTGAGTATCACTGTCTTTATGTCACTTTTACAGGTAATGTAATTGTGAATTAAAATGAAGAAGCTCACAAAATCTACCATAATCTCCCATAAAAAAGGATCAAAGACATAGTTGATCAAGGTATCTGATCATTGTATTCTCAGGGCAGAAGGAATTGTAGAGAGGGCAGCAGAAATTGTAGTGTATTACATACATAATTTCAGTAACATAAAAAATAGAATAATAAGGAATAAATTATAATGTTTAAAAAGTGTATATTAAATATAAATAATATACTATATATTATACTTCATTATGCTATATATGGTACATTACAGTTTATACTCTATTATATATATATATATATATATATATATATATATATATATATATATATATATATATATATATATATATATATATATATATTACTATATATTATATATAGTATACTA
Organism: Cuscuta epithymum; assembly: GCA_945859915.1. NCBI lineage: Eukaryota > Viridiplantae > Streptophyta > Magnoliopsida > Solanales > Convolvulaceae > Cuscuta > Cuscuta epithymum. The sequence continues at coordinate 1,746,341 of CAMAPF010000068.1, forward strand.
AAGATTCATAGTATTTCGTATACATTTATATAAGTATGTATAACAATTATAGTATGTAAATATGGTCCATAGTTAAGGTACATTAGTACTTTGCATATGGTAAGTATGTATATAGTATATATACAGTATATACTAGGTTAACAATTATATATATAATTATATAATTAGATATGTGAGTATACACGTATGTAAGTAGATATGTGAGTTATTAAATATTATATAATTATATAAATGTACGATATATAGGGTGTACAAAATAATATATATGCTATGTATTTTTATCAGTTTAATACATATAACACAAGGCAGTATATTAGGTTGCTACTGTAGATGGATTCAAAATAAAAAGCTTATCCAAGCAAGGAAGATATGAAAATATTTTTTTAACTATAAACCTCATATTTATCTCAAAACCGAATATCATGTATGACAAATTATCCTTAATCTCAATATTTAGAGATAATAGTATGTATTCGTCACTTTACATAAAAGAAATTACTTTACACCAATTAAAAAAATCATGTACTCGGTCATTAAACACATATCTGATATTTTTACAGACCTGGCCTTAAATAATATAACAGATGCGATTTTTGTAGTCCTCAATAAAAAATGAACTGATTTACAGATCTGGGTAAAATCTTTCAAAATCGTTTTGTGATAGGCATGTTTGCTGAAACTGTCAAACAAGCGCATGAAGATCGGTAAAAAGAAATAGGCATGTACTGTGCACGAAACAATATATTTCAAGAAAAATGTTCACCAAAAACATATATTTTCAGAAGAAATGTTCACGAAAATGATATATTTGAACAAAAATTGAGGACGATATATAGGAAAAGATTTATACCAAACGACTGGGACGTAGTCGCTCGAGCTTTGAATTTGGTCGGAGTAAGCGGTGGAATCCGCAGACAGTGATAGTTGTGAGGTGAACATCACGTCTTAACAGCTCGACGAACGCCGACAATCGAACAACCGCACTCACACGGCCGGCAAATGTTCCAAGAGTACGAAAGCTAAGCGATGAGTATACGGTAGATGGAAAGTTTTGTAGACCATCGGTCTGAAGCTCTAACCGATGAGTCTTCAGAATGGTTAGTAGGGTAGGGTTTTGTCGAAATTGGAGAGCATATAGGATGAGTTTGGGCTGTTGGGTAGGCTAGGTAATTAGGCATTTAATGATACGTATTGAATTGGGTTGTTGGGTCAATTCTTGAAGGATTTGGTTTCAATTCAACCTGTCTATTTGATTTTAAAGCCAAGCCCAAATAATCCCAATTAAGTTGTCAACATTTTTAGTTTAATAATAATAGAGATATTAATCGAAATAGGACTAAAAGATTTTGAAAATTCTAAAATAGGACTGTCATGTTTTTTATTCCTAAAATAGGACTAACTACTACCATGTTTTGGCAGTATCACACTTCAAACATGACAGTATTTTCCAAATTTGGCAGTAATTACTTCTATTTTGGGAATAAAAACATGAGATTCCTATTTTGGAATTTTCAAACCTTTTTAGTCCTATTTCGGGAAAATTCCCATAATAATAAGGTGTGAAACTTTGGTAACGTTTTTTTATTTGTTATATAGGACTGTCATGTTTTTTATCGTTCACTCCTTTTATTGATGATTTTACTTTAAAAAAAAATCCTTTCATGGATTATTTATTATATCTTACTTATCTACTTATAACAACGAAGCAAATATTTTGTAATTTTGGTTAAGTGGATTTTTGTGGGGTATGGATTTAATGTAAAAAAATGTGTAACATTTTTTTTATATGTTTACGTTTTATTTCTAGAGAAAAAAATATTTGTATTTCACATTGAAATAAATGAGTTTGTGTTTTGTTCTTTTATGGTACAGAAAATGTTCATTACAGAGTCCATAATCAGTGTTCATCTCGACTATTTGAAATTGCTTTCGGTTCTTCAAAATGCACAACACCGACTCCAAATGAACACTTATTATACTCCGTATTACTTACCACTTTGTAGTTTCAAAAGTTATACGGAGTATCTCTTTTATAATATGTATATTTTTCATTCTTTGACGATGTTTTAATCTCTCTTTAATTATAAGCACTTATTATAGTACTTGCCACTTCATTCTAAATTCAATTATTTACGCATTTTTATAATAAAGTTCTTAATCACGTGTGAGTAAAATATCATCCGTGCATCGCACGGGTGAGAATCTAGTCAGGACAGAAGGTGAACTTTTTGAAGTCATCAATTAATTTTAGGCCGAATACGGCTGATCAGACCCGACAGCAGTGCCGCCAGGTGTTGGGGATCACCTCGGATGGAGCGCATGGCAACTGTTTCGGGTTACTTGCACTGGTGGGAAGGAATACGTCAGCTATTTTGGGATATTTGAGGGATTGTATTCTTAGCAGGATAAAGAGCTGGAATAATCGAATTTTATCCAGAGCAGCAGGGAGAGCAGTATTGTTAAAAAATGTTATTCAAGCTATGCCTAATTATGCTATGAATGTTTTTTATTGCCCAGGGATTTAAGTGATGAGATTGAGAAGCTTATTGGTGGAGGGGGTCTAAGCTAGACCAGAAAGGTTTAAGGTGGAGAAGCTGGCAGAACATGTGTAAGCCGAAGGAAGCAGGTGGGTTAGGATTCAGGAGAGTCAGGGAATTTAATCTGGCTATACTGGAAAAACAACGGTGGTGATTAATCGATGATGAGAATAGTTTGACGGGGAAAGTTATGAAGGCAAGGCATTATCCTCGGTCTAATTTTCTGCAGGCAAAGCTAGGAAATAATCCTTCTTTTGTTTGGCGAAGCATTTTTTAGACTCAGGATATTTTAAAAACAAATATTCGTCGGAGGGTGGGTAATGGAGTGGAGGTCCAAGTGTGGGCTGATGCTTGGTTACCAGGAGAAGATGAAGGCCGTATTGTATCAGCTAAACCGCAGAGAGTGCGGGATATGAATGTGGTGGCTCTACGAAATACCACTGGAAGGGAATGGAATAGGGAAATAATTAGTTCTCTTTTCAATGAAGTTGACCGAGAGAGAATCTTGAGTATCCCTATTAGCATCACCGACAGGGCCGATGGTTACTGGTGGAAAGGGGAGGGCTATGACATGTTTTCAGTAAAGAGTTGTTATAGGTTGTAGATGGGGGAATTCCAGAGCAGTTCGGCCGTTACATGGAAGCACCTGTGGGAAGCTAAGGTACCTCCTAAATTTAAATATTTTATTTGGCAGGTCTTGGATGGTTCGATTCCAACGGTGGATAATTTACGTCATAGAGGATTGTCAATCCAAAATGGATGCAAACTGTGTGGCAACCAGGCAGAATCCGTCGATCATGCCTTTCGGGGCTGTTCTTAGGCTAAAGATGTCTGGAGGGCTGCGGCTATTAATATGGATGAGGACAAATCGGTTGAAGATTGGTTTAAATTGCGGATAGCAGACGGGGATAGGTTGAAAAGGGAGAGATTTATAGCGCTTTTATGGAGTATATGGAAAAGAAGGAATAGTGGTGGATGGAAGGATCAAAAACATGATGTTTCAAATGTCAGTAATGGCGCGGCATGTATGTTAGCTAGTTGGAAAGAAGCTCAAGCTGTACCAAGGGAGGCAGAACAGGCAGGGCCGAGAGAAGCAGATAAGTGGAAGAAACCGGCGAGTGGTGCTATTAAAATAAATGTTGATGGTGCGGTCAACGAGGCGGGTAAAATACGGGCTTGAGGTTGGATTGCTAGAGATGAGGAGGGGAATTTTTTGAAAGCAAGAGGTGGTTCAGTAAGAGCTGGTTGGACGGCAGCTGAAACGGAAGCTTTTGGTCTCAAGGAGGCTGTTATTGGAGCTATGTAGGCTGGATGGGAAACAGTAGAATTTGAGTCAGATGCTTTAGCTGTGGTTAATGGTGTTCGAAAAGGAGAAGGCTTTTCTTATCTCCACCTAATTATTGATGATATTAGGAGTTTGTTAGTTAATAAGAGTAATTTTTCTGTCTCTTATTGTAAACGGTATGTCTCATGCTTTGGCTAGAGTGCATGTTTTAGTCCCAGACCATGTTAGTACGTATTCGAGTGTTCCGGAATGTATTCAAAGCCAGTTGGCTAATGACCTAAATTAATAAAGTTTTTGGAGTTGATGATCAAAAAAGAAAAATGATCGAGGAAATTCATTTTTAGTTAGCATTTATTGGATTTAAAATTCTCCTTTCTTTCTTTCTTGTTTCAAGTTGGTATAACTAAATTTACAAAACTAAATTAGTATTTGTTATCATTAATTAATTTGTGTTGCTATATATGTCTATGCTAAAATTACTTGTTGTCATTCTTGTGTACAAGTAGCATTTTTATAATTATTTTGCTATATATGTAGAGTTTGTTATGGTAAAAACGTTTCCTTCCTTAAGAAATAAAAATGAAGTACTACGTATTATACTCCGTAGTACACATTTCTGATCAAGATCTAATAAATAGTAGGAAAAAATTAGTAATTGATTTATAAAAATATCATCACATTCTGTAATTCACAACGGTGCATATTTTTGTTTGCATAATTCACATTCATAATTTTTTCCATTGAATGACATTCTCATTTAATTAAAATTCTATATGCGTGTTTAATTATAGTGTGAAATGAAAAGACTTCACCTTTAGTTCATATGAAACCTTTTTTGTGACGGCAAAAGAATTTTATTCAATTACCTACACCCATTGCATTATTCATCTTTTTAGTCATTTTCTAATGCACCATAACGTTCGCATCTCAACATGTTTTTATATGGTGGACGGTTATACTTAGAGGAATTTCTCAAGCACGCATATGATGCACTATTTAAAGATGGTGTTGCACTTTTTGCAATTGAGGAGAATTTTGAATTGTTTACGAAAATGTCTTTTTTGATCCAATTTAATACAATATTACCATAGTTACAGTCACTAAATCATAAAACTGATACACTCGATTCATTCTTACTTTTATGGAGGAGGTAACAACCTCAATTTCGGCTGTGTAAGAAAAGATTCTAATAAAGCTGCATACTTTGTAGCTCTAAACTTTAGTTCTTTTGATAGCAATCATGTCATGTTCAGTAAGTTTCTAGGTATTGTGAAATTTGATACTATTATTTATCTTTATGTCTTTTAATTCGGTAGGTTTTGGTCTAATCCCTCTATCATGTATTTTCTCTTATTTAATAAACAGGTAAGAAATTCTCAAAAAAAAAATGTAATAAAGAAAATTAAACCAAAATCTTCTCATTCAAAATGTGTACATAGAGATTATGATTCAAAAAAAAATCGGATACAGGGTATCAGATTTTGAATTTAAAGGAGAAAACACGAAGGCATTTTGGTATAAGTAAATAAATAAAAGGGAACAATAATAAAAATACTCCAACTTTGAAGGGTGTCAGGTAGTACCCCCAAACTTATATATATAATTTAAATACCTCAAAATTTATATAAAAAGTTATTTTCGCACCATTGTCATGTATTATTTCTTTCAAAACTGTAAATTTATTAAGTTAATTGCATAATTTAAAATAGCAAATTGAAAGTGTTGCAATTATATGGATTGGGGGTAACATTATTTATTTTGAAATGGAAGTTTAGAATATCAATTGTGTCTTCAAGAATTATAAAATATTTTAAATTATGCAATTAACACCATAAATTTACATTTTTTAAAAAAATAATACTTGACTATGGTGTTAAAATAACTTTTTATATAAAGTTTGGGGTATTTAAATTACATTTGCAAGTTGAGATGTTCATCTCACACCCATTCAAAGTTTGATGTATTTTAATTATTCTTTAATTTGAGCGTGAAGATGCATTGCGGTCTTTGGAAATGGATTAAAGTGCGGGCACGTGTCCATGTATTTCCGTCACATAAAATTATGCATTCGAACGGGTATAATTACATTTGTACGGGAAACTTTTAAATTGTACTCGCTCTTATTTTAAAATTTATTACACTTTTAATTTTTTGAATATATTTAAAAGATTTCTACATTTTCCCTTTTTAGTAAGTTATTTTCTTTTAAAAAAATTCAATTACTCTTACGTTTTTTTATGTTTTATTTTCTATTTCATACTTTTACACAATTTTTCTGCTTTTTCTACACTATTCATTATTCTTGATATTTCACTCTTAAATGGTGTGCCCAAACATATCGTAGAGAACTTTAATTTCTGTATATATAAACAAAAGTGAAAGTGAGGAAGCGGTCCAGCCCAGCTGGTCGCTGACTCACTCTCCCTTATAGGAGGTCCCGGGTTCAATTCTCAATGGAGTGAGATTGAATCCAGTTTACCCCAGGCTCCCCAAATCCCCTCCCCTAGGGTAAAAAAAAACAAAAACAAAAAAAAGTGGAAGTGACTGACCTTACACATGGGAGCAACCAGGACAGCACCATCCCAGAAATGAGGTTGCTTTCTATGGAGGAGAAGAGCAAGAGCTCCTCCCATTGATTCTCCCAGCAACATCCTCATCTTTTTCTTGTTTTCTTTCCTCTCTGCATTCATTCATACAGACATACATCCTAGCTAGCTTAGTCAAATCCCAGGATCCTCAAACTAAGCAAATTAAAGCCCATAAAGTTACGTTAGCCGTTAAATTAACCACGTACGTAACTGCCGGCTGGCTTGAATTGCTCTACAAATATAATAAGTTATATTTTAAACTACTAGTATAATAATATTGTGAGATTATGGGCTCAACCAAGTCGTGTTTGCATGAATCAAAGTCGCCAGCTTGTTGCAACACGTTCTACGTTTGACCCGGCCCCTTATTTTACAGTTTCTAGTCAATAAATTACTCCATATATATGCTAGTAACTTTGTAAGAAATATTTTATTGGTCCCATACAATTTCTTGTCAAATATTGACTTATTCTTCAAATAACATGATAAAAGGTTACTCCTACCGGTCCTAAATAAATTTCATAGTTTAACTTTACGGTTTTTAATAAAGTGAAATTTTTGTTTTTGACTTTACCATCATACCCCCACAAAAATTAAATAAAGTTAAGTGTGAAGTTTATTTATGACTAGAGAAAGTATGTGATTGAATTTTTAATAGACGCATGAAGAAGATAAAGAAGAAAATATCTTTAATCATATATTACCTCTATTCCTAAATAAGTGCAACATGCCAATTTTTATACTATTCACGTGTTCTACTTTGACTACATTTTATTTATTGATGTATTAATATACTTTTTTGAAAAAAATACTATTAAATTTGTCTTGTTTTAAATTTTAAAAATCTGATTTTTTTTTAAAATTTTTACTAATAGAGAATTATATATATTAATGGTCAAAGTTGTGCCTCAGCAAGTGTGAAATCTTGATTGTTGCATTTATTTAAGAACGGAGGAACCGAGGAAGTATGTACTACATCTGTCCCTTTGTCATATTTGACTGTTCAAGTTAATGGTGGTAAATTTTAGAACATGATTTTGATTAATATAATATTTAGATGTTATGAATTTCATACTTTTATTAAAGTACTTTTAACATTGAATATATATTTTCGTATCATCTTTATTTATAAATAACTTCCAATAAAAATATACTACGTATATATAATTGGGCAAAGTTGAACTTGGTTAACTAAAAAATTCAAATTGAGATGAAGTATTTATTAGTTTAAATGTAGATGTCATGATATTTTAGAACTAGGTAAGGAAAGTTGTCAAATTTGGTTATTTGTTTGATATGGTATGCATACCACAAATTTTGGAGTAATGATCAGAACAATCGTTAACAACAGCATCAAAGCTGGGAACGTAACCAAGCAAACCAGCTGACTTCCCATGCCCTTCATAGTCCATGCCATAAACTGCATACCCTGCTTTCACAAGCCTTGTCGCAGCACCTATGTATGCATATTATATTCATGATTAGTTACACATATTTATCAAATTTCATTATTTTCAACTCTTTCCAAAAAGGTACCAATAAACCAAAGCTCCGTTCGGGGTGATTGTGTAGGGGCCGGTAAACCCAAACTGACAAAAAAACCAACTGAGAAGTCTATTCACCAAAATTAAAACCGGCCAAAATCACCAAACCACATAAATTTTAGTTTATTGCTTATGGCTTTGTGAATTAAAACGGGCTCTTTTGATCAAATCTGACAAAGAACCGACCAAAACATTATCCAAGGCATAATTATATGTACAAATCATATTTGAAACCCATAAAAGATTATTTTGTTTTTACAATTTTAAAAAAATTGTTTTAAATAGTTATAAACTTATTTGTGAATTCCAAGCGTTATGATTGCAAAGTTTTAAATAGACATTATTTTTCAAGTTTGGCTGTAATCTCCTATGTAGTATGGAGTATTTAGGAATAAAAATATAACACTCCTGTTTTGAAATTTTTCCATTTTAAAAATTCAAATTGGGTAGAGTAATAAATATGAGAATTGGGTTTATTATAGAACAAACATAACCAACATCACAGAGTAAAATAACATGAAGAAAAGGAATGAAATTTAAAAAAAAAAACACTGGATTTATAGACATCCCTGTTTTTTTTTTCTTAAGGTTAAACCACTTGGAATTTGGAGAAAACAAACCTCTAAATAAAAGCTGTTTTTTTTTTTGGAGAAAACAAACCTCTCATTGAAACAGAGCATTCCATGGCATATCCATGGCAGAGAAAGATCAAAGCTTTAGGCTCAGATTGCCCAGGTAGCCATTTACACGTAAAAAGCTTCATTCCTCTCGAATTTAACACATATTCCTGAATCATTACTCAAACGTTTTTCAGAACATCATCAGTCAGTATTCAACAATCATGTATTATAACCTTAAAATGTGAGAAATACTATATTACTATAAGAGTCAAAGATTCCTAGTTTTACACTTACCTCTTCATATGTTACACTGTTGTTTTCATCCCCCATAGCCTGTGCATGAAAAAAAGAGATTTTTGTAAAAGAATATATGAATATAAGTTATAACAAGAATAATATAATAACTAAATTGATGAGCAGAGAAGAAGAAAAAGAAAAGATCAAGGGTTGAAGGACAAGAATGGGGAGTGTACCATTATAAAAGAGTTCAAGAAAATTTGGTGAGGATCAGATATTCAAGAAGAGATAATAAGAATGAAGATTAAAAAAATACTTCGTATGTATATTGTGTATAACTGAAACGTGAATGAAATTCGGAAAAGGATCAGATCAAAGCCAATATATGAGGAAGTTGTAAATAATATGAAGAGAGAGAGGGTTGCAAATACTCGATTGGTACAAGATATTGGATGGTTTGGGATGAGCTATTGACGTTTTATAGAGTAACGGCATCCTGTATCCGGTCTCAACAAATTAGAAATTTTTAAGAGCTAGTCTATTGTTGGTCGGTTGAACCGGCTCAAATTAGGATGTTTTTACTCGAACAATATTCAATTTAGGACTAGCTAGACCAGATCAGAAGAGAACATCTCACACTTCAACAAATCCAGTTGGTATACCGTGGTATGGGCTCACGGTGAGCATCCTGCTCTCAAGGCTCTTTTTTGTTTTATTTAATAGTCTGGTATAACTCATGTTTAATTCAATGTAACTCGCATTTATAAGAAATGTAACTTCAATCAAGTTGAAATGTAAGTGGTCTAGAACGGAACATAACATATATTTCAATGTAAATAATGAAAAAAGGAGTCTAATTGCCCATTTATTTTACATAAATAGTGCATATGTTTTGTTTTTAATATCAGGGCTATAAAAATGATTTTTGTTTTAAAAATAATTTTTCTTTGAACAACAAAGGTTTATTTTGTTGCATAACTTGCATTATATTGGGTGTAACTTGAATCATGAAAAATGTAAATCACGTTTAAGTAAGATGTAACTTACTGAGAAAAGTTGACTATGTAACTCGTGCTAATACATATGTAACTTGAGATAAATGGAAACGTAAATCGTTCCACTACAAATCTAACTTTTCTATGATAAATAAAAATGTGGAATAACTACGAAGAACTCTGGCTTTCTCCTACATGAACCCAATCCCAATCCCAATCCCAATCCCAATCCCAATCTCAATCCCCTCCAGTAGCTTTTCCATGGATGGCTAGCTATCCCAAAATCGAACCTCACCTTTAGCAGTACTAAATTCAGAGAAACTCAATCCCTTGCAGAAACTCATTCCCGATCGCCTGCCCTACAGTAACCATGGATGGCTATCTTTGCAGAAGTCCAATCCCACCCGTAGGAGCTCTAATTCAACTTCTTTAATTTTTAAGTTCAGAAATCTCAAGTTGCACATCATAGGACGACGGTGCCGTGATTCTGAGGCCGATCGGTGTGTTAACCGCTCTCAACTTCGGCCATCTTTGGTTTGGAGTGAGTTCTCCGCTCTCAGCTTTCACGACGGAGATGAGCTCAAGTCAGGAGAGGACGATTGATTTTTAATGATCAAAACGGCTCCATTTTGGGATCGGCACACCGTCCGGATGGTGGGCCGATCCCACGGTATAATTTGCCAACAAATAAGACCGACTTCCATAATTATAAAATAAACAGATACCAAACATTTACCAGATTAAGCAAGACCTGTTCAGACCAGAATAGAATAGAATAGACCATACCAGACCAGCAAATTTCAGTCCAATAAAAACATCCTAATAAAAACTATTAAATGTTTAAATCCTCTCCGTCCCGCTAAGATTGTCTTATCTTTCTTTTTCGATTCGTTCCACTAAAATTGTCTTATCTTTCTCTTTTGATCATTTTGTCTTTAATATCACCTTCTCATATTCCAGTGTTAATGGGACAGAGGTAGTATATAAAATACAGATTATATTTTATCAACCTATTCAGTTAGAAATGTAACTCTAATTTTACAAAACTGAGTGCGCTAAATCAATCAAAAGTTACATGTTTCATAAGAACTTACTCATAAGACCGAAAAGTCCAAAAGCGGTTTTATCAAATGGGCTCTAAATCGAGTTGCACATTTCTTATTAGTTAACACAATTTTTTAGAAAGAGAAATATTATTTTTTAAAAAATAAAAGAGTGGCTTTTATATTTATATTAAGAATACATACTAGACAATGTCCAAACATTTACAACAGATTCAATGGTATGCCCTAGGAATAGACATAGAATTAGCCACCTCATATAAATCAATCTGATTCGCTAGACAAAAACTGAGTAATTTTAAGCCCTGAAATATGTCATTGTTCTTTCATATTTTAACACTTATTTTCAAATAAAATTAATCAAAAATACAAACCGCAAATAATAGCACAAATATTAGTCTCCAATCTTGAAGCTGATAAGGGAACAAGATACTTCCAACAAAAAGGCCGGTTGTAGTGGCCCCAAAAAAATCTGGGTGCCGAATGAGCTTGGTCTTACCCGCATAGGAGATGGTCTTAGTATTCCAAGTTTTAAGAAAATCACTAACCGTCTCCAAAAGAGGAGCATATTGAGCAACGGAGACTTTGAGCGGTGCAAGCGGGACTCCAAGGTATCTCACCGGGAATTCCCCCCGACCATAGTCCACGAGGTCAAGGATATTTTGTAAGTCAAAGTCATGCACCCCACCTACAAAAATATTGGATTTATTATGGTTAACTCTTAGGTTTGACACGTCCCCAAACTCTTTTAGAGTATTGACCAATATCTCAATTGAGTATTTGTCCCCTCTAGAAAAGAGCATAAGATCATCCGCGTAGGTCAAGTGAGTTATGCCCAAAGAGCCGCAAAGAGGATGGTAATTAAAATTTGAGGCATTGGCTTTTATGGTTAAAAGCCGAGAGAAATACTCTAGGCAAACAACGAAGAGTAAAGGGGACATTGGACCCCCTTGCCTAATACCTCTTTTACCTTTAAAGAAACCATGCAAGACATCATTCAAAGACACAGAAAATGAAGCGGTGGAGACACATTCCATGATCCACCCAACAAAACGATCGGGGTAGCCCAAGCCCCTTAAAACATTGGCTAGGAAGTCCCAAGAGATAGTATCGTAGGCCTTGCGCAAATCCACCATAATCATACAACGAGGAGATATGTGTTTCCTATTGTATTCTCTAACAAGTTCCTGGGCGAGGAAAATGTTATCAAACATTAGGCGGCCATCAACAAAGGCGCCTTGTGCTTGATTGATCAAACCCGAGAGGGTGGGGGACATTCTAGCCGCAATTATCTTCGTAATAATTTTATAAAGCACATTCGTACACGAAATAGGTCTAAAATCCAAGACCTTAGGGGAGTGACTAGTTTTAGGAATGAGTGCTATCACAGTATGGTTAATCTGTTTAAGCAATCTTCCCGAGTTAAAGAACTCTTTAGTCGCGCGAATCACGTCCTCCCCAACAACATTCCAGTTTTTCTTAAAGAAAGCCGATGAATAGCCATCCGGCCCCGGTGCCTTATCACCCCCAATATCAAACAAGGCATCTTTAATCTCCTTGCTAGTTATCGGAGAAAGAAGGCTATCATGAACACTTGGTTCAATCAAAGGGCTGGTTCCTAGGACCGATTGGTCAATGGAAAGGCTACCCATCTCGGTACCAAATAAATAAACAAAAAACTTTACAAATTTGTTGCCAACTTGATCGACGGAATTAGTAAGACTGCCATCATCCAAAGTTATAGAGGTAATGGCATTGCGGGAAGCATTCCTTTTGACAATCACATGGAAGTATCTTGTTCCCTTATCAGCTTCAAGGATGTGCGTTGCTTTTGCTTTTCAAAAACTTTTAGTAGTGGGTATGTTGAAGTCTTGACTCTTGAGCTCGATTGTCGGGAAGGTTGAATTCGGTTTATTCAACCCGCCCCGGCCGAAAAGTTGATATTAAACAGTTCTGAAGTGTTAATTTTTTCACTTGGATGACAACTGCTTTGAGAGAACATAATGGTGTTTCTTTGTTTGATGTTAATTTCCACTAGAAGGTGTGGGCGTTGGGAGATTTAGGGAGTGTTTGCAATTGATTCAACTTTAAAAAAGTGATTTTTTAAAGTGATTTTGGGAAAAGTGATTAATAGTAAAAGGTTGTAGTGTTTAAGAAAAAAGTGATTTTGAAAAAGTAAAAGTTGGTAGTGTTTGGTAAAATAAGTACTTTTTGTAGTACTTATTTTTAGTGATTAATAGTACTAATACTTTTATCATTTTTTTGAAATTAATGCAAATTTCTTTCTACGTAGTAGTATTTCTTACCATAATAAATCTATTGTTTCAAGTAAAAAAATTGAATTATAAAATGATGATGTTTGTGTCGCTCTCTTATTGCTTCTAACATTAATTATTAATTTCACTTTTACAACCATCATTTAATTCATTAAAGAATGCAAATGTTTATCCAATATGACAAATAAATCATAGTTTTACACTACAAAATTAATGAATTTGCAACATCTACATAATGTACTCACTGATTGACAAATAAATCATAGTTTTACTGTAACACCCAGGCCCCCATAGGACCCAAGGTAGTTACTCCAACACACCCTCCGGACCTCTAGTACTGTCCGGACCTTTTCCGTGCACTTTGTCCTCACTCGTGAGTGCTAGTGCTGGACTCGGGCCGGGCGGCCCGAACCGGAACCGGCCCGGCCCGGTTACTGTGTGAACCGGCCCGGCCCGGTGGCCCGGTCCACCGGCGGTTCGGGCCGAACCGGCCCGGTGGATACCGGTTCCGGGCCCGGGTCCTCTATTTGGTGAACCAGCCCGGCCGGTTCGGGCCCGGTCTGGGCCGGAATAATTTTTTTTTTAATTTTTTTTTGAAATGTTTTTAATTTTTGGGTTGGATTAGGTATTTTGGGCCATTTGAGGTGGTTTGGGGTGGTTTGGGGTTAAGGGGGAGGGGTAGGGGGTTAAATAAGAGAAGCCAAAAAATCAAAAAAAAAAAAAAAGGGGGCGGGTGAACCGGCCCCGAACCGGCCCGGAACCGGTCGCCTGCCGGTTCGGGCCCGGGCCCTCCTCTTGGTGAACCGAGGCCCGTCCGGTTCAAGGCCCGAACCGGGCCTGGCCCGAACCGAGTCCAGCACTAGTGAGTGCCGTTAGAAACTTCCCAGGGGATCACCCATCTCAAGACTACTCCCGTGCAAACACGCTTAACGTTGGAGTTCTTAGTAGATGAGCTTCCTTAACAGGATATGCACCTTGTTGGTATGAATAGTACTGTTAATCCATTTAAATTAAATCTCAAGTGTTACATTTACGCTACAACATTTAATGAATTTGCAACATCTACATAATGTACTTACTAATTGGACACTATTTGCAATCGTGTTGCAAGTTATGGTTCAAATTCAATACCTGAACAATATGAATTAATACACTATATAAAAATATGATACCAAAATTTCCTATCTATATAATATGAACACCGCCAAAATTATCACAATAAAAAGTTTCTTAAATCATTGTGGGATGGATAAAGTAATTAAATAAACCTTAAATAAAAACATAAATTCTACTAATGTTCAATATTATAAGACTCGATGTTTAAGTCCAATAAAATTAATAAAATAGCACACATCAAATTTTACAATATGCCCTAACGTCGTCTAAAGAAAATTCCAATTCAATATAATGAGATCAAATCTTCTACAATAAGTTTACGATTACAATTCAATATATGAGTCTACAAAAAGTAAAAGGTAAAATGATATATAAAATAATAAAATGAGAAATTAAAAAGCAATTGTAATTTAACCGAGAATAACATTCACATTTCTTGGAGGGAGTAATAAAATCCGTTGAAATAATATGCAATAAAGTGTAAATACATATTATATGATGTATTATAGCATTGAGCAAACACCAACTTATAACTGATTTTGTGATTAAAGTTTATCTAATCTATATAAAATGAATTGAAGTGTGTGTGTCATATCAAATGAAGTTTTTTTAAAGGAGAAAGCTTAAACTTTATTAATGATAAACCAAGTTCTGGGAACCTTAACACAAACTTTCCTGTCCTCTCATTCTCTAACTAGATATACAAGAATCCATCCTAAAGAGAGCAATATTCATTGTTGGGCTTACAGCTTTCGGTCGGTCGGGCAAGAATCCATCCTAAATATACATGATATTCTTTGTTGAGACTCGAAACATCGGTCGGTCAAAAAAGCTAAAATACTTCCATCCAAGATGTCACAACCCTTACAGCTTTCAAACCTCACCCAAAGAAAACAAAATAATCTGGACTACATATATAAACAACAAGAAGTAACTATGAGACAAATTAAAAAACTAAAAATTAAAATGGTCTTTTTCCCTATATGCCTTTCTTCCGCTCCACTCCCATCAAGTAGCCTCTTTAATTTAATTTTCCATTTGGCAAGCCACCACCAGCTGTCTCGCCTCTTCCCCATTCTTTGGAATGAAATATACTTCACCTCCATTCCGGTACTCGAATCAGGTGGCACCATTCCATCCAATATCTTTTTCTTTTGGTCAGATTTAAGTCTTCAATTCCCCAAAGAAGACAACACTTAAACCTTTACTCCATTTCTGATACTTCCGCATGCACCAGCCAGACATGTACGTGGCCATATAGCTGGCTCGAGCTTCCAAAAAAAACCATTTGTGTAGCCAACACACTGCCATACCTAGCTGCTTCCTTAGCTTGTCGCTCCAGTTTAGTGAGGTCTCGTCAACAAAAACCACATCTGTAAGGAAAGACTGCAGATGTTTCGCTGAAACTCTCCAATCAAACATCATATCACGGCTAAGCCAACAGCCATCTCTTGCAACCCTTGACTCCCTTGCTTCACTGCTACTCCTTCAAGCCAAAAGAGAAGAGCTATCGGCCAACACCAAACCCTAGGATGAAAAATCGCCAAGCTCTACCACCTCTTCTTTGGTAAAAGTTAATTCATACTCAAAGTTATTAAAAAAATACATGAGAAAAACATATGAAATGTTTTTTCTTGAAAAAGTACATGAAGTGATTTTTTCAGGAACTCGGAAAAATAGAGTTGTGGGTCCCTAATAATGTAACTCTAATTAATATAATATTAATAAAGAATATACGACCCTTTTAGGGTAACTATGATGCACTCCATCTTGATCATTGGGATGAAAACCAACAATTTCTTTGCTCAATACAAGATCATCTTATAAAGATTTACAGTCAACATGTTGTTCATCTATCATTCAATTCAAACTAACATCATATTCATCAATCACTTGACCAATTCTTCATTTAATTATGGTGAATCATTTGAATTTACATCCGAACTGCTCCTGGTACTTCGATTTTCTTAAAGATTTGGTGCACTATTGAAATATCTTTTCATCATAAATCATAAAGTATTGAAAAAAGCATTTATAAATATCATAAATTTAATAATTCAATTTTAACATTACAAGAAATTTTAATAACTACTAAAAATGAATTATGTAAACCTGGGCTGCTGGGCGGGAGGTCTGGAGGAGTCGCCAACTGTGGTTTAGGATGCTTTTACTTGGATTGTTTTCAGTCCCAGATCAGACCATATCAAACTTGAACAGACCAAACCAGACTTTCATAGTTATAATTAAAATACACAGAAACCGGACATTTACCAAACCAGACCAGTTCAGATCAGAGCAAACATAAACAGACAGACTAGACCAGACTAGCAAATTTCAGTCCAAATAAAAACATCCTTACAGTTTTAGGTCGGATATGTGATTGCCTTATAGTTTTAGAAACAATAAAAAATAAAAAATAGAAATAACAAAAGTTGTCTGGGGGCTTTGACCTTTATACCTATGTGGCTATATGTGCAAGGAACTTTTAAAACAGCACAAACTACCACCCCTCCAACTAGTGGCAGAGCCAGAAAAATATGTGAGGGGGTCGAAATTTAATTGTTAACAATATCAAAATGGAGGATCGTTATTAAACTATACTTGAGTTAAATGTTTCATATGTAGCTGGGATAAATGCTACTTTAATGAGATCTATTTAGTTATTATGTAGATATTTATGTCATAATTTTACTAAATAAAGTGTTTTGTGTTTAAATTTAAGAATATAATCAATATCACACATCAAGTTTTGCTCATTTCAAGTTCGGATGATGCTAATTTTTCCAGAAGTCGTAACTTTTTACTGTGAGTTACGGTGCCCATAATATATCAAATCGAAGGTAATTCAAAGCTCTACATTCTCGAACTTTCAGCGGAGTCGACTGACCATCCTGACCCCCTATCTCCCCCCTGCCACCAACCCATTCTTTAAGTTTTATAATAGTATTATATATACATACATTGTAATTGTATGTACTCTGGATGATTATTCTAATAGAGTTTGTCTAAAATATTATTAGTAAAAAATCTATGGATAGAAATGTGATTGTAAGTTACTATGAATAAGTTTTATAGTCATTAGGATGTAACATTTGAATATAATTATAATCACTTAAATTACTAGAGTTACGTTCAATTACTGGATTTCATGAAAATTAAAAGGTAGATTCTATGGCACCCCAAATGTACCGTATCTTTGTCCAAATGGACCAATAAGAATGATGCAGTCGAATTATTTAAATCTAAATTAAAAAGCATATAATGATTTGGACCAATCAAATGCATGGTAGGTACGGTACCCTATTTTTTAAGTGGGTACCGGAGTTGTCACCAAATTAAAATCACTTCAATTACTCCATTTTGCAAGACAACTTTCTCACCCTAGATGTTTCACTATGATGTACTCGTAATATTTAATTTGAATCCAATTATAGATATTAAAGTTGTCATAATCACATTTTGTCCCCCACTTTTATCTTAGGTATATATTTGAAATTATTCTTATTTTAACCCTTGAAATTATTGATGTATTTTCTAGGACGATCTTTTATCAATGAAAATACATATGGAAAATGCTATTGGTACATGATTTTTGTACACGTTATTTCACAGACAGTTTTTTTTTGTTTTGTGTGAAGAGAATTGTTTTTCGCACTAACAGTTTTTTTTGTACTTCTGACACAAAAAAATTATCAATGTGAAAAATAATTCTCTTCACAAAATGAAAAGAAATTTTCGGTGTACAAACAATTCCACTAGTATGTAGAATGATGTGTACAAAAAAACGTATACACGAAAATGATTGAATTTATATTGAAACTTTCTAACCAACTTTTCCGACAAGATGAGACTAAACTCAAGTGATTGGGGAGATAAGAGGAAGCGTATCTATACCAATGACAACTTGCCCCGGTCTCAACCTTCAATTACTCCGTATTGTAAGTCATACTTGGAAACTTTCTTTGACTAAGTATGTCCGTGTGTTAGAGCATCTCCATTCATGATATTCAAATAAATGGATTTTCTAGTACACATAATTGCCATGTCATTCTTACACAGTAAATTCTTAATAATCTCAAAGCTTAAAATTATTCATCAACAATGATATTCATGTAGTTAGCTTTTTTATGACATGCATTAAATGCATTTTAACTATAATCTACAATAATCCGGGATTTGAATCTTGATACCGGATTTTCTTTTTAAATAATTCCCCTAAATAATTTCTTTCCCTCAATGTTAATCCTTGAAATAATCTAACACGTCATCTCATTAATCTTCAAATAATCTTATCAATGGTGATGCCCTTATGTGTATATTACAGTTCTTCTTTCCTATTGACCTTTTTTTTACAATATTGTCTTTTTCAATCACTAAAAAACATGGGATTGACCGAGATTTTGACAGAGATTTGAAAAAAAAAGAGGATTCGTTAAGGAAATGTCAAATTCATGCCAAAAACACTTTGGCACGAATTATTTGGCATCAAAAATCAGTAAACCTATGCCAAATTTCGTGCCAATCCCGGTTTTTTTGTAGTGATAAAAGACTTTTTTGTGAATTTTCCAACATGAGCTGAGATTGAGGTGAAGTATTTAGGGTGATAAAAGGAAACTCGTCCACGACAAAGAAAAACTGCCACATCGCCACAATACAACAAAAACTATTTTTCGTATTCAGAAATCGTCGACGCAAAAAAAAGATAAAAGTCGATGTAAATACTTTATGCCAATACTTTATTATTTGCGTCTACTAACATCCACTTCTTTAGTTCTTCGTAAACTTCGATTACTTTGAGTTAATCAATCAAAAACTTCACTTGCTCCATATTGTAAATCGATCATGTAAGTACAGTTGAATATTTTCTTCACTGCAGGGTATGATTATATGTATATGACAATTCAAATTCCGCGTATTGACGTGTTTTACATGCATGAGTATTTTTTCAATTAAAAAGAAAAATTTCTACACAACTTTTGCAACAACAAGAGGCTGAGCTCAAGTGATCCGGAGAGATCAGAGGAAAATAACATATAATTACGCAAAGTGTCATTATTTTGCTCATTTTTACTACATTCGTTATTTCGTTTTACTCAAAGCACTCATAGATGATACAATGAGTGGCGGAACCAAAACTTTATTTGAGCCGGGGATGAGAAATTCATCAAATGATCGGGTCAACCTGATCAATGTCACAAAATCTGGTCAACTTTTATGTAAAATTTTATAGAAATTGATAGCATTATTTAATCCTAGAGAGAAGGGAGAGCTAGAGAGATAAAGTGATATGTATAATGAATTCCAATCAACCATCCAATCATCCAATCATCCCCCTTTTCATGGCTCCCATAGGGAGTATTTATAGGAGAAAAGTGGGCTCGGCTTCCAGGCTTGGGCCTGGAAGGCCCAACTACAATAAAATGCTAATAAAGGGCTAATAAATGATATCTAATCTATTCTAATGGATACATCTGAATAAATAAAGTGTACAATGAGATAAATGCTATCTACTGAGCGTATGTGGGCCGCTGTCCGGGCCCAATAGTCGTGAGACCCGGGGGTCCGAGTCTATATACTCTATCAGAAATAAACAAATATCATTATATAAAAAATTAAAAAAACTATTCTTCATTACATTAATAAAATAATCTTAATAATTGGTACTTATTGTTGCATAAAGTAATTAATAATAATGTTATTTGATATTTTCTGGTTTTAAAATATTCAAACGTTTCACTATATTGTTGAATAAGAATACTTTCGCATTTCTGAATTTTTAATTTTCAAATATGTATTCACACATTCAAAAATCAAAATTAAATAATTAAAATAATAAAAGTTTTAACTTAAAGTAGTGAATTAATCACAAGGTAATTGCTAAACAACTAAATAATTTGTTTTTGAAATGAAACAACTAAATAATTAAAAAAAGCACTACTACACATTCTCTCATAGTTTTAGCCTAAAGCAGTGAATTAATCACAAGGTAAAAAGCATTACATCTATTAATCAATTAAACTTTAAGGAAATTAAAGTAATTAATCAATAAAATTACAAAAGAATTCAAACTGTCCCGCGATTAATCAATTCAATTTAAATTAAATAAGTAATTAAAGGAATTAGCACATAAGCAATTATTATACATTTATACTAATTAAAAAAGATTTCAATTTTGAAAGTATTTAGAGGGATTTACCTAAATAGGAGTAAATACATCTTTAATTACCAAAATAGGAGTAAAGTTTAAAATTTCTCCAAATAGGACTTATTTTTTGTAGTTGGACAGATATAGCCTGAAGCTTGTCCAAACTTACTGCTGCCGACATATGCTAGACTGCCACCGGTCTCTGGTCACCGCCGGCCGCCTCCGCCGCAACAGAACTGGTCGCCTCCACAGATCTGGAGGTTGTCCATAGAGACCTGGCTGTTGTTGCTGTAGATCTGGCCAGATCTGGCTGCCTCCGGCTGCCAGCTGCCGGCCCTGCATATTTGACAGCCACCACTTTAGATCTGAGCTCCACAGTTGCAGATCCAGACTCCGTCAATGTACAGCTGACCAACCCCGCTGCTTATGCCAATATTTTCATTAGAATGCCAACATGAATTGAGAATGCCATATGAATGGCATTTTCAGAGGAAAATATGGAATTTTTGAAGTGTAAGAATGCCATTTTGTTGGCATTTTCGGATTAAATTTGGAATTTTTTAACAACCAAATAAGAATCAAGAGCTCTGAGCTCTTGTCTTGCCACGAAAGATAAAACACAAGAGAGACGGAAAGATAAAACAAAAGAAAGATACCTCACCGTCCTCCATGGATTTCCGATTGCCACCGTCGTCTACGACTTGCCGTCCGAGACCGTTGAGCACTTACTCCGTATAAGCTGATGCGAAGCAAATAAAAAGTGAGGCGATAAGGATGTGATATGGAGAACTGAGTGGAGCGAACAGTCTGGAAAATGGGGGTTTGGGAAATTGAGTTGAGCGATCCATCATTAAGGGCATAATAGAAATAAAATTGAAAATTAGTCCTATATAGGAACAGGAACAAAAGCAGTCCTATGTCAGCATATTCGGTCTTCTTTACTCCCAAGTACGACCATTTTCTCAAGTATTTACCACAGACCAAAGTACCAAACTACTGAAAATAGGCAACTGGCTTCAGAGTATTTACCGAACGGACTTCGTCACTTGAGTGACTTGACAGCTTGACTCACTTCGAATCTTCAATGTCGGAGGAACAAACTAGGGCAGGCGGCGGCGAATCAAGCAACTGCGACTGGAGAGTCTAGATACTAGGGACGAATGGGCAATCTTGTGAGCCCTGGACGGCTGGACTATGGGCTTATGCAGGAATGATGAAGTGAGAAACTGAGTATATCAGATTTTGGGGCCAAAACGACGTCGTTTTGTTTATTCCTATGCACTTAAACAAACGACGTCGTTTTGTTTATTCCAGTGCACTTAAACAAATGACGTCGTTTGTCAGATTGGTTTAATTAAAAAAATAGAGCCTGGCAGTCTTCTTCTTCGCCGTTCGCTGAATCGGAGCCCCGAGCGCAAGTCTTGGGAAGAGGAATGAAGATGAAGCTGCATGGGGCGACAGTCTAAATACCCTATACTAGTACTCAAAAACTCCGGCGAAGGGGTGGCGGCGGCACCGGCTCGCTCCCCCTGGTTCCGCCGCTAGATACATTTACTTATGTTTTATACTTCCTCGGTCATTTATAACTTTGTCAAAGCTCATTAACACGTAGAATAATAAAATGAAAATTGTACTGTTGATATTTGTGTAGAGAAGGGAGAATTAACACGAGTCACGTACAAATTCTTCATTTAAAAGAGAAAATAACAAAGTTAGTGAGACAATAAAAAAAGCAAAGTTGGCATAATAATAGAGTATAATAATTTAAAATTTTTGTAGAAGAAATGAAAAGAAACTAGGTAAAAATATTATGTATAGCCAAAAACATAGATGGAAGTTAACACATGATCGAATTCAAGCTAAGCAACATTATATGTAGAAGCTACTTTATTTTAAATGTATGCTTTTTCACATAGCCAAAAGTTATCCAATGCTATGCTATTACAATTTTCTGATACATGCAATCAAATGTCATTTTAGTAATTTTACACAACCATTTTTGAAATGAAAAATTGTAAGAACAATAGAAAGTAGAGGAATGATCAGGTCCATCCGGAGGAACGGGAAGTGCCGTCCGAACTTTACTGTTTGCGATGGTTCCCGGTGGAATTATTTGATGAAATTTTTTGAGCATGTTCCTCATCAAGTCTAGTTTATCCATACCAAATTTCAGCTCAACATTCGATCGGGAAGGCATTCAAATAAATTCTTGAAACATACTGCACATTCTGCGCACATATAATGTGCAGTAAGTTTCAAGAAATTATTTGAATGCCTTCCCTATCTAATTTTGAGCTGAAATTTGGTATGGATAAACTAGACTTGATGAGGAACATGCTAAAAAAAATTCATCAACAAATTCCACCGGGAACCGCCTCAAACAGTAAAGTTCGGACGAAGCCTCCCGTCCCTCCGGATGGACCTGAGCATTTCTGATAGAAAGTAATTATGTATTTAAAGCGGTAGAACCAATATTAAACAATGTAATAAACTTCAAATTCTAATTTGGCATATACGAAGTTTAAGCTACTCCGTACATTACTTTAAATTTGATCTTTTTTACATTGCCCAAAATTACCAATGCTATACTAATGTTATTTTGTGATACTGAATGTATTTTGGTAATTTTACACTAGAACATTTTGAAATGAAAATTTACAGAAACATTATGTAACGATTATGTATTTTACTTGATAGATATAATAATATAAAAAAACAATGACACAAATATTACTTCTCAGTTTTTATTATATAAAAGTGACCGAAAGGCTAAAACCAGATCGAAGGCCATGGAGCTCCCCAGCCGAACCTATCCCCTTCCTAATTTTCCTTGTTGCGCCCGAAGACCATGGAGCTCCCTAATAGGGACGGAGCAGACGAGACAGACATCGCGAGACGAAGAAGATGCATCAGACATCGATGCAAATCATCCATCCCCTCTGCGGACAGAGCAACTAGATCGTTGCATTGGCCTCCCCCCTACACGGATAGAGCAAACAGATTGTCACCATATCCCTCGCCCTGGCCTTCGACGTCCTCGTCCCAATCCCCTACACACTTCTTTAGAGTCAATTTATGCCCTACCGTTCAGATCTGTGATGGTTAGGGTTTCTAAGTGATGTCCTGCGGCGGCGGCGCTCTGGTGGCAAGGAACAACACCGGCGGGTGTTCCAAATTAATGTGGCTAGGGTTGGGGTTTGTCGGGGTATTGCAATGGCTTGGGGCAGTATTTGGGGCTAGGGAAGGCAGGTAGGGGACAGGGGAGGGGGAGGGGTTTTGGGGAGGCCGAAGGGTAGGATGGGAACTGGAAACAATGGTGGTAAGCGATGTGAGCCAGATGGCAGCAACCGGAATAATGCGGCGACAGTCAGAGTTTTCGCGGCAACCGCAGTAGGTGGCATGGGGAAAGGAGATATCGGTGTTGCTTTCAGGCTAAATGTCACTGTTAGGTGCACGTTGTTGGGGTCAAGGAAGGGGGCGCTCGCCGTGTTGTTGGAAAAGTCACTCGAAAAATCGGTCGGAAATTTTTTGACAGTCATAGTGACATGTTTTACGGTGACATTCGTAAGAGATGGAAATTTGACAGTGACAACTATTACTGACATGAAAAAATTGTAGTGACATATTTTTTTGGAGGGACATCATGTTTTCCAAATATATAACCTTATTAATCACATTTTTGTCAAAATTTAAAAGTAGTCACATCTTTAGAATTGACTTCAATTTAGTAAAATTTAGGGGGGGACTCCAAAAAAGAAGTGATTTTTTTCCTTTCTAAAATCTAGTTCTAATTAGGGGTTTTGACCTAAGAAAAGTGACATTTTCTTATTATTTCTAAAAATGTGACTAACATCACAGTTACATCCCTCTAGTGACACAGAGTCTGACTGCAATGAGTCCTTCACAGTGACTCTGGTCAGTCACAGTGACACATCCACAATGATTCTGACTAGTCAGAGTGACTCCGGTCAGCCAAAGTGACACCTCCATAGTGACTCTGGTAACCATGACACCACCAATCCCATCACCGTCGATCACCACCACCTCCAACCAGCTAAACCTCAAGTGCCCCAACCCTAGCCTCTGATCTTCAGCCCACCATCGTTGTCATAGCCAACACCATCGTTAACCACCACCGGCGGCGGTCACCATCTGCGTAATGACCATCACGTACTAACGGTCACTGATATGCACTAATTAGTAGTGCATAAGTGTATGTTTTTATGTTTGATTTGTGTGGATTGTTTACCATTTTATTTAGTTTGTAAACATTTGTGTGATTTTAGTTGTAATTGTATTTTAGTCCTCATTTGTAAGTTGTAAAGTAGAGTTAGGATTTATGGTGTTGGAAAGGAAGACTTTGAAGTGAAGAAAAATGATTATTGGCTGTCCAGGACAATCACCCGGTCGGGTGAGGTATTGCACCCGGTCGGGTGAGACATTGAAAAACGAAGGTGGCTGGAAACTACAATCACCCGGTCGGATAAGGTATTTCACCCGGTCGGGTTAGATGTGACCCGGGACAAAACGACGTGCTGAAACACAAGAACGTGGAAGATTATTTGATTTTGACATGCACCCAGTCGGGTGGGCACTTGACCCGGTCGGGTACCCGGCCCAAGGTGTTGAAAAACACCTATAAATAGCACACTTTTCCTTCACAAATAATCAATCCCTTCTTCCATACTCTTAAGCTCAGTTTAGAATAGTCTTTCTTTTACATTTTTATATCATGTTTAGTCTCCAAATGAGGAGCTAAACTTCCATTTCTTGGTGTTGCTCTTGAAGCTTGTTGATTATTAAAGTTGTGAGTTATTTTCTTAACTTCTTCCCTTGAATATTAATTATTCTCTTAATCTATCTATATATTAATGTTGGGGAGTGTTGCTAAAATGACAAATAGTTAACATCTAGACATTAGTTATAGTAGTATTTATTTTCTTCTTCTATATATTAATGTTGGGGAGTGTTGCTAAGATGACAATTAGATAACATCTTGACATTAGTTATAGTAGGATTATTCATATTTAATCTTCTTCCTTGAATATTAATTCTTCTCTTAATCTATCTCTATGTTAATGTTGGGGAGTGTTGCTAAGATGACAATTAGTTAACATCTCAACATTCACTAGTGCAAAAAACACATTCAATAACTAGCATTTCATATGGGTTTCAAATGAACCGTAATAGTATGTAAAAATGGGGTTGAAATCATAAATTTTAAAACTTTTAAGTGCAATTCGGGTTAAAATTATAAATATAAAATTGTATCAATGTCGGGTATGAAAATACCGGATATGGAATGATGATTCGGGGTAAGATTCGTAATTTATGGCAAAATGAGTTCGGACTCGGTGCCATTTTAATAATTTTGAGAAATATAATAGTTTTCACTTTTCAATGTCAGTTAATAGCCAACCCATATAGATTTCCAAATAAACCCTATTACTTTCGACAATGAAAAACCTGAGCGGCAGAAATACTAACATCCCTACGATCTACAGATCTGGACTCCCGCAGCTCTGCATTTCACGCACCGCCGACTGCTACTCTTCCATCAATGATCAAATTCTACATATCCCCAACATCTGATGTTCCAGTACGGCATAACACATCTTCGCTCTCCATCATCGAGTACTTCCGTTCAACTCTGTGTAGGTAATATTGTAATAATATATTTCGACGATCTACAGAGCTGACTTGTGCAGTTGCGCCGCTTATGCACCTGCCTCCAACCCCTTCCTATCTCCACTGTCACAACTCACAAGTAATCCTTAGCAAAGGATGTTACTTATTGATGCTATTTATCTTTTTTAGAAGTGATCCATAATTACAGTCTGATCGATAATTACCAAAAATGTGTCTACAAAGTTATAAAAATCCAGAACTCAATAGTGTAAGCTAACTTATAAAACCCGATAGTTTTTCCTTTATTTTACTGTTTTGACAAAAACAAGTTTTTATTGTTGGAAGTATGATCGCGATCGAATCCAGTTTGATGTTTGTTTATATACCATGTATGTTTTAACAATTTAAAATACAAAATAGTTTTGGGAAAATGATCAAATAAGTCATTCTACTATTCTCAATTCATCACTTAAATCCTTACTATAAAAATTGACAATTTTGGCCATTTATTCAGTTTTTGACATGTAATAGTAGGTTTTAAATATTAAAAACTAAAAAATTGTTAAATTTGAAAAAATAAAGATAAAAATTGTGAAAATTTCAGAATGTAAAAGTAAATATTTTCAAAAAAATTAAATTATGTCAATTTGAAAGGTTTTTACATTCCGTATTTTATATTTTATACATTTTCACTTTTTTTTCTTCATTTTTTTTTTTCAGGTTTTAATATTTTACATTTTTTACAGTTATGCTACTTTCATATTGTTATTATATTATTTTTCAAATTTATATGAATTTGAATAAGTTTTTCCAATACTCCAAATTCATTTTAAAAAAATTGACCTGCAATAGCATATCAAAATGAATTGATTGTATTTAAAAACTAAACGTACTTATACAATGTCTTTTAATAGAAGAGTTTAAGCGGTTTAGTAGAAGAGTCTATTTGATCCCTTTTCTAATAGTAAATGATGAAATAAATATCCCGTGCATCGCACGGGTACAAAACTAGTTATAAATATAAAATTGTATCAATGTCGGGTATGAAAATACCGGATATGGAATGATGATTCGGGGTAAGATTCGTAATTTATGGCAAAATGAGTTCGGACTCGGTGCCATTTTAATAATTTTGAGAAATATAATAGTTTTCACTTTTCAATGTCAGTTAATAGCCAACCCATATAGATTTCCAAATAAACCCTATTACTTTCGACAATGAAAAACCTGAGCGGCAGAAATACTAACATCCCTACGATCTACAGATCTGGACTCCCGCAGCTCTGCATTTCACGCACCGCCGACTGCTACTCTTCCATCAATGATCAAATTCTACATATCCCCAACATCTGATGTTCCAGTACGGCATAACACATCTTCGCTCTCCATCATCGAGTACTTCCGTTCAACTCTGTGTAGGTAATATTGTAATAATATATTTCGACGATCTACAGAGCTGACTTGTGCAGTTGCGCCGCTTATGCACCGCCGACCGCTACTCCTCCATCAATGACCGAAATCTCCATATCATCATCATCCGTTACTCCATTAGACCGTAACGCGTCATCGCTCTCCATGGTCGAGCACTTCCCTTTAACCCTATGTAGGTAATAACAACACAGATCTTGATATATGTTATCCGTAGTATCTTTTTTTTAACCTTTTACTCACAAGGTCGGATTTGTGTGCATACTTCTTTATAAGGTTTCTTTAATTGACTTAAATTTGATATAGAGCATGGAATAAATATGTCTAAATTTTTCAGTTTGGTTATGTGTACAAAGTGTTTGTAAGAATGTCCCAATAAGATTCTACATTCATGGGTTTGTAAAAATTGTTTTGTGAGATTTCAAATGCGATTATAACATGAAAAAAATGTTATTTTTGTTTCTTTCTGTCTGGTCCATTGTTCTTGAAGCTTGCTTGCTTTGTTTTGGTTTTATATAATTGAATTCTATTTGTATAATTTTGTACACCAATTATGATACGCTGGATAACTTATAGTTTGAGTGTGTGTTTCTAAATTCATGCATCCATAGAATGATAGAAGTAATAGATGGATGACTTAAATCAGCCTCCCAAGTAATAGATGGGCATAAAAGCACTTGCATAGATCAATAGTAGGTACTTGAAATACTATAACTAGAGCAGGACTTTTCCTTGGTTTCTTGGTTAATCAATAGGAGTAATGTTTTTTATAATTGTTGCCTTATACTTCATGTATCTTTGTATGAGTGCTCTTCTCATCAGGCCGGCCTGACGGGATGCTCCGTCCGGCCGAGCCCATTTGGGCACCTTTCCGGTGGAATTTTTTGATGAATTTTTTTGAGCATGTTCCCCATCAAGTCTGGTTTGTCCATACCAAATTTCAGCTCAAAATTCGATCGGGAAGGCATTCAAATCATTTTTTGAAGTTGACTGCGTCAAAATATACATATAAAACTGCAGTCAACTTCAAAAAATGATTTGAATGCCTTCCCGATCGAATTTTGAGCTGAAATTTGGTATGGACAAACTAGACTTGATGAGGAACATGCTCAAAAAATTTCATCAAAAAATTCCATCGGGAAGGTGCCCAAACGGGCTCGGCCGGACGGAGCAGCCCGTCAGACCGGCCTGACATGAACATTCCTCTCTTTGTATTTAGGTAGTTATATTTGGACATTAAAGAATTAAGAGTATATAATGTATTTTGTTGTTCTCTTTTCTCCCGGTAAGCAAATTCAATTGTCTTCTGTATTTGTAAGTTGTAAAATTGTAACTTTTTGTGAGATCTTTTTAATTGTTTTAATAAGGAAAGAACTAAAAGAGCATCACCTTTTCCCTTGGCGTTATCAATTAGAAAATAAAGGAAAGGTAAGAAGTCTGGTCCTTTTTTAATGTTTGGAAAATGTTTAAGTTTATTATTGATTAGCTATGAATCCTTTCATTTTCCAACCATATTCCAACTTTAACTAGCATTGCTTTACTCCGTATTAGACTATTAGTTAATAAATACTATCCGTTTTTTTTGCTGTTTAAACTTATAATTTTTAAATTTTCAATCAATAAAATTGTAACTTTGTAGTTTTTGTTATATATGTAAAACTTGTTGATATTATATCTAAAGTGTGTAGTTACAGATTTCCTTTTACCTTCATTCTAGTATATGGAATAAAAATGGTTGTGGATCAATATTATGATTCTCAAGATTGGGCTATATGGTCCTTGTATGCACTATCATAATAATAAGATTTGGGGTAGATGCCAAGTCTATTGTTGGAGACTAGGCACAATAAATATTTATTGTAATTTCTACCTTGTTTTATGTCTTTTATTAAAACATCTAATTCTGGTCCAATAGAAATAATAGATCTTATTGGAGCATTTATTTGACTTGTACAGAGTATAGTATATAGTACTACGTATTGTTTTGTACATTTGTTTACAGTCTCGAAGACAAAAAAGGGGGGAAAAAGAGGGTATGGCTGCGAGTACTTGGAAATAAGAACGTTATCTTTGATGAAGGTGATAAACAATTAGACAGATTAGTAATGTTTCATGTATTTTTATTGTGCTTCTACTTTTTTGACTAATGGTCTTTGGGCTATTTTAATTTGATTTACTTTTTATATTTTTATGTTTTAGTATTCAACTTGCAGATATTCAAGTTGACGCTGGAGCTGGGGAATCATTCTGTGTGACACTGCAAGAAATTGATTGTAATTTGATTGTTCGTTACTATTAATATATAGGTTTTAAAACACAATGTAATTTTTAATTATTCATGAATCGTGTTATGTCAATACAATGGGAACGATGTGTTTTTGCTGGTATGTTTAGGAATATTTGGTTGAAATTACTCCTTATATTTTTTTCATTGTTGTTGATAATGTTTACTTTTTTGAATGGTGTTGATATTAATTATTATTGAATAGCAGTATAAATAAATAGTGATATGCATGATAAAAAAAAATGCGAAAGTATTCAATAACGGTTAGGATTTAGCCCATATAGAAAGTATTCAACAACCGTTCATATCTATCCCACGTCGATAACATTCAATAACGGTTATGGGGTTAACCGATATAGAAAACTTTCTGTAACGGTTTAAGAAACCCATATAAAAAGTGGCGTTATTCCATGTCGATGGGAACAATGTCGGTTCTAGAACCGACATTAAATGTCAATTTTAACCGATATAAAATGTGTTTTTTCCACTAGTGATTAATTACTACTAACTAGAAACGTTCAACGAACCGATGGTTAATCGTTGATGGTTTCACAAGTAAGTAACTTCGGTTTATTAATGCACGGTCGTGGTTAATAAACTTAAGAGGGATTAATTTTGTTGGTTAAACTGAAACCGTTGTGTTGAGGTTATCAATCTCAATTGATTTCATCAAGGAGTTAAGAGATTAAATGCTACTATCAAGTCGGTATATGGCGGTGTTCTATACTTGACTAATAGTAAGAGTTATTAATGAACGGTCGTTGTCAATAACTACCCTCGATGCATCGGATATACTCCTCGATTGAGTATTCAAGAGGGGATAAGTTATAGATATAACAATGATCGACTAAAATATATAAACAAGTGGAAAGTAGCAATGCCAAGTCCTTTTTATTTTTGAATTAAATCTCATATAAGTCCTTCATCTTAGTATTTAATTAATTAAATTCCAACAATACCAAAACCCCCTTTTATTTACTAGTTCATAAAAAGAGAATTATTCCTTTCCTTGTGGACACGAACTCTACTTCACTATACTACGTATTAGTGCTAGTATTGAATTTATTTTGACGCACCGTGACAAAGTGCACGTCAGTCACCACCAGCAACTCCAGTCACCAATAACCTCTACCACTCTGGTCATCGGTGACCACTCCCACTCCCCCACCACTGTCACCAGCGACAACCCCCACCACTCCTCCACCATGGTCCACTACGCACACACCCACCACAGTCCACAACGCTCCCCCACTCACACCATCAAACCCAGCTTCACCCCTATCACTACCACTCACCAGCAACCATCATCCCACCACTCAATCCTAACAATAACCCCTACTCGCCAGGATCTGGAATCTAGCCGCTGGGATCTAGAAATCTGCATATCGGGGAAAGATTTTGGACGGCGGAACTCAAGACTCCATCGAAGACGACAACGACGAAGGTGATCCAAAGCTCCGACGATTGAGAAGCTCCATCAAAGACGGCAATGACAGAGGTGCTCCAAAGCGGCGACAAAAGAGTTACCGATAAGAAGAAAGGAGAAGAAGAAGAAGATTGGTGGTGGCAACTTTGTTGGAGAACGCGAACAGTGCACAGTGGCGGCTCATCCGGTGAACACAAACTGTGTGTAGCGGCGTCTGGCCTTGAGGCTCTGTGTCACGATGACGACCAAGAGTGAAGGTATCCTGCCTCCTGAAGCTCAATAGCCAAGGTGCATAGTGAAGACGATCGGGAGGAGAAGGTAGTTCTTGGTGGCTTTTCAAATATTTTAATCACTTTTTTGTCCTAATACAAATTAGTCGTATATTTGTCTACTCGAACTCTAAAAGTAATATTTGAGTCATTATTTCTTCTAATTATATGTAAAAAACGGAGGTAGAAACAATTGTAACTCAACTCTCACAGTCTACCATAATCAGAGCCGGCCATAGGGGGTAGGCACCTAGGCAATGGCCTAGGGCACCACCCCCAAAGGGGGCATCATTTTTTTAATTAAAAGGCTAGGATATTACGTAGTACTGTAGTAGTATACTCCGATCCATATGAACGTAACACTCTATACTCCAACTTGCAATGAGTATACTCCGTATTAACACGTATAACCCAGCTGCCATTCTGCCATTTGCCGAGCCGAATGGTCCAATAGAATTACTCCATATGAAATTAAAAGGGTCCTAGTCCCTAGACTCCTAGGTAACCTAGTACACTTTAGTTAATTAATTAATTTAAAATACGGAAGGGGAAAAGAACATCCACTCTTCCAGTCTTCCGCCTTCGGCCTACAAATCTACAAACTAGGTAACGACCTGCCTCCAATTTTCGAAATTTCAACTCTAATTTGTTACTAGTACTAGATATATTTCAATGATTTCTTCATCAATCTTCAATTATTCTCCCATTGGCAATTCACTATTCAACATAGATTTTATTCTACATCTAATTTATTATTTACTACCTCCGTCCCACTAAGATTGGGACGAGAGAAAGTGACACGATTATTAAGAAAAGTGGATTTGTGTCGTAAGAATAAAGGAAAAATGATTTAAGGCTACACAATTTTTATCAAATTTGGTATAGGACAATCTTAGTGGGACTTCCCGAAAAGGTAAAATGAACGATCTTAGCCGAATAGAGGGAGCATTATTTATTAATTGTATTAAACATCAATACTTTGTATTATTTTTTTAAAGAACTATCTCCGTTCAACAATGTCACAAAAGAGGTTAAGCGAGCTCGCTACATTATCCATAGAAAAAAAAGTGCTATCTACTCTTGATTGTGGAGATGTATTTACAAATTTTGCACATCAAAAGGCAAGAAGAATAAGTTATTAGGTAGTAGGTAGTACTTTTATAATTTTGTTTAGTTGTTTGAAGAATTTTTTCCCACATACTTTACATCAATTTTAAGTCAAGTATTACCTTTTACTGTTTTTTATAATCATATCATATTCAATTTCTCTTATTAGAGAGAATTCTCTAAATAGGAGTAAAAACGAGGAGTATCATGCTTTTTATTCCCCGAATAAGAGTAAATTTCTGCCAAGTTTGGAATTACAGGATTTCAAACATGGCATTTTCTTCTAAACTTGGAAGATTACCCCTATTCAGACAATAAAAACATGATACTCTTATTTTGGAATTACAAAATGTTTTTACTCCTATTTAGAACAATTTCTCTAATTATTTTTAAGTACTATTTGATCTCATTAGTCAATTTTTGTCTGGGGCATCAAAACTCTTGGAGACGGCCCTGACCATAATTAAACTCATACAATAGCACCATGTGGTCCTGGAGATGATTTTCAATTGGCACACCTCCTAACAAGCGATTTCTTGATCCTTAGCCAAACCAAAGCTTCAAAATTTTAAAACAATCCTAAAAAGAAGTTTTTATTATCGAACTATCCTTAAAGTTTTGACAATTTGAGGGTACCTAAAAAATAGAAACTTTTTATTTCATTCCTTTCATACCATCAGTCGAACAGTTCGATCTGTTTGATCAAACAGGACCCGTTAAACCACACAAGTCAAACCAAAGCGTCAAATTTTTAAAACAATCATAAAAAGAAATTTTTATTATCAAACTATCCTTAAAGTTTTGATATTTTGAGGGTACCTAAAAAATAGAAACATTTTATTTCATTCCATTCATACCATCAATAGAACAGTTCGATCCATTTGATCAAACACGACCTGTTAAACCACACAAGTCAAACCTAGTCATACAAAGTCAACAATTAGTAGCAAGATCATCCCAACAGTGTAGTCAAGGGGAAGATGGCAACACATGTGTAAAGGTAAAATAAATGCTCACCCGACCCAGAGGTGGGAGCTAACACCGTGTAAAATAGCACTTCAACCTGTCCTATAATACTTGTCCCACTTCTTTTTTGTTGGTTTATTTCATTAAGAACACTTGCATGTGTTAACTGTTATATATAAAGAAAAAAACGAAAAATCAAGGGGATGAATAGCAGGAATTATATCGAAAAGGGTTGGACACCTATAGGTAAAAATCTAAATTCACCTATTTGTACTCACTCCAATAGATGTAAATTTATTTAAAATGTATTGTTTTCATCAAAGTGTGATCAAAACTTAACTTACATCCATATATGTCTGCTCGATTATAGGGCCCTAGCCTTGGGGATGGGGTGTCATCATTTTTTTTCCTAAAAATTTACTGTTTGCTTGTGAAATATAACTCTGAAAACTAACACAACTGATTCTAACAATTTCCCTTGAAAATATCCAAAAACCAAACATAGATGGCTAACTGTAATATTAAGTTAGTTCAATTGTACACAGAATACATGTAATAAACTCAATCTCAAAGCACACTAATTTTATATTAAGAAAAACGCATTACAATCAATCATCAATTATTATAAACGGCCGGAGCAACAATAAACCTTGAAGTCCTGTGAGACATGCAGCTTTTCCTTCCCATCTGTTTGCTTCGTACGAATACTATTTACCTCCTCTTGTTCCTGCTTCCCATCAACAAAGAGAGGTAAAACATAATCCTAAAGAAGAACCCCCATGCTATGGTGACCCACAAGCAGCCCCATTTGCTTAGGCCAGTGACCCCTTGCTGAGCCAGAACATCCGAGCCTGTGGTCACACAAGTCGAGCCCGTGATCTCGGTCTTCAAGACGTCACCCATGCTCGCCAGGAGCCGTTCCTTTGTTAAGTCTGGGAGCACACCTAGCGGCGTGTTGTCAAACATTTGCATTCCTCTCACGAAGCATTTGTTAGGATCCTCGAATTCGTTTTGGAGGACCGCTTCGTACGGGTACTTGACCAAAGAGATGTAATGGAACCAAATCCAGTAGATCGGGATCCGATCACGGTTCATGAAGAAACCGCTAAAGAGGAGGTAGTAGGCTAGCACGGCTACTACGACAATGTACCCGAGCATTACGTGAGGGACCACGCTGCTGATGAAGGTCACAAACGAATTACCGCACCAGAACGAGGCTAAGATGATGGCATAGTAGAATAGGAAACCCGAGGCTCCACCACCCAACCCCACTGACCAAAATGTCGAGGCGGCGAAAATGAAGGAGTAGAAAAGCAACATCGGGAGGGAGATAAGTGCGTGAGAAAGACAATAAGACAATCTCCGGTATGAGTTGTGAGATGTTTCTCTCAAGAAGATGTATCTTTCCTGGATGAAGACGGGAATTGTGTCCGCACATGTGTAGAAAGTTAACGACATGGCGAAGGCGAAAAATCCTAGACGTTCTTGTATTCCTTTGGGGGAATCATCTAGGCGCCAGAACATGGTGGCTAGGATGAATCCGGTTATCGTAACGGTTCCGAGTCTGGTACCAAGAATCTCGGGCATACGCCTTAAGTTTCGGAATGCCCGTTTTGATAACACGAATATTTCGATCCAAATTGGATTAGCGTGGGCCGGGACAGATAGAACCGGGCCACCACTGTTGTTTGTGGCGCCGGATACTAACTTCCCGCGAGAAATGCTAGCCATGATTGCCTCTTTCAATGATAAAAAATTCGCAATTTCCGGTTCGGTGTTCGAATTACCGCACCATATGCGGTTGAACTCGACCAGGCTTTTAGTTCCCCCGGTTGAACCTTCAAGTTCGCGAATCAAGTCGAGAGCGAACTCGGCTCGATTTTCGCTTTCTGGTATGGGATGCCCGAAAAGTGAGAAGAACCGAGCCAAATCGGCGGGCGGGCCGTTGTAAACAGTTTCTCCACGGGAGAGGAAAATGAGCCGGTCTAGTAACCCCATGATCCGGGAACTCGGCTGGTGAACCGACATGATCACAATGCTTCCACTCTGAGCAATTCTTTGCAAAACGCTGACCACATTGAATGCACTGGTGGAGTCTAGTCCGGAGGTTGGCTCGTCCAGGAAGAGAATAATCGGGTCGTGGACGATGTCAATTCCGATCGAGACCCGCCGCCTCTCTCCGCCCGAAACCCCCCGGTGTCCTTCGTCGCCGATGACAGTCGTGGTGGCATTTCGGAGGCCCAACTGATCGATCAACGCATGTACTCTCTGTTTCTTCTTGGAATGAGACAGAGTCCGCGGGAGGCGGAGCTCCGCCGCGAACATGAGCGTCTCCTCCACCGTCAGCATAGGGTAGAGGAGGTCATCCTGCATGACGTAAGCCGAGATGACTTTGAGTTGCCGGGAATCCAACGGCTCCCCGTTCAGCGTGACAGTTCCTTTCAGGCTCTCCTTTGAAATCCTACACGCCAGGGCGTCTATGAGAGTGGACTTCCCGGACCCCGACGCGCCGAGCACGGCCAGGATTTCTCCTTCACGCGCCTGCCCGGAGACGTCACTCAGGAGCAACTTCTTCGGCGGGGCTGAGGCGGTGGGTTTGCTCCGGTCACAGCGGAGGAAAGGCGGGAGCATAAGGCGGCGGCGGATTTGTACGCTATATGTGAGGTTGTTGAAAGACAGGACTAAAGGGGGAGAAGTCAGAGAACTTCGTTCTGAGCAGGAGGCGTTGACTTCCTGATTGGTCGCCGGACTACTCACTTCTCCGGCATCACCCATGTACTTCAATAGATGGCATAGCGTCGGAGACATATCTCCAAAGGGTGGCATCTCCATGCTCTTACGAATGATCAAAATTATGGGTTAGAAAACGTGAAAATGGATATACTGCAGTTAAAAAGAAGGGATATATGGATGGAGTATATAGAGAGTTGAAAGGATGGTGAAAGGCATTGTGGGCTTTACTTTAGTTTGATAATTTGATGGCCGAAATGGGAAGGGTGACGGAGGATGTGAGTTTCAAGAGCTATATGTGTTCATCTACACGTATGGTTTTACTAGGGGTGATGAGTGTGTGTATGCATTGAGATCCAATTGGATAGTTTTATACGATTAGTATAAATGTTGGGTTATCATTTCGATCATGCAATTGGCATGGTAATTGGTATGTTTGGGCACCTAGGTAACTTAGATATACATTACACGCATATGTGTAGCACCGATACCGGTACGCGGAAACGCGGAAACGCGGAAACGGGTACGGGGATACGTCAAAACCAAAAAAAGTAGGATACGGATACAGGGCCATATTTATAAATATTAAAAGTTATGGGGGTGTATTTACAAATATTAAAAGTTATAGGGGTCTATTTATAAATATTAAAAATAGATTTTTTTAATACATATATATATATACATACATATAATATGCTATGATGTCTACACATTCATTGCATTGAAACATTTTCCTTTTTCAAGATACTTAGTAATAAATTCATAATATTACTAAGTATTATGGTCTGACTGTGAGTGTCCTCTCAAAAAAAAATGTGAGTGTTATGGGTGAGAGCGGATTCAAAATATTATACTTAACTTAAAACCATAGTACAATGATCTAATTATCTAAAAAGGAAAGATAAAAATATTGCACTAAAAAAATTAAAAATAAAAATACTCTCTCCGCCTCTTAAAACTTTGTCAACTTTTCTTTTTTAGTTGTTTCACTAACTTTGCCACTTTATCACTTTTCCTATTAAGCAAAGAATTTGTGATTCTAGTTAATTCATTCTCCTCTACACAAATCTCAACCACACTATTCAAACAAAATGGTGAAATACCTCGATTTCAAACAATCCAAAAAAATAGCAATTTCAAACAAAACAAAACAAAACCCTAGCTTTAGCAAAAAAATGATGAAATACCTTGACTCAAACGGTTGAAAGTTGATAGAATGAAACACAAACGACCTTGGGTACATCGTGTCCCTTTTCCTCTTGATTTCACAGTTGTTTGAGACGGTTTTCGACCGAACTACGAAGAGTTGTCACCATTCTTCTCGCAGCAGTTGCAGGGGTGAGCTCTGTCGTGGTCTTCATCGTTCGTCATTTACGAGGAAGGGGACTGTATTTCGTTAATGAGCCGCCCGTTGGAGTGGGAACTCATAGAACCTCCACTTGAAGTGGCGTCTTTCCTTAATCACGGTTAAGTCAGCAGTGATTTGGAAATTATTTTTAACCCAACAATATTTCAAGAATTATTTATTGGAACATTTACCTAAATAGGAGTAAATAATTCTTTAATTGCTAAAGTAGGAGTAAAATTTGGAATTTCCCTAAATAAGAGTTATTATTTGTGGTTGGACAGATATACCACTAAAGCTTGCCAAAACTAATTGGTCGTCGTCGGCCGCCTCTACCACCACAGAACTGGTCGCCGCTACAGATATGTCTATTATCACTACAGATTTGGACATTGTCTCTGCAGATCTGGTCGCCGCCTCTGTAGATTTGGCCAGATCTGGCCGCCCTCAACCATCGTCCGCCACCCCTGAAGATTTGGTTGTCGCCACTTTAGATTTGACCTCCGTCATTGCAGATTCGGACCCCACAGCTACAGATATGATCGATCCCACCATTTATGCCAGTTATTTCATCAGGATGCCAATTTTTCATCAGAATGCCAACATGAATCGATAATGCCATATGATTGGCATTTTCAGAGGGAATATGGAATTAGTGAAGTATAAGAATGTCATGTTGATGGCATTTTCATATTGAATTTGGATCAATGATGAAAAGATAAAAGAGAATAGAGGTGCTTAGAAGAGGAAACAGTTAGATGACCTTTTCCAACAAACATTTGTAGTCATCTTGTGTCACCATCTCACCGTTGTCAATGGAGTTTTCCGTTCACTGGCATCGTATTTCATAACCCCCCACTTGTCGTCCAATAGATCGTTGTCCGTTGCGCACGAATAGTTGAAGAAAACTCATCGGCAAAATTAAAACAAAGGAAAAGGTTAGGGCTTTGGGGAATTGACTTGTGTGAACACTTTATTAACGGTAGAATAGGAATAACACTGAAATGGAGTCCTATTTATGCTTAAAAGTAATTGGAGTCCTACGTGCGCATATTCCCTGTTTTCTCCTTTTAATTAGGGGTGAACAAAAAAACGAAAAACCGAAATCGACCAACAAATCGACCGAAACCGACCGACCAAAACTGAAATCGACCAAAATCGAACCGATAAAATCGAAACCGAGCAAAAGTGATTACTAATCCATTGGTTATTCGGTGTATGGTTCATACTTTTAGCTTAAAAAATGGTCAAACGAAAATTGACCAACAAAACCCGGCGAAAACAGCTAAAATCGACCGAAAAATACACGAATTGACCGAAGTTGACTCAATTATTGCGGTCCGATTCTCAATTTCATCTATTCTAAAATCGAAACCAACTAAAACCGAACCAATAAAACCGAACCCGGCGAAATCCAACAGACAAACACCCCTACTTTTTTTTGCTTATTGTTCTTAACATATTATAGTATCTTATCACAAACACCTCTGCTATGCCATTAGACAACAAGATAGTTGGCAAACACTTCTTTTAATCACACCATTTTTAGATTCATTTACGGGAAAATGCTTTTGGTACACAAAATGTGTTCACAGACAAATTTTCTTCAAAGAACTGACATATGTACACATTTTGTGTACACTTTTGTGTAGCAAAATCCTCATTTACGAGCTAGTCTCACTTATCCAAGTTTGACAGTTATCAAAGTTTGTCAGTTGACTCAATTTAGTCGCATTTGAGGATTAGACAGAGCGATCTCCAAGCTCAACGCTTGCATTGAATGTACCAAGTGAATCAGTCTGGTATCTGATCGATACATAAAAACAATGTCCTGGTTCAGATCGGCGATGAACAAAGCGGCGGAGGTTGGGACTAAAAACAACCTCACACGCACCGTGAAAAACTACGCAGACACCGTCGTCCAACATGCCGGCCACGCCGTCGCCGAGGGCGCCAAAATCTTTCAGGATCGTATTGTAATTTCTAAACCATCAGTCTTCGTTTTTACCAGAAGAATATTTCTAGGGTGATGTCTGAGAAGTGAGAACCTTATATAGGATTTTCACCAGCATTTCTTGATTAGCGTTAGTATTTACTCATCAGAATGATTTTCGAACCCTTATATAGGATTTTTAATGGCTGAAACATTCATAAGACTATTTTCACAGTCAAATTTCGTGCTGTAAAGCATATTGCTCTCAAATTTGTTTTGTATTTTTTCATCATTTTTGTGTGGATGGATTGCAATTATTAGACGCTTTCTTTAGAGCTCCTCATTGTTCATGAGGCATTGGAAGCAGCATATTTTCAGTGCTTATATTTGAAAATCTGTAATGGGATGCGTACTGGTGTCAGGGCTAGCACCCTTGTTGGGCTAGTAGAAGAGAACGATTTAGTAATGTTTGTGTAACGATCCCACACCGATTAAGTATGGGCTTGACCGGTGGCTTATAAGCTAGGTGCCCCCTCCTCCTAATTGGCTAGTTTTTTGGAGTGAGTTCTATATCTGGGTTTATGGCTTTGTTCTGGGTCTAGTATGGGCTAGGTTCGTAACAATTGGTATCAGAGCCGTCCCCATCTTCTCTGTCCCAACACTCGGAGTTGTGCCCTATGGAGTGGTGTGGCTTGGGCCCTGGGGGTGCCAACCATGACCAACGAGGACGTTGGCTCTTCAAAGCGTGAAGTATTGTAACGATCCCACACCGATCAAGTATGAGCTTGATCGGTGGCTTATAAGCTAGGTGTCCCCTCATCCTAATCATCTAGTCTTTTGGGAGTGAGTTCTACACCTGGGCTTATGGCCTTGTTCCGAGCCTAGTATGGGCTAGGTCCGCAACAATTTGTTAGCTTTCTATGTTAGTCTGTTCCTTAGCCCTGTTCAAGCACCCCCTAATTTGTTGTCACAGTGTTCTGTTCAGAATAGAAACCCACTGCCCATGGGCCATGGAAGTGCATATGACTCAGGGTGAAAAAGAAGAAGCATATGACTAAGGGTGTCTAAAAATTTGTTTGAACTGTTTTTCACAACTATAGAAGATTCATGTTTTTGAGTTTCTGTATATCTTAAGGGATTAGATTACACAAAGTTGCTTCTTTTCCCGCTGCTCTACATCTTACACAGTACTCCTCAAGTTCTTAAAAGGCTAGTAATGAGGCTAACAGCTGAAGGAAACTGAAGTGACTGAACAGTTAACCATAACGTGATCTATAATTTCTCCACACCCCAAATGATTTGATCTGAATGTCACATGGGAAGAAATTGATGTAACCTCAGTTTTTGTTTAGTGCATCTCTTGTGCGTGTGATTGAGTTTAAGGCTTATGATTGCTTAGTATCGAGTTATCGACTGATTATTTTTCTTACTCTTGACCCTTACTTCTTACTTACTGTATCATGTGGTCACGTCAGGCAAATAGGAACTTCAAAAGCTTTAAACAGGCCGTTAAAAGATTGGAAGATGCTTCTGTTTCCTGCAGGGGAACAGAGCGAGTTCAGTTAATGAAGCGATGGTTAGCAGTGTTAAAAGAGATCGAAAAAGCATCTGAAGACCCCATTGATGATAAGGAGAAAAATAATGAGGAGCACTCTCCATCAGAGGAACCAAAAGGAAGCCCAAGAAAACAATCTCTAGTGAGTAGAACAATTTGGTGCCTTTTTTTCAGATCAAAAGCTCTTAGTTTTTTGACTAGTTTTCTGGTTATATAATGCAAAACCCAATTAATTACAAAGTATATTATCCTTTATCTTGGGTTGTCTTGTTTCTTTCTTTCAACCTCAGATTTGTTTATCCGAGAAGGAAAAGTCAGAGTATTTGAGCTTGTTTTCTTGATTACAGTGTGCCCCATACTCCTTTTCTAGTCTAATCTATCAAATATCAATTGAATCAACTGTTTGAAAAAAGCTGTGTGAATGTTCCTGCATTGTTGTTATGGGTGACTCCCTTCACTTATTGCTCAATAAGAGATCTCTTTGTATTCCATTTAGCCCTAATACAGAAAGTACAATGTCATATCCTTCTTAATATGGGTAGCAGTTTTACTCTTGACATCTTTACCGTCTTGCTTAATGGTCAGATTCCCATTGGAGTACTTGTTCTGATGCATTATTATTGATAGGTGTTGTATTATGACTCCGAGATGGGTGGTGAACCAATGAATTTTCGGGATGTTTTCCTTTACAGTCAAGCTTTGGAGGGCATATCTATATGTATGGTATGTTATAAAGTTTGTTGCTTCTTTCCAGGGTTGCCAAAGTATTGTAACTAGTTTCATTTGTCTTCTACAAATTAGGTTATGCACAAACTTTACATAATTTACCCATGAGATTTACCAAAGTATTATCTCCGCATTAAAAAAGTGTTTGTTCTTTTTTCTTTGCCCATATTCGGCGTCCCTTTTTTTTAATGTAATTTATTAACCTTTAGCTGTAAATTGCCGAGCCTCAATGGTAATTATATCCTAACCCTTTTTCATTCAGATTCTTGAAGCACCAAATGAAGAAGAAGTTTCTCTCCTACTTGAAATGTTTGGGTAAGTCTACGACTCTACTAATTAACTTTTCAGTTTTATTACTTGATAACGGAAATGTGCTTTGGTTGTTCGAAATATACACATGCATTCGACATTTAAACTCTCAAGGATTCTCTGGAGATAGGAGAAACCTATTAAATAGAATGTGGTTAGCTGTTGGTGCTAACTAGCTACCCACTACATACAACAACATCCAAGCCTTATTCCCAAAAGATTTTGGGGTCGGCTAACATGAATCGATCCATGATATCAGAACCAAAAAGAGAAAAAAGATAAGAAAAATAAAAAGATAAGGTACGATAAAATAGATAAGATAAAAAATAACATAAGAACATAAGATAGATAAAAGAGATAAAAGGCATAAGAAAAATAAATGATGAAAATAACATAAGAACATAGAATGATAAAATAAAATAAAAGATAAAAAAAGAGAGAGAAAAGGAAGAAAAGAGATCAATCGTCCACACGTATATGCGCCCTCCACTTTGCTCTGTCCAAATCCATACTCTCTTCCAACCCCAGAAGAAGAATATCAGTTCGGATTCCTCTAATCTAAGTCTGTGGTCTTCCCCTCCCTCTCCTACTTGCCTTTTCTCTGCAGCTCTCAACTCGTCTTACAGGTGCATCATCCGGTCTTCTACGCACATGACCAAACCACCGCCATCGAGACTATTGCGTCTTATCTTCTATAGGTGCTACTCTTACCTTTTGTCTGATTATCTCATTCCTCTAGCGGTCCTTTTTGGTATGTCCACACATCCAACATAACATATGCATCTCCGCCACACTCATCTTTTGAATATGACATTGTTTCACCGTCCAACACTACGTCATACATTAGTGCAGACTTAAT
The DNA here is from genome assembly GCA_945859915.1 of Cuscuta epithymum. Lineage (NCBI taxonomy): Eukaryota > Viridiplantae > Streptophyta > Magnoliopsida > Solanales > Convolvulaceae > Cuscuta > Cuscuta epithymum. The sequence continues at coordinate 1,789,310 of CAMAPF010000068.1, forward strand.
TGTTGCCCGGTAAAATTTACCCTTCAATCTAGTCCGCATACCTCAATCACATAGAAATCCTATGCACTCTTCCACTTTATCCACCCCGCTATGATTCTATGGGATACATCTCCATCTAATTCACCATCCTTCTGAATTATAGAGCCCAAATAACGGAACATATCACACACCGGCATCTTATTGCCATCAAGGGTAATCCCACTGTTACTAGTACTTCTCATTATCATTATTATTACCCCAGTGCCGCAAAGGCTCCCACCTACGGTAGGGTAAGGGGGGTTGGATGTACGCAGTCATACTTCCAACTTTGTTTTAACCCCATATTGTGTCTCATCAATCAATACAATATTGTCGGCAAACATCATGTACCACAGTATATTTTTTGAATTGACTTTGTAAGTTCATCCATGATTATTGCAAATAAGAAAGGACTCAAAACCAATCCTTTGTGCACTCCGATAGTAATAGGGAACTCTGCAGTCCTCCCTACACTAGTACGGACACTTGTAGTACAAGCCTCATACATACCCATTACATAGTGGAAGCAAAATGATGTAGAACAAAAGTATTGTTGAAATAGAATACAATAAGATACCCCCTATGTTCCTTAAAACTTTGCCAAGCTTGACCGGCACAGAGAATAATAAAATAAAGACTGTGTGGTTGAGATTTTTGCAGAGGAGAGAGAAATAACAGGAACCACAAAATAGTTGATTAAAAGAGAAAGTGACAAAGTTTTTGGGACATCCAAAAAGGAAAGATGACAAGGTTTTAAGGGATGGAGGGAGTATAAGACAAGGATTACACTTGCTTGTATAAGAGTTATATGGGCCTCCCAATGTGTTGTGTGTGGAAACTCTAAAACATGAACGCATGCAAGCTATTCTACAGTTGTTAAACATAAAGTTGTGTATTTTCGACACCCCCCTTTAGCCAATCATATAGAAATGGCTCAAGCTTGGTGTACAGTATATCCACAGGACGAGACTAGGATAGCAAAGTTTAACCTGACTAGGTAACTTCAACATTATGTCTGAATCCTGGCTTTTCGGAATTGATATTTTAGCTTTCAACTCGAGCCTAACATGAACAAAGACTTAAGTTAGAAGAACGTTTTGAGCTTAGAACTATAACTTTGAATTTTGAGCAACTTTTTTATGCTAATTGAGTAAAAAACAAGTATTTCTAGTCAACATAGATTGGCCAGAATTGGATAAGTTAGGATTGGTGATTACATGTGATTATATAAATAAATGTGTTGTTTGAAGGGGCCATAAATCATGTATGCATGCTTTAAATTAAATGTGAGATACCTAATTTACAGCTGTGTGGTAGTTAATACCTAAATTACATTTGTCTAGTCATATACTTCCTCCGTTTCTTTTTAATTGCAACACTTTCCTTTTTGAGAAGTTTCATAATAATTGCAACACTTCTATTTTAAGATATAAAAAAGTGTGCAATTATCTTCAATACCCTCAAGGCCTCAATTATCCATGCTAACCACCTCTCTCTCTTCTATTCCATCCTTTATTCATCCATATTTTGAAGCAATTTCTTGGCCATAATTCTTGTATGAAATATTCCGGACTTTCAAGATGAATAAATTGCACCCGACCCTTTCCTCCCTCACGATCAAACTTTCTTGGCCACCGACGGGAGAGAAGAAAACAGAATGACTCGCCGCCCATTGACGTCCTCACCACTGTACACCCTGTACAACCTCAATCGCTGCAAAACTGCAGCCAATGCTCTAAAGTTATTCGGTGCCTCAGCTTTATACACCATTCCGGCTTGATTACAGATTCTGGATCCGGAGCTCTCACCAGCATTGACCGACTGGTTTCAAGGTATATGGGCCGCCGATGGCTCACACACTTTAATTTTCGGATATCATAGCGCCAACATAGATGATGGTAGGTGGTTGCTGCTCTCACCTCACATTTACAGAAGTGGAAAGAATAGGGAATCAAGATGAAGGAGATGATATGAAAAGGTGAAGAAGATTAAACAAGAATGGCCCATGGGTTTTGCTGTCAGACATTCTGAACAATGAAATGTGATAAGACTTTCTTAAAACATGTGCCCGTCTCCTGTGTTGCAAATAAAACAGAACGGAGGATAGTATTTTATAGAATGAAATGATGAGATCCCAACAACAACCAATACCAAGTGCAAAATATTGTATGTACGGCACCGGACCTCTTAAAATTTCCTTTCTGTTGCGTGTTTGGCATCTCATTTTCTTCCTCTCCCTCTTTAAGTGATGTATCATGGATGGGTTCATGAGTTAAATTTTTAAGTTTTTTTACTGTAATTAACATTTCCAATTTCAGTTATTGGCTAATTTGAGAAAATTTAGCAATTAATATTTTCCAATTGACCAAATTTAGTTCAAGACTATGTCCCAAATACACTTGCACTTAGAATGTTGGAATGTACACAAAGTAAGGGCACTTCGGGTACTTTTGAATTGGATTTGATTGATTTCGAAAGTGTCATAAATTGAATTCGATCAATTTAATGATTAAATTTTAACCATGGAAGTGTCGCTAGGGTTTAGCAAAAAGTGGTATTAACGCAGTGAAAAACACTAAACAACATCATTATGTGCAGACTTTGTCTTACTGGAGGAAGAGAAGTTCACAATGCAATAGTCAGCAGTATACAGGATCTTTCAAAAGCATTTTCAGGCTATGAAGATGAAGTTCTGGTAAAGGCTGAACGTTAACTATCAATACGAAACTTTTTGAAATTTTACTTATATTCTCCAGAACTTGTTAAATTTTGACTGCTTTCATGCAGCAAAATAGCTAGCAGTACATTTTTTGCGATAATTTGCAGTGATGTGCTGTGCAAGTGTGTTGGTAGCGATTTTATAGTAGCATATCTGTTCAGTTAAAAAAACAGTCTATTGTCTCAACAAGAAATAAAAAATTGAGGTTTTAGCTTCATGGCCTGTGTAGCTGATCATTTATTCTTGTTGTGACTTTCTATTTAAAGTATTAAACTTTCTTTTTCTTCTCAGGCAAAGAGAGAGGAACTTCTCCAATTTGCTGAAGGAGCAATCACAGGGCTGAAAGTTAATGCTGATCTTGGAAGGTATTAAAACCTCTGATATTACTTGATTTCCTGTCTTCTTTCCATGGATGTAAATCCAGGTTAGAGTTTTAGATGGTAAATCACACTTTTTTCCCAACTTATAATTCTTGGCCTTAACCTACATACTACTGCAGAATTGATGCTGAGGTCTCAATGCTCAAGAAGAGGCTGGTTGATATAAGAGAAAAGAAAGGATATGTTGGTGAAGTTCATGAAAAGAATTCCAAAGAATCTGCCCCCACCATAGAGGTGAACCCAGTTTTTGCTCTTAACACTTTGTTCCTGTTATTTTTCCTATTGTGTTCTGCTATTCGATGATTGACTCAATGTGGTAACAGACCAGGGCCACATTTCTTATTGCCAAATACTCAAATTGGATAGTTCGAATAGCAATTACAGTATATTTGTGTGTGTAGTAACTATTAAGCATGAAACATTGGCAAAGCATTTCCAATTTTCCATGAGTCTGCAGTCTGCATGGCTTATTGTATTTTTTATTATAGACTTTTGACATTTATTCCAACAGGCTCTGAAGGAAGCACTTGTACTTATCCGAGTCTGCTCAAAATTGGAAGAACTTCTACTGAAGAAGAAAACTCTTAAATACGGGGACTCCCCTGAAATTCATGCTCAAAAGGTGCACAACCCTTTTGTCTTTATGTCTACTGTTTCATTAGTAATCTAAATGATGCAGTAGTGCCAAGTGGCAAAATGCTCCTTGTTTATTAGTATGGTGCATCTTTTTCCTTTTCAATTTTTAAAAAATCTGTTAAATGTCGATGTCATAGCTTATCACATGTTTCGTTGAACATGAGTTGCTCTATAGCTGAAGCAATCCACACTACAGATGAAACAACTTTTTGTTATTTTCAGGTTGACAAGTTGAAAGTCTTATGTGAATCTCTAGTCAGTTCGAGCTCAAAAGCTGAAAAGAAGATCTCCGATCATAGGTAATTGGTCTATATATGCCATTGGCCCATTGGCCTAAGAGGTGTGATTGTGTGAATAATCCTTTATGTTATTTCATTTGCTTGATTCTTTAGGGTTTCTGTATGAATTAGTTGTCCTACTATGCCACTTATTATCTTTACTTATTCTTCCTTGCTCTGTTTTCTTTGGGATGCCTCACTGAGTCACTAGGTGTTGATAATGTGTTACTCCATTGTTTTTTTCATTAGCGATATCTGAAAATGAAACTTTGTTGAACCATCTCTGTTCCTGCCATAGAGGTAGGGATTCTGGTATCCTTTTTTCCACGTATATTTGTTTAAGAAATTAGTATGTTTTGATTTTATTTATTTTATTTATAGTGGCTTACATAAATGTCACTGAATATCATTTTTTGTTAACAGGTTTGTACATTATAGTGTCCTATGGTTTCCTGATAAAATGATAACTAATAACAGAATATCCTTACATATGCTCATTTCATGTTTTTTTGAAAGGAAAAAGCTTATACTAGAAAATAAGAAACAACCAGTGTTACAGTAAAAGTTTACCAGTCCCCACAATAGGCCTACTGCCTACAATTAGATATAGAATCAACCAACCCTGTAGGTGCAACTCGAATCACTAACAATATACCGAGCTTCCCAAAACTTAGTTTGACCTTAACAGTCCCCAAGCTCCTAACCTTACTAGAAATTTTAAAACACTCAGAAAAAGTTCACACCATCTCCCAAAGCTAAACAGCAACAAACTAAAGTAAAAAACCAAATAGTACAACTTGAAAATTTTAAACGAAAAAAATAAAATAACTTCGAGTAAGCAGCAATGATCCACAAACCACTCTAGTGTTAATGGCATTGACAAGGGAGAAGTATAACACATGTCAACTTGGCATGTGTCCTACCGAAGAGGAGACCCTTTTGAGCATCATCTTCCTCTTATAACATGGTGGCGGTTCAGGGGGGGTGAGTCCCCTGATGTCAAAATCACATATAAGTGGTAGAACAAGCCTTGCCAACCATCACCAGCAAAACTCAACTGCATGATCAGCTCCGCCTTCAAGGAATAAACAACCTATGGACAATGCTAGGAAGGACCACCACAAGATATCTTTCATCGGGTTTGAGAGAAGAGAAGAGAAGAGAAGAAGAGCAGATAGGGTTTTGCCTAGTCACTGCTCCTCGCAGTCCGAACGCTTTTGTGTGTGTGCACGATATCTAGCTATGATATTATATTATATAACAGTGATAATCACGGGATTAACTGATGAAGTGTAACCACCTCATTTGTCATTTTGTGATGAGTTATCCAACAAAAGTATAAATTTGTCCTAGTTTTTACCTTTCTAATTTCATGTTTTGCTGTTTTTTCAACTTTTTTCCATCTTTTTCTCTCCCCTGCTCTCATCAGTTGAACTCAAAATCACATTGTACTGAGCCTTCTGTTTTTTATTTCCATTTATATTCTTGGCAGAGTTCAGAAAGAGGAAACTTTAAGATTTCGTGGTGCCAAGACCTCTGAAGCCAGTGAACTGGAGAAGGTATTCTTTTTAGCAAAAAATTTGATTGCCTTATGTTGCTGAACTCCTAGGTATGCTACATGCCTGTGCCCTGATATGCATACCGAAGTACTAAAGTAGTTATATAAACTTAACATATAAAGCAATACCTTAATGTTATTACACTTTCAACTGTGTAAGGAGAGTTAAAAGTGTGGGATTTGGGTTAGGTGGGGGTGCATATATACAGTTAAGTAAACAATGTGCTCATAACTAGTACATATACAAAAATAATCAAACCTCAGGGGCACCCCCGATCCCCTACATGCAGCATCATTCAGGGGATTTATCAAATTCAAAACTCAATTTTCATAGCAATTTGTCTGACTAAATAATGTTTATTGTTGGAAAAATCGTAGCAGATTACTTTTTGGTGTTGCAATTCACTTCAGCACCCCCCGACTTTCTTTGGATTTATTTCCGCATTTCTTGTTCATATCTTGTGCAGCTGTGCTATTTTTAATTTCCTGCCTGTTAGAGTACAATCCATAAATGATTGCGTGCATTTACACTGGCATTTTGATGGGCCACTAATGTCTTAGGTTCTGGTAACTTTAGTGTCCTTTATGTATTCTTCAGGAAATAACAGCTGAGATTTCAGCACTAGAGAAACAGAGAGATGAACTTGAAGCTCAATTGAAACAGGTCCTTTTTTTAGGACACCCTTTCGTTTTTCTTTTGTTATATTTCACGTTGATGCCAACCTGTGTCTTTGACTCTGTCAGTGATGTCACTACTCCTAGTCTCCCATCATTTTCAACTTTCGACACAAAAATGTTCAATGCAATACTGATCCACTATTGCCTTGAGCTCTGTTATACAGTGTTTTGGAGTTCAAGAGTTGCAGAAGAAATTGTTGAAACCACGGTTACACATTGCCTTGCATCTTTGGCTGTTGTTCTTTTTCTACTCAAATTGTCACTAAAACCAGGGTTCAACTTTTTAAAAGTTTTTCAAATTTGTAAAATCCTCGAAAACTTCCAAAATGTTTCCTTCCTCCTTAAGCCCTGAGCTTTTCATAGAAACAGCCTCTCTACTGCATATATCTCACCATTTCACGACTACTTTCGAGTGGGACATACTAGTTGTGTTTAGTTTGGTTCAGGTGAGCCGTTGTTGCATTTGCACATCCATAAATTATGTCATTTGACTCATTTCCCAATTTCGATAATATTTTCAGGTGAATATCTCCTTGGCTGCAGCTAATGGGCGCCTTCACAACGTTAGAGAAGAGAGAGACCAGTTTTATGATGCTAATGACCAGATTGTTGCACATTTGAAAACTAAGGTCTTCCTGGCATTTGCAACATGCCCTCTTTTTGCACTTGATTTTCTGAGGATTTTTATATTTGATTATTGCAATTTGAGAGTGCTCAAACTTTTGCAGGAAGATGAGCTTTCAAAGACCATTAGCTCATGTAGAGTGGAAGCAGATGTTCTTAGCGCATGGATCAATTTTTTGGAAGATACATGGGCTCTTCAATGCTCTTATATGGATATTAAAGACAAGTTGGAAAAGTACATAATTAGTTGCCTATATAGGGGGTGTTTGGAACTGATTCGCTTCTTTTTTAAAAGCAGAAGCAGAATCAGAATCAGTTTTCAGAAGTTGGTACCCCCCAGCTTCTAAAAATCTGATTTTGAGAGTAAATTAGAGCTCCAGAAGTGCTTCTGGAATTTCACCCAAACACTCCAGCTTCTGCTTCTACTCCCTGAAGGAGCAGAATCAGTTTTGAGAATCAGATCTAAACACCCCCATAATACTTTTGACTCACTGCATTAAGGGTCTGTTTGCAACTGCTTTTAAAAAAGCATTTCTCAGCTTTTGGCTTTAAAAAAGCACTTATTTTCCCAAACACTACAACTTTTATTTTTATCGGCTTCCGCGTCAAAAGTGCTTTTACTTTTTCTATTACACAAAAAACACTTATTTTACCAAACACTACCCACTTTTACTTTTCAAAATCACTTTTTTTCTCAAACACTATCAACTTTTATTTAATCACTTCTCCCCATTTCATTAAAAAAAACACTTTTTTAAAAGCAGAAGCTATTGCAAACAGACCCTAAATAGTTGTTCTGACTAAAAGAAGTGTGTCACTCCAAAAGTTATCCCCCCCCCCCCAAAAAAAAGAGTCTCATTTCATCAGAAGAAACTAATATTTCATGTAATTTTCCAAAAATGGTTATAAAAAAAGTTAGATACAATAAATTTAATACAAGCAAACAAGTTTTAGTAGTATAGTAATTGCCCTAAATAGAAATAAATGAAAACTTGAATGCACAAATAGGAATAAAGCCTAAATCATTCACAAATAGGACTAAACATTAATTTTCTACCCTAAATACACCAAAGGGTATTAATTTTCATAATTTTTTAATTCATAATAAAATGTTTTAATTCATAATAAAATCGTAAAAATATATTAAAGTCGTAAGAAAATAATAAAATATTTATAAAATAAATTTTTATAAAAACAATTGAAGAAAAAAATAGTAAAAACACATAAAAATTAAAAATGTATATATGGATGCCTTTCTCATCGCCTCCCAGCACCACCACCTCCGATCGGTGAAAAAAATGCTATTTTGTGTAAACAAAATGCCATTTTCTGAAAATGTTAAGAAAATGGCATTATTACTCTTGAATCTTGATAATGCCAAAATTTTCAAACTGACATCAATATGGCATTACTATTGCATGTTGGCATTTTTTCTGGTGATTGGAGCTGGTGGTGCTAGGGGTGGCAGAGGCGGAGGCAAAGGCCTGTATTTTTTTTTTACTTTATAATTTTTTTCCTAATTTTTTATTTTTATGAATTTTATTAAATATTTATTTTAATCCTAAAAGGTACAGGGGTATATTAGTCCAAACTCCAAACACACATGATTAGTCCTATTTAGGGAATTTCAAACATGGTAGTCCTATTTGTGTTTTTTAGCCATGTTTTAGTCCTATTTAGGTAAATAACCCTTAATAGTATTTAACCATTAATAGTATTAGGATTTCATGACTCTTAACAGTTGTACTCATGCCAAATACAAAAGTCGTACCTTTCCCAAAACAATGTCTTTTAAAGCGGGGGGAGGGGGGCTTAATGTTAATGCTAATGTGTCTTTTGAACTACTGATTAAAATATCTTCTTCTTGCTTTATTACTAATTGTTACTTTGCTTCTTTTAGTGATGAACTGGAACGGCATGAAGACTATTTTTTGAAGTTGGTCATTGAACTCCTTTCTGCTTATGAGGTACTTTGATAAGTGATATATACTGATACCACATCTTCAGATTTTGCAAAAGTGAAGTGTGAATGATGTGTCATGCTTCTTGCGCAGAGAGAATTAAAGCCAGATATTGATCGGATTGCGAAGTATGTGGAGAATTTGAGGAGTTTTGACAAAGGGTAACGATGTCTTTATTTTTTATCAGTATGTGCTCATCTATACATATCCCATTCAATTCATCATACTTATATGAAATCTTGAAGTAATACACATAGCTCAGCGGTTGCATCTGATGTGGAGCATGATGATTCTAACACAATTAACCCGAGAAATAATCTTGAGGAGGAATACCTTGAATATGAAGCCAAGGTAATTTTGCTTATTATTTGTTGCAATTGTTATTCATATGTTGTTTTAGAATCTGAGGCGAATAGGAAAGTTGCCTCACATGTCCCTGATTTGGTAATTTATCTCTGCCGCTAAGAGTCATATGGAGTATTTGAAAACATTTGTTTGTTAAAAACAAAACAAAAAATCCATATTGGAAAAAGGCTAATTTCATTATATTTAATGTAATTTCCTTAAAAAAAAAGTTTCACAAACGAGTTAAGTATGTTACATAAGCTGTAGTCAGACCAGAAATGAATTTAAAATATAGCTTGAACAGTTGAACTGATGATTCCTGATAGTTGTACCATTTTACCTTACTAAATTCGAAGTTGTACTATGGTGGAACACTGAAACCCTAGTCTTTTTTTTGGGAGGTCCCTGGTAATTCCCCTAACTGACCCCCTATCTAGTTTAGGTGTAGCAGTTGTACTACACCCTCATCCCCTTGTTGAATGTCTGTTTTAATTGCAGATTATAACCACCTTCAGTGTGGTGGATAACATGAAGGAGCAGTACTATTCCCACCAAGAAAAAATCTCCAGGTCTCTTGTTCACGGACCGCGCTTCTGCTGATGTCACTTTCCCCAAATATTCACTCTTGGGGTCTGTTTGGAACTCAAAAAATGCTAGAGAAAGAAAATAGGAAGGAAAATAGAAAGGCAACTTGCAAGGAAAGAAAGTTGGGGGATAAGAAGTCATTTCTAGCTCAATAAATCAATGTTATTTATTTGTTAAAAACTCTTTTCATTATACATCTCTAATCACATTTAATTTAATTTTCCTTCGTGTTTTCCTAGTACAGCTAAATACTAAATGAAAACATTTTGCTTAACCCCCACTACTGATTTCCGAGTTCCAAACATAGCTTTGATGAATTAAACTATTTCTTGACTGTCTCCTTCACGTCCAGGAAAGATGATTCAGTGGTGAAGGAACTTCTTGAAAAAATTGAAAAGTTGAGAGCGGAATTTGATTCAATTGAGAGACCAAATCTTGAAATGGAGACACCAGGACCATCTGGCGAAAGGCCAAAAGAAAGCGCGACAAATCCTGGGACTGAAATTGCTGAAAAAGAGCAAAGTGAAGGACCAGCAATTGAAGATCAGAAGAAAGAACCATCAGCTCCCAAGTCTGAGGAGATTCGAGATCATAATGTGGAATTGGCTGAATTGGAGGCTGAATTGGGTCAGGTCAATAGGGAGAGCCACTCAAATGAACAATTGGCAGAAGAGGTTGGTGACTGGGAATTTGAAGAACTAGAAAGAGAGTTAAGAAATGAGGAATCTGCATCCCACAAATAGAAGTCTCACAATTCAAACGACTTTTTTATACAAACTCAAACGAACAATTGGCAGTTATTACAATGCTTGTTAGGATAAATGACATTCTTAGGCCCACGGTTATTGAAAACAGTTGGCCTGGGAATTGCTTCTTTGTATTCTAAAATGCATTAACGCTTCTTAAATT